>CM028131.1:813210000-813790000 GCA_016271365.2 Neoceratodus forsteri
ATACACAATTATAGAACCTACCAATAGGCACTGAAATCATACAGTCTGTCTATTATATGACTAGAGATGTTTCCCAATATGATCCAGTATCCTGCATCTCCTTATATTTGATGGTACCCAGTTAGATATGCTAATATGACCACTGTATTAATGAGTTATTAACATGTTAGTAACAAGTTGAAACCAAAGAAATACACTATGAGCCACCTCATTACAACCCTGTTAACACATGTAATAACCACTTTAATAACAAATGCGACAATTACCTTATTAACACATTAACAATCACCTTATGAAGACAAGTAACAATTATCTAAATGTTTTAAAAATAACTAACAATGTTTTATTTAAAAGATATGATGGCAAAGTCCCATATACTCTTGAAAAATTGCCATCTCAGGGCCTAACAAGTTCCAATAGGCCACTCACCCTTCAGACTTGTGGCTTTATGGTCTCGTTTGTCTCTTGGTGGTTATATTTCCCCATAAATGACATTTTGCCATCAAATATTCTCATATTCATTCTATCTATCTATCTATCTATCACATGTCCATGCTAATGATAAATATGCCAATTTATTAAATCATAGCAAAATGATTGCTGCACTACAATATACCACTTGCGGGTATGATGCTCTAATATTCAGCACCACAAAAAATTACCATAATTTGTTTCAAAACCTCCTTGGGCCAGGACCTCCTACCAGGATTATGCACTTAAAGGAGAACAGTCACAACAAAGGGCCCCACACTCAAATGTGGAGCTGAACCAAATGTGCACTTTGTATGCAATAACATTTTGGTTTACTTACTGTTTACTGTAGTATAGTAGATTGTAGTAGACTAATTTTGTTTACTTCTAGGTTGACATCTTCTTTTACTACAAATCCTAGAATCCCCTGCAGATGACATTAGAGCTGTAGGCAGCAGTATATTCAATAGTCTGCAGTGCATGTTTAAGCAAAAGGCATGACAGGGTGTGAGTTATTGTGAGATAACAGCACACCTCTGGAAGTGAAGTTACACACACGAGAAATGCAGTTATCCCTCAAGTACGCACACCCTGGAATGCCTTATTGTGATTACAAAACAGCTTCTCTGATTTTTTTTTTTATTTTAGAACCAAGTAATGAGGTTTAGAAAGTTGAGCATTTCTTATCCGTGCTGTTGTGCTGGGATAACAGCATGGTCATGTGATGGTATTCCACCAATAACAGTACAGTATTTCTCTTACTCATTTTATAATAGAGTTCATATAAGCTCTGCTCTTTTGTTTGCTGGTCTTGCTGCCCTCCCAGGGCTAAGTATAGTCACATAGGACTTTACTTAGCCTCTGGAGAAAAGCAGGATCGGAAAACATCTGAGGCCTGATATTCAAAAGTTTGCCCGGTGGGCAAAGAGATTGCCTGCCATTTGCCCAGTCTTTGTGCCCATGTGAAATATTCAAAGGGGTCAGAAGCTCATGCTAAATGGGTAGCGCACATGCAAGGATTGGTGCAGAAAGGCAGGGGTGGAGATATGAATATGGGTGCAGTGCAATATTCAGCCCATTAGCACTTCACAAAAGGAATAGCGCAGGCCACCTTGCAATGTGCAATTACCGCTGTGAAGAAGCCTGACCGGGCAACCCTAGCAGCTGGTGGAGTCACTGTAGCCAACAACCACGTTGGCAGTTGGGGGAGCACACATGCAACCTGGTGTCTAGTGGTCCCCCCACCCTGCAAGCCTTGTCCCAATTCAAAATAAATTATTCCCTGGTGTCCAGTGGTCCCCCCATCCTCTGATCCCTGCCCTTGTTCAAACTGAATTATTCCCAGGTGTCCAGTAGTCCTCCCCATCTTCAAATCCTCACCCCATTAAGAAGAAAAGAGTCCCTGGTGTCTAGAGGTCCATCCTGCCCTCCAATCCCTATCCCCATTCAAAATAAATTATGTGCTGGTGTCCACTGGTCTCCCCCATCCTCTGATGCCCTTTCCTGCTCAAAACAAATTATTCTCTGGTGTCCAGTGGTCCCCGCTGTCCTCCAGTCCCCTTGCCCATTCAAAATAAATTGTTCCCTAGTGTCTAGTGGTTCCCTCGCCCTCTGATCTCTGGCCCTGTTAAGAAGAAGGTGGTCCCTGGTGTCCAGTTGTCACCTTCACCTTCCAATCCATGGCCCCCATAGAATAAAACCTTCCCTGGTGTCCAGTGGCACCCACCACTCTCTAATCACTCACTGCAGTTTTGTACAAGGTCCTGGTGTCTAGTGGCCCCCTGCACCACGTACATCACCCTGCCACCCCCCACCATATCAGACAGTGCTGCGGGGAGCCCATATGGTGACCGGCACAGCCCTCCTCTCATTACCTCAGCCAGTCACCACATGCAATGACAGAGAATGTGTGTCCTGTATACTGTAAAGGTAGAGTGTGTACTGTCTACAGTACAGTATGTGTGCTTCCTTTACAATACACAGGACACGTGCATCCCTGTCATTGCATTTGGTGGCTGTCTGAGGTGGTGAGAGGAGACTGTGCCAGTCGCCATATGGGCTCCCCACATGCCAGCGATTACGGTAAAAGGGGAGTGGCAGGTGGTGTACCCGGTGTGGGTGGTATTGGGGAGGCTGCTAGAAGCCAGGAGCTTCTTGTGCAAAACTGCAGTGAATGACTGAAGGGTGGAGGGTGCCATTAAACACTAAGGAAGGTTTTCTTTCTACTGGGGCCAGGGATCGGAGGGTGGCGGGACCACTAGACACCAGGGAATAATTTAATTTTAATGGGGTCAGGGATCAGAAGTTGTTGGGGGGGCCACTGGACACTAGGGAATAATTAAATTTTAATGGGGATTGCAGGATGGGAGGGACCACTGGACGCAAGGACCTACTTTCCTTTTGATGGGGATGGGTGACTGGAGTGGATGGGACTGATAAAGGCATGCATATGGTTCCTTAGCACCTTGCATGCCCAATGGGCTCCTCTGCATCGTGCCAGGAGAATATCGCGCCAGGGCTCCTGGTGCTATTAGGTCTGAGGGCACTGTTTGCTGTACTTCCAAGATCCAAGTACTGCTACTCAAGTATTTTGCTGACATACTCCTATATTTAGTCAGATAGCACTGGTGTGCTGTTGGACTGACTATATCATCCTCGGGGTGGTGGGCAAGGACAAGCACAGTGCATACCTTTACGCTCCACTTTTGCCCCTTTTTGAATATCAGGCCCCTGATCAGAGACTATAAAAGCTCTAACATGCACTGCAGGTGACTGACTCTCCCACTGCTGCATTCTGCTCTGATATCAGTTGCAGGGGATTCTGAGATTTGTAGTAACAGAAGATGTTAGCCTAGAGGTAAACAAAATCAGTCTGATGCTATCTACTATACTACAGTACACAGTAAGGAAGCCAAAAGGATTTTGCACACAAAGTGCACATTGGGACCAGCCCCACACTTGAGTGTGGGGCCTTTTATGGTGACTGTTCCCATTTAATATGCAGTGCCAGGTTTGCAAATGTAAAAGGACAACTTAGCATTAAAAAGGTAAGTAGTGCAAATAGCTTCTGAATTGTAATACTATAGCACTACATTATTGGTATATGATTATGCTACAGAATCATATCACATCTGCAGTTTTACAATTTATTTACCTTGAATGGCCCATCATGTTTTCAGTGGGGTCCTGCATCTACCCATTTAGTCAACTATGCAGGCTTGAGTACAAGTAGGTAAAGTGACTTGCTAAAGGTCACAATGAATATTTTTCCGGCAACTTATCTCCTTGTTCCTAACCCTGTAACTACTAGCCCCCACTGTCTCCCAAATTCAGCCCACAGCGTTTGAAGATTTTTATTCCCTTTTTAACAATGCATATGACTTATGTAGTTGCACATGTGAGGAACATCGTTTTAGAGACATTCATCTACTAAAACATTAAATCAAGTGCACTAGCATGATTGTCCTCTTGCACTCATGAGTCAAGCAGTGTTGTAATGAAATTTCAAAATCCCGGTTTCAGTGATGGGTGGTTAAAAACCACAGTAGTCATATGTCTGTTAAAAAATATATTATATCAATGAGGCACATAAACTATGAGTTAATAGCAATGGACAAAAACAAAAAATCAGTATACAGATACTCAGATTTTCTAGTCATTTGCAAGGTACTACACTTAGAAAAGAACATGGGAGTCATAACAGACAAGGTGTAAGCAGTGGCCATCTGCTGCCATGATGGCTGGCAGATTCCTGGGTTGCAGCATGGGGGGTAACCCTAGACTTTATAAATACTAGTCAGACCTCACCTGAAGCACTATTTGCAGTTCCGGACTCCTCAATAAAGAAAAAAAACAAAACAAAAAAAAACAAGATTGAGTCAGTCAATGGAGGGTCACTAAAATGATCAGGGGTTTGGATGACAAAAGGTTTGAGGAGAGGTTGGCAACCCTTCACTTGAATTCAGCTTGGAGAAAAAGAGGATAAAAGAGGACATGAGCTCAGTTATCAGTGCTCTACAGGGTATCTATAAGATCAAACTGATTGAGATATGAGATCTGGTGTGCTCCAGTAGGATGTAAAGACATGCCCTGCAGCTCAGAGGTGGTAAATGCAGGTGTAATATTTGTAGGCACTTGTCCCAGAGGGTGGCAAACCTATGGAAAAGCCTAACGGCAGAGACAGTGGACATGAAGACAATACTGGTCTTCAAGGTAAGCATGGACACATTTCTGATTACCAAGAGAGTTACAGGGTACCCTGGGTAGTACAGATGGTAGCAAATCCCTATAACTTAATACATGTTTGCACAGCATACCTATTCATCTCGTCTTATGAAGTGGGGGGCCAAAATGGACATAGATGCTCTTCTAACCTTAAATTATTGTTACTATGTAACTGCCATTGGGAGCACTAGACTTTCAATAATATTCAGGGAGATGAATGTACACACAGACATAGATATATCAGAATGAATATACTACTGTCCAACATACAGATATGTAAAGATATTTACAATGCAGCAATGGACTTATGATTGCTGTAGGGACGGCTCTGCACTACAGGAACCCCTACTGGTGCAGAAGATGTCCCTTTTAAGCACAGAGCAGTCGACCCATTGGTCCCTAGTTTTATCCCTGATGTCAGATTTGTTATTACACAGCAGTGACCCATTCCCAAATGAATACTTGCCCACGTTCTTGATTTACATAAGAGCATGGCCTTCCATATCCTATCTGCTTATAATACAGCAATGTACCTAGCTAGTAATGTTTTATGCACACCGTCTCAATCATGTCACCCTTCTGTGTGTGTGACTTTAGTTGGTTATTTTATGTAAAAAAATGAAGCAAAGCCAGGAAGAAAATATGTAGATCCTCTGCGTTGTCTGCGCATTTTCCATAAGCAGTAGGCAATTTGTTTTGTGTCCCCACCAGTTTATACGTGCTAGTTACAATGACAAAAACAACTTTTAATCTTTTATCCAGGGAAACTACTGGGGTCAAAAACTCTACACCAACCTTTGCCTGGCAGGAAGGTCTGGTAAATATTCATATAATCATTTTGAATTTCATTTTTTATTGTATATAATACAGCAGTGCATATTACAGTAAAGAGTTTATATATATTTTTTATTTTAGTTTAAATTGCCCTATTTTTTTTAGATTTGAAATCAATAAATCAGTCCTTTCAATGCGGCAGTCATCAGGTTATTCTCAGCTTGTTTAACACCTACTGTTTAAGAAAACTTCTTGGGACTGAGGTAAAGCAGCATGCCACAGACACTGACATTCAGGGGCACTGAGTGTTCAAAAACAGTATTCAAAAATAGCGAGAATACCATTGAAAAAAAACTGGGGACAGCCATACTTGAAGTACCCTTTTAATTGTTTCAAATCTTAAGAATTGCTAAAGCAGACTCTAACAGTGGACAAAGAGGCAACTTACAAGACGGGAAAAAGACCAATCTAAAATAAAATAATAAGAGATACTGCAGGTGTACAGTTTTCATCATAACATTCACTGCTGCTTTAGGTATGAAAATTGAAAGTTAACTCATTTACAGTTGTGACCTTGCTTAAAATTAGCATTATCCTTCAACTACACAGCTTCACAGGGTACAGTCAAAATAAAAAAAAAAATTCAGAGGAGCAACATATTTATTTGTCATGATCTAATGGCATGTGTGATGTGACTGGTGCAAAAGAAGACTGATATCCTACTTTGCAGTTTTGAATTGCTGCTGTCAGGTATACAGATGCTGAGGTTTGTGTTTTCACTTCACTCTCATTGAAGGATGCACTAGAGACTACATATTTACATACCAAAGCACTTGCTCAGATTGGTCTGCTTATCAATGAAGACTTTCGCAGAGATCACATTTCCCAAAGGGCATGAACATTTGCAGAATGTCCTGGTCTCCAAACTCCTGTGGAAGGTGGTAAATGAAGAGGTTTGCCCCCTTCTGGTCCTACATGAGAAAATAAAGTCAATTCACGGATGATTAATGTTATGTTTCTTGTGTGCAAATAATTCCTTGCATGATGTTTCATGAAGTTACTGCACAAAAATATCTGTTCAGCCACAGTATTTTGTCTGTTTCCCTCAATGCTTGAGTTTCTTTGATGGAGAAATTAAACTGCAGTTGCTGTCTTGAAAACAAAAGATGACTATGATAGCAAGATGGAGAAAACAGCAGAAATAGCAAGATTCACAGTGGTTTATTACAACGTGTGTTCTTCTTTGGGGATTAAAGCACTCCCCCTAAGGATTATGGGGAAACTTCGGTAGATAGCTAGTGACTGCTATCAGTTAACTTTTTGCTGTGTTTAATTTTAATATGATAGCCGTTCAAAGTGGGCCTCATCCTAAAACATATTTGCCATGTTAGGCACATCTCTCAGACAGTGACAGAAGTGTGAATTGTTTCATCTCATCTTGCATGGAAAAGTATGTAACAGAGGAGAATGCACTTTCATGGTGAGGAATTCCCTTTGAATTAAGATGGGGTAGAGGATAATGAATAATGTAGGTGGAGTAGAGGATAATGAATACTGTAATGTGTTTTACAGGATATATTTTGTATTTAGGGATTCCGATGATTTACATAAACCATGAGAGCTGAGAAGTCTGCCCAGCATCATCAGAACCATAAGGTGCCAAACATAGGCCCTATAATATACAGTACCGTATGAACTATTCTTTATCATATAGTGACATTGATTTTAAAAGTAGATGGGAAAATCATGGTATTCTCTACCATCTAGGGGTCACTGATACAGTTTATGCTGGTTTTGCACAAGCTGATCTTCATTAAAGTCTCTTCAGCACTCTAAAGACATCTGCAGTGCAGTTTTTGCACGGGAAGTGAGTGCCCCATTTTTTTTCTACTCTGTAGGTTGTTCCAGCGAGCACCCATTCCATGGTACAGTCTATTTACCTGTATCAGTTTTGAAAGATAATTTGAAGAGATGGAAAACAAACACATTGGAAGTTGCAAAACAAAATGTGATGTGAGTTTTTTCTTTTTGACTGTGAACAGTTGAGAGTTTAGAAAAGGCTTTTTCTTACACTGTAACTGTCCTCAGCTGCTGTGTGATATCAGCAGGTTATCATAATCAGTTCGATGATGTAGGCAGCTTAGTGCGTTCACTTTGATAATGTGGGCAGGTTAGCATAACCTCTTTAAGGATGATGTAGGCAGGATAGTATAATCAGTTTGGGAGGGGAGCTGAATTACTGAGAAATTAGGGGCTTTTTTTTTTTTGCAAGAAAATAATGCGTCCCTGTATAAGATACCAATTAACTTTCTTACAAAACTCCAGTAAATTCTGTTGGAATCTCCAGGGATATCATCTTTTATACCAGGCAGTATGATTTTTCATATTTGGGTTTCCTCATAAGAGGATATTATCAGCCAACTTTTCATGAAACTTTTCTTCCATCCTAACAGGGCCCCAGTAGAAAGAAGGCATAAGCTTTAATTGCATGTTCCTGTATATATAAAGTTTTAATAGAATAAAACAAAATAAAAAAAAAAATAAATCTGTATTAACTATCCCTTATTTTGACATATTACCCCAAGGTACAAATCCATATGGTGACACCGGCTTCTGAGCTTATGTCAGTGCTCAAGTTGCCACTTGTGAAAACATTTTTTTTTTTTTTTTTGCATTTTTGGCAATGCATTTTTTTTCATGTCACACAAATCAAATTGCCAAACGGCTACAGTACTTGACAGTCAGTTTTGTTTTTTTCAATGTATATGATACAGCTAAATGCACTGTCATTTGGCTATAAGATTTTGATGACAGCCAAATTGTTTAATTCCTACAGAAACTCTGTTGTGGGAAGCGTTGCCATTTTGGTTGCACACTTTCCAGCATGGCCACTGGAGTACCTGTGATGCAGGAACTCTGCCAACAAGCCACGTGGAGGCCTGAATACTTCAAACTACTTTTCACCAATTAAGCACCACTGGTAGGGCATCACAAACACAGGGGCATGCTAAACGCTAAGGGCCCCATTTTCAAAACCCTGAATCTGGGGAAATTTAAGAGTCTGCACCAGCCCCATTGTGCCCAGCTACAGTTTTGCACTGGCAGACAGAAAGGGCCCCATATTAAGTCAATGCATCCATCCATGGATGCATCAGCCCAGGGAGAAAGCTGGTTAGCCATTTATTTTTAATAATGTAGCCCAACTATCACTGATGGCAGATGCATCTGGCATTAGACACATGCTGTAAATGACATCCAATTGTAGCAGTCTGACTGTGACTATGAAAATAGCTATGCTGCATCCAGATGGACACAGCAGGGGCTAGACACAGGCACATCAAGTAGTTGTACCTATTTCCTGACTTTGAACATCTAGCCCTACAGGTTAAGTCTGTGCTGAAATCATGAGGAACTTCCAGAAATGTGGCCCCTGTAGCTCTGAAATGAGTCATAGCAGTTCATGCAACACTGCAACAGATTAAAAACTGGGGAAGGGGTCTACATTGAAAGGCAGGGTCCCATAATTCCCCCAACCCACAAAATGTAATTCAAACACTGGGTTCAACTGTGAGCTTCTGAAATAAGAAAACCCCGCAAAGAGGTAAGTATAGAGTGCTGGTGTTGTAGACGTTGATAGGTCTGTACAAGGGAAATGGTGTTTGGCTCACTTCATTACTATGGAATAAAATGACCTCTTACCTCCTGATCCTGGTCTCAGAATGCGGAATGCCAATATTCTACAATGATTTTATCAATGTTCTGCAATGCTCGCATCAGCCAACAGATGTGATCTTATTATATGGGGCATGCATTTACAGCAAATATTTCTGCTGACTGCTTACCTTCCTTCTGGCTGCCCGCAGCACTTTGTTGTTGCAGTAAACTCTGACTGTACAATGTTGGCAGTGCCGGAGCGGCATACTGCTGAATTCCTGAGTAGGCCTGTGTTAGGGCATCCATGGTACCAGCTGTACCATTCGTCAATCCTGTTGCACCGAGTCCTCCATTCAGGGCCGCCATACCTGAGAGCATTTGAGCAACTTTACATAAAACCCAACAATAGAGAAAAGAAATTGTTCTTGTTCATTCGAGATTAATGTAGCAAATTTAGGAACGTTTTACATAAAACACAGCAACACCACAGTACTTCACCTGTGTAACAGGACTGAAAATATGACCCTTTTAGCTCTGAACTAATATGTATCAGGAATATTAAGCTGTGGGTTGATGGTTTTAAAAAATGTATCTATACAGGTATGTCCTTTTTGTTAATGTTTCCTATTGACGGCAGTCTTGATTTTTTTAATGCTATCTTTAAAACATAAAATGTAAAGTCTGATTTTAATTAACTTGATATGAAAATGGTAACTATATCCCATTAGGATAAGCTGTTCATATTTTAGTGGCTGGCCCACCAGCACAGGGAGCCCAACTGCGATGCAGACAGGCTGGCTTCGGGAATGAACCTGGGAATGTCGGAAGGCTGGCCAGGGGGAGAAAGACTGAACATCCTTGGGACTGCTCTCCTTCTCCAGGAGGGAGGGAGTAGAGTGTCTGGCATGATGTGGACCCCAGGCAGAAGCTGGGGGTACCCCTGGGTCGGTTCTGTTACTTGTGGGGGGTGGGGCAGATGTGGGACATCATTGCACATCCCTGCCCCAGGGGGGTAAAACTAGTAAAAATAGTGGCCACTACTTATGATGCCCACTTGCCCTGGTCCCACTCGCACGCCGTGGCACTCCGGGACCCTGACCTATCCTGTTGCCTTCTATGGCCAGTAGGACTACATGCCCCGCCTTGGAGGGCAAGCCAAGGAGGCAATGCTAGTGGGCTCTCCTGCTGGCACACTTCCCCGTCATCATAGGAGTCCTGTTGGTGCTGTGACCCCGCCCTGGGGGGCAATCCAGGGGGTATCGGGAGAACCGGAAGGTAAGTCCCTGGGGTGTAAGGAGGAGGCCGAGGGCTGGCAAGGGGCTGAGCTTAAGGCAGCTTGGAAAAATAGAAAAAGCTGTTCATATTTTAGTTTTTTTCTCCACATTGCTTCCCCCCCCTACCTCGTAGCCACTCTAGTCTCTCTGGTCACTCACACCTGAGACACACCATCCCAGGGACTTACCTGGGGGGTGGAACCCACATTGATTTACCACACTGGCAGGGTCAGAGGAGGGAGGGAGGGTTGTCCTCCCCATCCCTGAAGTACAATCTAGAATCTCCCAGGGCCCTGGCAGTGACCAGAAATCATCTTGGGGCTGTGGGTATTTCCTTGTTTGTGATCCTTCCTAATGTTGCGCTGTGTTCAGATGTGGTCTTGTGTGCTCTAGCACATCCCTGTAGCAGAGGCAAGCTGCCTGGCCCACCACAGAGGTCGCCAGAGGAGTGGAACCCAACATCATCCCTCCTCATTTGGGAGTACTGTCACACGGCCACACTTCCCCAGCTCTTGGGGTTGCCCAACTGGCTTCCTGGACTCGCATGCAAACCTGGGTTACTGATGTGGGAGTGAGCAACGCTACCTTCTGGGTCACTGGTGGGGGCCCCTTGCTGTTCATATTTTAATCTGGATATAGCAACAAAGACACTCTGGAAGATGGGTGAGGGCAGTGAGTGATAACTGTTTTGTGAAGATGTTGCTCTAAATCTTGATTTACCTATATACATTAGTCAAATTTAATACAAATGATTTCTGTGTGGGACTTAATTCTCTGCATTCTTATCACTGCATGTATGTCTTATTAGTATGTGCTTATTGGTGCTGGTGTTGTACGCCTCCCTTGCCTTCTAAAATGTATCTTTTATGACTGAGAAAAAGTACTTCTAATTAAGCTAAGTATTCATACTTTAGTAATGATTTCATTTTTTTTTTTTATAAAAGAATCAGCATTTCCTTCTAGTTTTACAGGAACTGGGTCTTTGGTAAAATTTTGAAAAGCTTGTGCTGAAATACTGATAGTAGCCTACTCCCATACCATGCCCTGTTACACAGGTAAAATAAACAATGTTGTCAGTCCATGCAATCCAGCACTTGGTCAGATGTCACTGAAAACGAAAACATGGAACTTTTGAATCACTTCAGTACAGTACACACATTTACTTAGACAAATCATCTAAGACAAAGCAGTAACCACAGCTGTGCAATGTTACAGTACTTAAGGCTGCTATACTTTTCAAGGAGTGGAAAAAAAAAGAATATGGAAAACTATGAAAGTTCCTCAAAACTGATTCCAGAAGGGTGCCACTACTTGGGAATTACTACTGGTTAACATTAATATCAACTAGAAACCAATGCTGAGAAAAATCCCATAATACATGGTTGTGACATCACAAGTGTTCAATGTGATTTATGAAATGTTTACATTTTTTTTTATTTGTTTTTGGTAGGGCGCACTAGACATAGATATGCCTATTTTCAGTCGTGACCCAGGAGGCTACAACATGGTTAATACAAGACAATAGAAGAATACAATACAATATTTAAATGATAAAATAATTAAAAATGAATGCTGCAGTTCTGCAGCTCGAAAACATCACCCTTCCACACTGCCACTAATCTTTCATATTTAATTTTTTTTACTTATCTGGTTGATTCTGACATTTCAATGTCTACAACAACACATCATTACAATCTGTATTGAGAAATGTGTGTCTTGCCACCACTGGATCAGATAAAATTAAATTATCTTAGTTGGCTCCATCATACATTTGCAGTTTGGTTTCATTGCTTTAGCAACATAACCTGCTTCATTGTCTTCAATCAGCATCCTCTGAATTCTATTTTTTGATTCCATCTTTTAAACAGTTTTGGGAAACATTCCTTTTTCTCATGTGGCCTCTACTTTGTTGACTCACACTGTAATAATCATCTGAGCTGCAGTGCAGTGCATTTTAAACTTAATTTACAGAAAGTTACGTCTGATAATGCTGTTCATCTTTGCTACTGTACATGGTCTAACTACTTTTTAAGGATATCTGTCTTTTCTGTTGTATTATTTTGTTACCAGGCCTAGTTAAAAAAAAAAAAACAAAGTGACTACAGACTCAGTCTAGTATCCTGGTTTACAAAATTAATTAAATTAAATATTTTTTAAAGCAGTGAGCGTGAACCTAAAGTGAAACTAGTTCACACATTGAACAAATTTAATATTTCTCTCCACAGCTCCAACCAAGCTGAATAAACCATCATGAGGCACCTCATTTGTTATAAAAGCACTGTCCTGCTGTGAGTCACCTGATCAGTACTGACTCATGGCGTGATGGCGCTTGTCCAAACAAGGTTGTATTGAGAAGAGAGCTAATTTTTTCAAAACTGAAAAACAACATTTGTAAGCAAAAGAGATGTGGTGGGTCACAATGGTTTTCTGCAGCTGGGTGGTAGAAATATATTGAACTAGGGATAAGGGCAATTGTGCTTCATGGTTTTCTAGTCTGAAACTATAACTACATTATTAGATTTTGGGATGTGTCTAATAATACTTTCAGCTGAGCTGGCCATAACTGGATTGATCATACATTATAAAAAAAAATACCCTCCTATGAATTCTTGAGGGTAAATATAGTTCCATCTTGTAGCAATACGAACAGCAAACCACTGAGGGTTTATCATGCCCCCCACAAGCCCAAGATGGAATTATGCCCTTATAATTTATAGTCTGGTATCATTTACTCTATATGTGTTTCACTGCTGCCTACGTAATATTTTATATATATATTAAATAAATAGTATGGTGGTGATATAGCAGGACTGAGGATGAGCAAATGTCTGAGATTTTGATGGAACAGTTCAAAGTCAGACTGGTTTATGCCTTCAGTTTTCTTTCTTTGTGCCAAACTACCACCTGTATTTCCCCCTCTCCCTGGCATGTAGCCTACCTCATTCTGGAAGCATGTAAACAAAGATGGTTTTCATCAAAGGCACAGGATCTGCAGTACCTTGCACTCAGTGCATAACCTGACAAGTAGGTCTAGCCACTGATCTTGCCCTCCATTATCAAGGGACTTACCCCGCCCCAACTATTAGGCTGACTCTGCCAGCGTCACACCTTATCACATCATGGCAATGTAGAGGAGTTCATCTCTTTTATTTAGTAGTTTGACTTGGATTGCCCATGTAAGTTCAGCAGCTAATTCTCAGTGGGGTCCTGCATCTAGCTAACTTTACTGATGGGAGTACTGAGACATGGGGATGTAAAATGATTTGCTTAGGGCCATACAGTAAGTTTGCATCATGGCTGTGACCCTCACTTGAGATTTCCTGGTGTCCAGTATACTGCTCTAACAATTAAATCCTCCTAAATAACCCCCCCCCCCTTTCTAAGATTGGTTGAAAAAAATATTCAGACACTTTTTAGTTGAGCTGTGTAAAACATCAAATGCTCGCTCTTTGAAAGCTTGGTGGCAAGAATGAACAATTTCATGAATCTCTCTTTACTGTGACATTCTCCTGAAACCAAAGATAATGAATACTCACCAAACCTAGTGGTTAGATGTCAAAAATTATTTAATATTTGTCAAAGTCATTAGCCAAAATGGAAACATTCAAAATATTGGATAAGGAGATTCCTTATCTTACAGGCAATAGGTTAGTCCACTCCTTGAAGTATCAGTAGCCTCAAGTAAACCAGTAATAGCAACAATAAAAAGGCAACACAACATATAAAAAAGGAATGGCAAAATATATTGTATTTGTGCCGGAGGCAAACACTCCCCTCCCCATCCCTCATGCCATCACTGGGACCGCAATAGTCACATCTGTTACTCTAGCAGGAAAGGCAAGCGAGTTGCCTTAATCAGCTGGTAGGAGGTGCGTGAATCTTGGGCAGACTGCAAACCGAGTCCCACCCCTGGAGATAAGGGCTTCACCACTGTAACATGCCTGGCCTATTGTAAGGCAAAACAAAAACTTGAGTCCAAAAGCGAACAAAAATCTCCAAGGTGGCAGCAAAGAGCACTGGGTCAGCCCATAATTGCATAATATTGCCACAATATCAGCTTAGCATAAGCATATCTTTATTTACTACTATTTTACTTAAGTGTTGAGTTATTAAGCACTTCATTTGTAAGTTGAGCTTTAGGGAGATAACTAGAGGCTGACATTTTTTATTGCCCTATGGTGCAGTGTTGGATTCTGACAAAGAACACAAAACAGGGTCTTGTCTCTACAGCATTGCACTGAGCACCAGTAGATCATATTTACTTATAATGGAGCTGGGCTAGGGGGCTTATTAAGCCTACAGCCCACATAGCTTCTAAAGCTATAAAATGCAACTCAAACAGTGCTAAACTGCATTTGCAGTTCTTGAAGCTGCTCTCATTCTGGTAGAGCTATAAATCTACTGTGTGCCAGCAAATTGAGGAAAATTGCTATTTAAATTCTCTTAAGTGTTATCCTAACAGTTGATGATTAGTAATAAATAATGGATTCATATGAAAAGTATAGTCAAAATATAAGCTGCCTCAAAACCAGGGAAATACAGTATTTTCATGACTGAATAAATTCCTAGAAGCAACAAATGCTGTATTTAAAGGTGAGGAAAACTACAGTGGATATTTGACCTATTCAGACAATATCTCTTGCTTAGATACATAGATGGTTAAAGATAGACAGAGACTACGAGTCCATTAGGTCTGCCCTGATATTCCTACATTGCTCTGCCCTGACAGAGCTCTCCTCTTCCCCTGCCTCCCTTTTGTTCCTAATAACCCCTTGAGAATGTCCCATTGAGTTTTTAATCCAGTGACAGTCCCCAGCATTGAATACATTACTGGGCAGACTGTTCTACACAATCTGTCCTCCTTGAATTTTCCCCCTTTCCAGTCTGAGGTTGTGCACTCTTGTGGTTGGGCTGTTTCTTAACTTAAATACCTTTATGGAGTCCTCCCTATTAAACCTATGCAGTACTGTCATTGTGCTGTAACAATATTGAAAATAACTTGTTTTGCATGAAAATTTTATGTTTAAGTGTTTTGTTTCTTGCACAGTCATGTCTCTGAATTATACTAAAAGTAAATTTTTGCATGAAAATGTTATGTTTAAGTGTTTCATTTTTTGTGCATTCATATCTCTGAATTATTCACGTTTTCTAAGAAAACAGTTTTGATGATTTAATCAACTTAGAAACACGGAAACATAGCAGTTGACAGCAGAAAATGACTACTGGTTCATCAAGACTGCCCATAATACCCTATCCTTTCCCAGAAACCTACTATCTATATGGCGCCTATGTCCACACTACCTGCCCCCAGGTTCCCTGCTTTGCTGCTACTCCCCTCGGTGACGATTATGCCCTCAACTCAGTCCCAACTGAGTCTGAAGCTGTTGGTGGTCTTAATGCCCACCACCTCAGCCAGCAGGCTGTTTCATGGCCCAACCACGCTCTCCTTAATAAAAAGGGAAAGTTGATGTCAAAGCAATACAACTGCTCATTTAATAACACTAGTGCAACAGACAGTAACAAACAATTTGTCAGCTATAATTACAAGTATTTACATATCTGTTCAATTTGCTTATCTACTTGTATCCTCAAAGAGGGAGAGTGGTTCTACACTGTCAGCACTGTTCAGTGCTGCAATATGAAACATTTCTGCTAAAGAAAGGATTGTGGAATATCTTGAACCTAAAGGGTTACAGGATCAGAGACATCACAGATTCACAGGGGAAGGTCGTGACAAAAAAATAAAATACTAATTAAAAAAAAAGGTGGTGTGGTACTCACAGCGACCAAGCAGGGAAAAGACCTGGGGGTAACCATATCAGATGCCTGAAGGTGGACAGGCAGTATGACAAGACAGTTGGGAGGGCCAGTGGGATGCTGGGGTACATAAGGAAAATCACCAGCAGGAGGGAGGTGGTGTTGCCCCTATATAGACTGCTGGTAAGACCCCACCTTGGGTACTGTGTCAAGTTCTGGAAACATCTCAGGAAGGATGTGGACAGAGTGGAGACAATCAAGAGGAGGGCTATCAAAATTGTGCATGGTCTGCATCAAAAGCCCTGTGAGGAGAGGCTAAAGGAGCTCAATATGCACACCCTGGAGGAGAGGAGGGAGAGGGGGGAAGAGACCTTGAAATACTTCATGGGGGTTAATAAGGTATAGGAGGGGAGTATTTTTCAGAAAAAAAAGGTGTTCTAGAACAAGGGAACATGCTATGAAACTGGAGGGGGTAGGGTCACGAGAGATGTGAGGAAGTACGTCTTCACAGAAACAGTGGTGGATTCCTGGACCAGCCTTCCAGCAGAGTGGTAGGGGCAAAAACAATGGTGGGGTTCAAACATGCCTGTGATAGGCACAAAGCAATTGTCGGGTAAAAAAGTGGGGTGGGGGGAGAGAGACAGTGCCATAGATCCAGTAGTGTCGGCAGCAAAAATATAGGTAGAAAAATAATGGGCAGACTGGGTGGGCCAAGCAGCCCTTATCTGCCATCAGATTCTATGTTTCTGTCCCTGACTACAATTTACCACAGGGTCCTAGTAACTTCACTGATATCGAACACAATTAATTCCTGTCACTGATGTCAGCTGAGTAGGCTTCTGGAATGTTATTGAGAATAGGATGGTGGTGGTGGTGATGGGGGCAGGTGTGACAGGATTAATCAGATGAACTAGAAAAGTGCTAAATGATGAAAAAAAAAAGATGTGTGGTGTTTGGGCTTGTAAGGACCACCCAGTTCCAATACTTAGATTTGGGGTTAAGGTGGTCTCCATCTGACCAACGGTAGTGTTAGATACAAGGAAACAACAATGTCAGTTGGTGGGAAATTATGTAAAACTTTCGAAAAATAATTGGGTACTCACCACCGATAATTAAAAGCAGCCACTTGAACTTGAAACTTAAAAGTAAATATGCATTTTTTCCAAGCAAAATCAACATTACCACATATACCCAAGGACCCCCATAGCACCTGAAGTGTTTTGGATCTGACCGACCCTTTTTCAAAGGCACTCAAACCAACTCATCACACATTTTCATACCTGATTCATGATGACCTCAGACATTACATCATGAAATATTTAAAGACAGACTTACAACCTAAATATGCAATAAACCTCTCCACACGTGTTCAATAAAACAAATTAAAGATGCATGCTATAAATATACAAAAATTGTATACATATTTACCTAGCATTGGCTTCCGCCAAAATTACACCAATGAAAGCAAATGATTCTATTACAAAAACTTTCGAACAGACTCAATCCGTCATAAGGGCATGTGGATAACAACTGAGAGGTGGAGCCGGGAATAAAAGGGGAGGGAAAAATAAGAGAAAAATTGGGGAGAAGGAGAAGGGAGAGCAAGGGGAAGGGGAGTTTGGGGGTGGAAGGTAGGGAAGTTGTTGGGGGACTGGGTGTGCTGGAAAATGTTTTGTAACAAAATCATTGATCTCATTGGTGTCATTTTAGCAGAAGCTGATTTTATGTAAATATGTATATCATTTTTGTATATTTATAGCAAGCATTTTTAATTTATATTTGATTTTATATATGTGGAGATGTTTATTGCATATTTAGATTGTAAGTATGTCTTTAAATATCGGGATGTCATTTCTGAGGTCCTCACCAAATCAGGTATAAAAATGTGTGTGATGAGTTGTTTTCAGTGCCTTTGAAAAAGGGTCGATCAAATCCAAAATGCATCAGGTGCTACGGGGGTCCTTGCATGTATGTGGTAGACTTGATTTTACTTGAATACTTGCATATTTACTTTAAAGTTCTACATTCATGTGGCTGCTTTTAATAATCAGTGGTGAGTGCCCAATTATTTTTGCAAAAGTTTTACATGTTTTTTTTATTGGTAGCACCACCTTCCTAGATCGACTCTTTTTTTGGCATGTTAAATGATGGGAAAATAATAACTGCAACCAGGGTTTCGCTGCCTAAAGGGTGACAGAGCCAGAAAGTGGGCACAGCAGCCAGTGCTGCTGCTCCACTCTTCCCACTCAGTTAGTTTCATCACTGACTGGCTGGCTACTGGGTGCTGCTGTGAGTGTTTATGAATGAGGCATCAGCTTGGGGTTGTCATTAGATACTACAAGACTCTCCGTGTTCTGTCATTTTCTGCTTGATTTCAGAATATATCTATGTTAATGATACAGCTTGAACATTGCCAGGCATTGTTTTTATGGGCTCAGGCAAAATGAATATGGCATGCTACTTGTGCCTCCTTGGAGGACCCATACTCATATAAGCAGTGTTTGTGTCCTAGGAGATACCCAAGTTGGACAAAGTGGAAGTGATCTGCAAAGTAGTGGAGTCAATCAGTCTGGATGCTCCAATCCAGTTTATCAGCTGCATGTTGGGAACCTTTGCCCCTGGAATAAAGCATCAGCTGTAACAATCTCAGTGCCAGAACTAGCCTCTATAAGTCAGTGTACCATTTGATGTTAAGGGCCTTTTGGCTTTTTTGGCAGCACCCAGCTCACTGTGCTGCACGTCCCCTTGGTGTATCTAATACCAAAGCTGGGGCTTAGGTTTTGGGTCATATCCACTATCTTCATCTACAGAGCAGTGGTGCTGTTTTCCTGGTAGCCACAGCCATGTCAAGGGCAAA
Organism: Neoceratodus forsteri; assembly: GCA_016271365.2. NCBI lineage: Eukaryota > Metazoa > Chordata > Ceratodontiformes > Ceratodontidae > Neoceratodus > Neoceratodus forsteri. Next base: position 813,229,012 of record CM028131.1, read on the forward strand.
AAAATGTGATGTTTCATTTCCCTGGGAGACCCTTGTTCGTACAACAGAACTGATGGCTTAGAAAACAATCACCTAACATTGGTGCTGCTTAGCTGTACACCGACGAAGCTGGCTTCCTGCCATGGCGGGAAGGGTAAGGGTGCCCTGTATATAATGATCTGCAGGAACCACCATTTAAAAATTACATTATATATCTATATATATTTTTATGGTACTTTGACTTTCTGATAATACCATGGTATAATGTGGTGTCATGAAATTATTACAGCACTGTCTATGGATGGTCATGGTTTCCTATAAGGAAAGGCATCCACATATTCATGTACTGCTGAGAATACACAAGGCTGTAATACTACTGATCTGATGCCACACCAACAGAACACCGATGTCAAACACAGAATCAGAATGGTTAGAACCAGGTAGACACCAAAAAAAGGATTATGCTATGCTTTAAGCAACAGTTACAACAGAGCACGAGGTGTCATGCAATAACTGCACTCACAGGTTGTGAAGCACAAGGTGAAGCAGAGTGCAGTCAACCACTCTAGAATTATCCCACAATGAAGCACATCCTGTTCCATCTTTTGTGATTATAAAATAGATCCACATTGGGGGATAGATAAACAAATTAAAAAAAAATATTCATACATTCAAGAAATATTTCCCAACCAGCTAAACTAGCACCACCATCAGATAAAGGAAGCATCTGCGTTTAAAAAAAAAAAATCTGACACCCCCACTTCCCAGACCCCACCCAACCAGTACAAAGAGATGTGTTGCTAGATTAAAAAAGTCAAGTCGCTCCCATGTCTAGGCTTACAATACTCCACCCCAACATTAGATTTTCATTTTGCAAGATAAAACTCTGACTCCCACCACATTTCCTCCATATCTATTTTAGATTATTTGGGCTTTATGCTGCATAGTGGTTTGGAGTGGGGAAGCTGCATGGGTGGGGGAATCAGTTTGCAGGTGAAGGTGACAGTCACAAAAATACAGAATTTGATGGCAGATAAGAACTGCTCGACCCACCTATTCTGCCCATTTTTCTCTACCTACACTACTACCGCAGATCAGACTTAATCTACAGCTCTTTTCTCCTCCCCCCTCCTTTCTATTATTATTCCCTTGTATCTATCCCATGTATTCTTGAACCCCACCACTGTTTTCGCCCCCACCAGCTCTATTGGAAGGCTGTTCCAGGAATCCACAACTCTTTCTGTGAAGAAGTACTTCCTCACAGCTCTCCTGAATCAACCCTCCCCTCCAGCATCACAGCATGTCCCCTTGTTCTTGAGCACCTTTTTTGTACTTTATTTACCACTGTGAGGTATTCAAAGATCTCTATCATATCCCCACTCCGTCCTCTCTTCCAGAGTGTACATATTGAGGTCCTTTAGTCTCTCCTCATAGGGCCTTTGATGCAGAACCTGCACCATTTTAATTGCCCTCCTCTGACTGCCTCCACTCTATGTCCTAGAGATGTGATCTCCAGAACTGGACAAAGTACTTTATGTGGGGTTCTACTAGAGGTAACACCACCTCCCTCTTTCTGCTGATGATTCCCCTCCCAATGCACCCCAGCATCCCACTAGCCCTCTCAACAGCCTTGTCACACTGCCTGGCCATCTTTAAGCCATCAGACAGGATTACCCCCAGGTCCCTTTCCTGCTTGGTAATCTTCAATACCACTCCACCCATTGTGTACTCCACTCCTGGGTTTCTGTGCCCTAAGGGCATTATTTTGCATTTTTCACATTGAAACCAAGCTGCCATACCCTTGACCACTCCTTTAGTTTTGTCAGGTATCTGCTCAACTCCCCCCTCCCCCCCCCGGAGTGTCCATGTCATTGCAGATTTTGGTATCATCCACAAAGAGGCAGACCTTCCCTTCCAGCTCCTCTGCAATAACCTATCCCCTCACCAATTTATTATCGGTTTACCACCTTTTGATCCACTTCTAAGATACGCAGCTTTCTTACTAGTCTCCTTATGGAATGGTGTCAAAAGCCTTACTGAAATCTAGGTAGGTCACATCCATCACTCCACCCTGATCTAATTCCTTTGTCACCTAGTCAAAGAAATCTATCAGATTCATTTGACATGACCTCCCCACTGTGAACCCATACTGCCTTGGGTCACATTTGTACTAGCAATCAGGAATGAGTGACCTACTCAGTGATTTTGATACATCTGATATTTCTTCTCTCCTACCATCCTTTTACGGATCCCACACTCTGTTTGCCTACAGACTGCCTTCTCTGGCACACTCACTATGAGTGTCCTAAACAAACTCTGCCTAGGAGTCTGTCAAAGTGTTTGGCAGAGATTATGACTGCAGTACACTGAAGAGTCCCCAAGAGGACAAAACACGTGTCCGTACTTTGTCGTGCTCAGCGTAAGCTGGATCAAATATACAAGCCTGTTTAACAGGCAATGTCTGTTCTGGTGGAGATTTGTCAGCCCTATGTATACACGGATTTGCATGCTCACTGCACTTCACTCTGGTAATGGAGCTTGAGGATATGATTATGGTTTGGGGAGATGCACCAAAAAAAAAAAAAAATCAAGCAATTTGGCTATTTCTTCTCTCCTAGTATACTTTTACAGATTCCATACTCTGCTTTCCTGCAAACCGGCTCTCTAGTACACTCACTCCAAGTGCTCTAAATGGCCTCTGCTTAATGAGTCAGAGTGTGATTCGATCAATAAGTTTTGACATGTGTACTTGTTATTTTAACACTGCTGTGCTTGGTTTGCAGAATTTTTTTTTTTTTATGTTGATGTCTTTGAATACTGCTTTGACAGTGACAAAATATGTCTATAGTTTGTTGCTGTCGATCTAAACTGGCAGAAATGTTTAAGTCTACTTTCAGGCAAATTTGTTCTGATGTCAGCCTGCTCTACACAAGGATTTGCAAAGTGCCATCCATGATGCTTTGCGCTAGGCTTTAGAGTACATGCCCCTACAGAATTCAAGTAGATATACTAAACCAGAGGAGAGTATGTTATGATTATCTCTGTTTTTAAATAAAAAAAGAGTTCCTGTTGCCAGTAGCATAAAAAGCACAGCCAGCATCTGCAGAACTCTGTTTTATAAAATTCCTTAAAATGTTGAGTTTCCAGCTAGTCTGTAAGGCGCCTTAACAGCCCACTGTCATACACACTACTTTGTGCATTTTAGTTAGATTAAGGTTATGTTTAGTTTGTGTAAGTCAGCTCTGGTGAGACCTCTGTAGTGACAAAGTGAGCAGAATATAGTACCAGTTGAGACATGTCCTTTTTAATTTTTCACCCCTCTGAATGTGCATACCCTTGATGCTTTGCTCTGAGGCTTAGGGTGACCAGGAGAGAGTTTACCAACAATAAAAAAAAGGTCTTCTTGGATTTATTATGCATCCCACATCGTACTCTTCTTTGAAAATGCCTCTCTATTATGCCATTTTTTGGATGTTACTTTTGACTGTTGAGTGTAACATACAGTAAGTACGTTGATCTGTAGTGAACTAGCTATTTTGTTGAAGGAATGACATGAAAACAGGATCTTTCTCCACAACAGTTAATCTATAGCAGAAGCACATTCAGCAGCTGAGGTCACAGGCTGCTGTGGAATGGATTATGATGTCACAAATGGGGAATTATGACTTCAGCTCCAGAATAAGCCTCAGCTGTAGACAAGATGTAAGGGGTGACACTTCTGTTTTCTTGTAAACAGTGAAGGCTTACCAAGATGATACAGGACCAGCATGGCAGATCCTATAAGGTGTGACTTGACACCCTTAAAATCTACTCACAGGAGGCCAGAAGGGAGAGAGGCAACATGATAGAGACATACAAGTTTCTGAGAGGAAGTTATAAAGTGAACTCTGAAGACCTATTCAGCAGGAACGTTAGTGCTGTCATCTGAGGACATGAATGGCTGCTAATAGGTAGAAAATGCATGAGGCATATGATGAAGTTCTACTTCATTGAGTGGGTGGTGTAGCCATGAAACAGATTACAGGCATATGTGGGTGGAGGCAGAGACTATAAACAGGTTCAGACACAGCTGGGACAGGTTTAAAGGGCTAATAGTTACAGGAGGAGGAGCTAGAGAAGTGGTGGGCTAGGGGAGAGAGGGATGGGTTGGTAGAAAAAAAAACTTTGAGAAATTCGATTGGGGATATAGGTTGGGAAACGGTCTTCAAACACATCTGGGACAGGTTTAAAGGTCCGATAGTTACAGGAGGAGGAGCTAGGGAGGTAGTGGGCTAGGGAGAGAGGGATGGTTTGGTAGAAAAAAAACTTTGAGAAATTCGATTGGGGATATAGGTGGGAAACATTCTTCAAATACAGCTGGGATGAGTTTAAAGGTCGGATAGTTACAGGAGGAACTAGGGAGGTGGTGGGCTAGGGGAGAGAAGGAGAGTTTTGGTAGAAAGAAATCCTTTGAGACATTAGGTTGGGGATGTACTGTAGGTGGGAAACTATGGGCAAACTGGATGGACCCTTGTTCATAATCTGCCAGCAATATCTATGCTTCTAAATATCCACAGTAATGCAGAATGGAATTACTTGAAATTCAAGGGTATTTTTCTTAATTAATGCAATCAAATTCTGAGGATGCCAACTGTCATTTTTGCACCTCTCTTTGCTTGTAGCTCAGTAAATGAAAAAAAAAAATCATGGCACTTGATAATATGAACAAAAAGAACTTGTGATAATGCCATCCACCCCCATTCCCATTTTAATGCATTGCAGCATTAATAGAGAAATGCCATTTTCAATGATTGAATCCCATAAGGCATCACATTTAGGCTGCAGTTTACAAAAAAATAAAGCTTAACTGTAGAATCTGGAGGTGCATGCATACAGACTGGGAAAGATTATAACAATTTGAAGGGCATTATATTTATTGAAGGACTGTGCCTACGATCCTAGGGCCTGATTTACTAACAATTTTTAGAAAACATACTCTGCATTATTTAGTGAAGCATGATATTAGCATGCATTTGCTTAAATTGAATTTGCTAACATAAATTAGTGCTTTGGTTTGTTCTTTGTGCTGTCTATATTAATGAGGCACTTTAGATTCTACTGTCTGTCATTTTTTGCTGAATTTGTATTGTGAATATGTGGGCTGAATTGCTCCAAATTAAATACACTGACTTATATCAACTAGAATAATGTTTCCCAGTGCTTTATTAAACTTTTGCTTTTATTAAAAAAAAGTAGATTCATTATACCACCATACTATTTATTTAGACATCGTACTCTACCTCCATACATTTAAAGTGTTCTCCCATCCCCCACTGTTCAGGAGTGGACAAATGGAAACATTTTTGGTCCCATCCCAATACCTTTTGATTGTGATGATTTATAACCTCTCTTTCCCCTCTTGTTGGTGCTATGTTGAGTGGTACTGCAAGTACTAGTCATGCTTTTCAAATAAGATGCAAAGCGTGATCTATGGTAGCTATTCTGTTAGGCACAGGGGTTGCAAATCATGACATTAAGTGGGGTGGGAAATAATTTTTATGCTGTAAACTGCCCTCCTGTTTTTATTTTCATGTCAGCCATGGACTCTGATATCCTTTGACCTTTTTTGTTTTACATTAATGATCCCTTCTCCTCAGCAGCTGCTAGCTTATATTTTCATGTTTCCATGACATTCTGTGAAATCAGTTACAACATTCCATTGCATGATGTTACAAGACCCAGTGGCTCAGTAGGTTTCACGCTCACCCCTAGTGCTGAAAATTTGGAAGGTCATGGCAAGTTCCAACCCATACCAGAAATTTGGGATAATACCAAATATTGGTACCATAGTGTAACACAATGGTGGGCACTGCACTGCTGAGGTGCTGTTCTTCAGAACAGATTTTAAAATGAGGTCACTTCTGCCCATCTCTGGTGATTGTCCAGGTGGAAGTTAAAGATCCCAGGACACTTATAAGATTAGGGGATTTTCCAAATATCCTTGCCAACATTCCCCTGCCAATAAAACAGGACCATGCAGCCCACCCCCAGGATGCTCCTTGGAATAAGCCATCATAGCTCAGTGTGCCTTTCCTGGCCAAAAATTGCTAATAAATAAAAAATAAATTATTGCAGCAGTTAATGATAGCAATAAAGAAGTCCAGCTAATATGGCTTTTGGAGGAAGACAATTTCCTCTTCCAAGCTGTTTAAAAAATGGCGTAAAGTTCGTTCATTTTCAGAGCAAGCACTAGTATTTGCAGCATGTGCAGTAGAGTACCTGCTCACAATGCCCTGCACTTCCAGTAGCTGCTGCTCCAGTTAGACCAACTGTGCTAAGCGGATGTCTGCTCCAATTGAGCTCACTGGTATGGGGTGGGCAGAAAAGTAGGGCATGACTACAGATGCTGTTTTAGCCAACTTTAACTATAACTGTTCACGTAAAATCAATTGAAGATTAAAAAAGCTTTAGAACAAAGCACGGGAAGGGGAAGGAGAAGAGAAGGTGCCACCCTTCAAACGTCCTGTACACAAATCTAATGCATAAGTAAATTAACTCATGATAGATTTGTTTTATTCTTTGACTGAGTAACTAGGGCAGTGGATAAAGTGGCATGCAGTGAATCTGCTCTACCTCAACTTCAGCAAGGCATTTTGACTCCGTGCCATGCAGAAGGTTGCTGAAGAAGCTAGAAACATTTGACTCAGTGCCATGTAGAAGGTTGTTGAAGAAGCTAGTGGATCTAGGTGCTGTGAAGGACATAGTTAGATGGGAGGAAAGTTGGTTGGAGGGGAGACTGCAGAGGGTTCTTATAAATGAAGTCAAATCCAGGGAGAGAGAGGTCATTAGTTGGGTGCCAAAGGATCAGTCCTGGGTACATTCCTTTCCGATATTTATTTCAGTTACATGGAGGAGGGATTCAGGAAGGATTTGAGGAAATCTGAATTCACAGAGAAAGTGGCTGAGCCATGCAACTGTGCCAACTGAGGTGTCGGGTGTCAAAACCATTAAGGGTTTCAAGCATGACTGGAACAGAGTCATGGGCTTAGTAATTTACTCAGTGGGGTAGCAGTAAGACAGGGAACACAGGGGTGAACACTGCAGATGAAAACCCTATATAGGCAACAGGTCTCAGGGGAACATAGATATTACAGGAAAACTGGATGGACCAATAGTCTTTTTCTGCAGTCACTGTCTATATTTCTTTACTTCTCATTCCCACATAATGGAATATATCTCTACTATCATTTATCTTTCATTGTATAAACTACAAAAAAAGCTATTTGCCAATCTGATATTGTAATTATATGTCTGGATCCCCACAAAAATAAGATATCACATCTCATGGGGCTGTCTGGCAATTTTGTTGATTGTACACTTAAAAAAGCTATAATGGTGTAAATTTCTGGCTAATATGAACTGCTACTTTTAAATATTCAATGTTTTGAATGCTTTTAAACAGCATTTTTGATCGAAGGAAGGTTGTAAATAGACATAAGTCCACTTCTATTTCATATTCTTTGCAAAACAAAACTGTATTAATGCACCAGTTGGGATTCATCTTAACGCAACAAAAGGGAAATGTGGCATTGGGGTTTCCAACCCTAATTCCCCTCCCCAAGCAGCAAAAGGACAATCCCACACAAGCAACCACAGACAGCCATCATCGGGTAAGAAACAACATACAACTGTTTACAGATAACAAAATGCAGTAGCACTTATGTGCTACCTTCATGGATCTGCGGTGTGCACACATGACATATAAACTCACTTGTTACTTCAGATACACATTCACAATACTCAAATCGCAACACTGCTTCTGTGTGCAGAAGTACAGGCCTCTGCAGCCACAAATACCAAACCAAAATACACAAATTACAAGGGTTCTCTTCTCCTCAGAAGAGCAGGCCCCATGGGGCCAGCACTTCTGTAGCCTAAGGTATTTATATACATTGCAAGACATACATAAACTTTATGGGCCTGTGCTTCTGCAGCCAGAGATGTAAGACATACACACTGACCTCTGGCTGCAAAAGTGCAGACACCACAAAATCCATTTTACCAAAATTGCAATACCAGTTCTGTTGCAGAAGTGCAAGCCCAAGGGGCTTGTGCCTCTTCAGCCACAAGTGTAAGACATAAACACCAACTTCTGGCTCCAGAAGACCAGGACCCTGTGGGGCCTATAGTTGCACAGACAGAAGTACTGTGGCAATGTGGGTAGCATGGTTTCAGCAGTGAATACAGAAATTGTTCAAAGGGGTAGCAGTTTTTCAGTTTCAGACCTGCATGTTGTGAACTATGCACTTGTGGATCATGCTGCCTAGTGAGGTACCTTGTAAATCTGCATGAGTACCTCTGTCTGCAGAGTTGTAGGTCCCATGGGGCCCTCTGCAGCTACACATACTCATGCACACTGTATGACATACACACAGGTGTGGCTGCATAAGCACAGTCCCCTGTCTGGCCTGTGCTTATGCAGTCACAGATACAAATCAACAAGGTTAGCACATTAGTGCTACTGCATTTGTGTTATCTGGAAGTGAGAAATGTTTGTCTTACTTGATGATGGCTGTCTGTGATTGCTGGCGTGGTTTTGTCCTTTTGCTGACGTGGGATGAATTAGGGTTAGGAACCCCAACACCACATTTCCCTACTTTTATGGCATTAACTTGAACCCTAATTAGTGCATTAACACAGTTTTTTTGCAAAGAATTTCCCTTCTTTTTGAGGTAGTGGAATTGTACCCTCATTCACACAGGTCTCTTCAGGACCTGCCTGAACAGATGTAAATGTGGAAGACTCCATCCGCCTATGGAAGTTCTGAGCCACAGCGGATGGCAAGAATTTATGGGGTTGTCTGGTAGGCTGCTGAAGTGCGAATGATAGACCCTCACGATCCATGTTTTTTATCATTCATATCAAAGGATTATCCAAAAAAAACAACTGATCATGCTCAGAAAAAAATGCAATTCTCTATAGCTCTGGAACCACTTTTTAAATTTTTTTATGAAGTCTTTGAAAGGGACTACCTTGGTACAGACCGCTCCTACCCTGACTGGTTAGTGAAAAAGTCTGTACTGTCTAGGCTGTACATGAGACAAAAAGTGTGTTAAAGTACAGAAATAAATCTGCACTTTATCATTTTTTAATAATCTGTATCTTGGAAACTGCACAAGATGACGTCACAAAACTTTTCATGTCTTGAAACCCTGCCAGCCAGACAGCTCATGCCAAATTGTGGGCTGTTATGTCAAATGCGCCAAAGTTACTGGAGTGCAGAAACTGGGGTTTAATATTAAACACCTTACTCAGTCCTAACTATACTGGTGCTACCGTGCCAGTATAATATAGACTAAGGGCTGAATTTTCAGAATTTATGACAAAGTCAGATGTCCCTATTCTGGATGCAGCCCTGCAACATGTTAAATGTGCCAAAACACCTGCAGTCTATTTTGAAACATTTTAAAGCATTTGTGACATTTTCCATGCTTTATGATGCAAAAATGACACATGCATCATTATTCTGATGCAAGCGAAATTTCTGGACTGCATCCAAAGCCACTTGCAACATGAAGCTTGATCACGTTGTCTGCGTTCAGTCGTGTTGTAAGTAGCTCAGTCACATTACAAATATGCAACATCTCTTTGAAAATCCAGGCTTCAGTATTTATCTGCAACTCAATCTTTTTTATAGAGAACATGTGCATGAAAACTGGATCTTCTGACTCTAGACTATCAGTTTTTTGCAGTTTGTCTAAATATGAGTAGTAGTAGCAAATGTTATTCAATGATAACATGAATAAGGCAATTCTCATTGAGCTAACGCTCATTTACAAGGGATACCCTTTTGCAAAAACCTGGTTACAAAGGAAAAAGGCACTATGAAATTCACAGGAACTAGCAACATAATAAATAAGTTATCAATCTTGAAAGTCATTTTGTAAAGAAATGTAATATATACATATACACATACACATATATCAGAAGATATGTACTACTTGTCATATACAATAGGCTATACAGATATACATTAAAGGATTATAATCTGACCAGTCCCTACATTGGGACAACATGTTTGTGGTAAGGCAGCCTGTAGGCCAAGCCAATCTTTCATTTTCCTCCATGACAGCAGATTATCTTGCAATCTCAAATTTCTTGGAATATTATTCCAAACTTGGGGACCCAATTAATAAAGAGAGGATCTCCTTGAATTTATTTGTTTAAATGGAACATCAAATTTAATATTATTAAATGATCTCAGCCCAGCCTTGGGAACTTTTAAAAACAGATTATGAAGTCACAGTTCTCTGCTTGTGACATAATTAGGCAATAAGGTATGACCAGATGTTAGATTAACTGTCTATCACCCCTTTGTGGTGTAACACTGCCCCCAAGGGGGTGACTGACTGTTAATCTAACCTCTGGTCATACCTTAATGCTATAAGTTCAGTGTTTGTTGCATGTATGTAGCCTTTTTGGAAACAAATTAGTTGGTCATACCTTATTGCTATTATAAGTTCAGTGTTTGTTGCATATATGTAGCCTTTTTGGAAACAAATTAGTTTTAAAAATGTGCACTTTTTTAATAAAATAGTCCTTCCACTCGATTAAGAACTAGGAATGCATAGTTGTCAAGAGGAAGCATGAGACGAAACTGCTAGTTACCATGGAGAGATTTCATGTACCTTTGGGACGGTCTAATGCTCTGTAGTGCTAATTGGTGATGAACTGCAGAACAGAAGATGTCCGAATCTATAAGCTACAATGTCTGATTTTTTTTTTTCATTTTATTTTTTACACTAGAAAAGGCATGTGGGCAAAATTGCCCGTGTTCACAAGTGTCCAGTTACATAAAATGAAAAAAATATATACATTACACCAAACGAAAATTATACACATTGTTAAACATAATTAAAAGATGAGTGGACAAAACAGGCTACATGGTAAATACAATCAAGGTATCCTAAAACTCTATATGGACAGTGAGCGTACAAAATGATAAGTGCAAGGTAATCATGAGGGTAGAAAACAGCAGTTATAGAAAGAGCAAGGGAGACAAAAAGGATATGTGAAGGAGCCTTGGAAAGGGATAGGAAAGGAGCTGAAGAAAGAGACATAAGGGAACAAGAGATGCTAAACTAGGTACAATTACATGAGAAGTTATCCAAGAGGAATTGCTTAAGGTTGGATTTAAAGGAGGAAAAAGATAGGCAAAGGGCCAGGCAAAGGGGGGGAGAGGCTGTTGAAAAGCTTGACACCCCTGAAGGCAAGGGAGTGTTGACTATGGGAGATGTGACAGAATGGAGTAACAAAGTAAGAGCAGATGGAGTGCCGGGTGGGTTGAGAGATGGCTGATTATTTTTAACTTGTATTTCCCCCGATTGCTATGAATGTAGTTAGTTTCTGTAAACAACAGGTGGAATTGTATTAATGCATCATTTAAAAACTGGAAACCTCGTTTGTGTGCATGTACAGTAGTACTGCCAGCAAATGTGATGGTGTTTGTATTGTGCATGCTCCGAAGCAAAGTGTAGACTTTTTAAATGGCACAATTTAACAGGCATGATTGTTGTTGATACATTTGACATCATGGTTTTATTGACTGATTTTATTTCATTGTATTTGCTATGATTAAACATTCATGTTTAAAGAAAGCTAAACAAGAGTATATCAGGGGCCTTCAGTGTAATAACATATCTGACCCTAAACAATTCTGGGATCAGATTAACTGCCTGCTCAGAGGTGGACAGATCTGCTCTACTCCCTCTTGTAACATCAATTTGCTCCCCTATTGAGGTTGCAGACACTCTTAAATACCTTGGACTGACGCTTGACCAAGCCTTTACCTTTAAGCCACATGTGGATCAGGTCACCCAATCTATACACCAGAAACTAGGACTGCTATATAGGTTAAATAGTCACCTCCTCCAGGAGTCAAGAATCGCCATAGCAAACAGTGTGCTAATACCCAAGCTCATATATGCGGCCCCTGTGCTGCAGTCCCTAGGCAAATCTGGAAGTCATAGGCTGGAATTGCTCTACCACAAAATAGGCTGCTTTGCTGGAATGACCCATTATAGGAAGCACCATTGTGAGAAGCTGACCTCCCAAAACTGGATGTCTTTAGTATATCAGCTACAGTACTCAGCTCTGTGTACTGCATATAAACTCACTTCCACTAAACAACCTCCTGGCCTGGCTGGTCTACTTGTCCCAAAATGATCAAATAGACTGCTGGAAATTTCCAGCAAAATATTGCTCGAAGTGCCAAGGATCAGGACATCTCAGGGATAGCAATTCACTTGCCTACTCTGCTCCCAATCTATGGCATGCCCTCCCAGAACCCCTACAACTGGCTAACTCCTTAGATAACTTCAAAAAGGGGTTAACCATGTACTACTTAGAACAATGTATTTGTACCTGTTATCGTTGCTTGACCACTATCACTCAATATAATGTAACTGCTTTGATAGCCAGATGTAAGACGTGTATCAGTGTTAGCTTTATTGAATTCTGCTGTAGTAAGGTGTTCTAATGTGTTGTACCAGTGTTATAGCCTTCTGTTAAGAGGTGTACCATCACCTACATGTCAAATGTTATTAATCCTAGTGACTGCTTCTCATTTCTTCTTTGTAAAAATGCTCTCTGTGACTGTCTCATTGTATAATTGTATTACTGTCATTAATTCTGGGTTGCCCCTGGAAAAGGAACCTTTGGTCCCAGTGGGATCACTTGGTTACACAAATGAAATAAATACCTACATAAATAAATACATGAATAAATGTTTTCTCTCACTCAAGTCGCGAGGCTGATTGCAGGGAGTGGGAATGCACTACTATGGCAGCAATAAGATGGATTTGTAAACTGTCATTTGTTGTTTGTTTCCCTTCTTTGCTATGCAGTCAAACAATTATGACTTACTGGTTGGATACCAGAAGGGGACATAGCTTCCTAAACTTTAAAAGGTAAAGTTTATTTGCACACCTCACAGGAACCTGCAGTAACTGATGTGACTGCCCATTTGACAGGTCTGTGTGCTAGGTGCCACATTTACAATTTTCTTGTTGACATGCTTAACTATGAAGTTGACAGCTGTTCTGCTATTGTACCCCATAATGCTGACTGCTGTGTGTGAGGGTGTCTGAGATGGAGACAGCCATGTTTTACTGGCTACAAATGTGGGTCTCTGGGCAACGGCTGGCATTTCATTCATAAAGACGGGGAAAAAAACATACACTGTGATCAGGCTGTAGTTGATAGGTTAATGTAACCCTGCTAGAACTCCGCCAGCCAGAGTGCGGCTGTATTTCCAACCTTATAATAATATCATTCAATAGGCTTTTCTACATCGACAGGTTATCCCAAGGACTGTAAAATGACATGTAAACATGCAGCAGGATTGGAACAGATACATTCTAGGGGCCAAAACCCTGATTTTATGTAAATGCCCTTAGAGATAAAGGAACAGTAGAAAACAACTACAGAGAATATATCAAAATTTAAACTGAATAGTGTCTAAATATTTTGCTTTCAAATGTTTTTTTTCCTGGGGTGTTAATAGCTCTTAGAAACTCTGTGCTGTAAATTAAATGCAGGCCTGAAAAAGCCTTTTTGTAAGACATGATGCAGCTGCTACCAGACACCAACAATGATGGCTCATAACAGCAGTCAATGACTCTTAGAGGCCCATGTGATACACACACCCAGCATGCAGACAAGCCACAATACCATATGACTCGTGACCTAATAGAGAACAGTGACCCCCTGATAAACCACATCTCTCCCCACTAGGAGACACCCAGTATCTCACACAGCAGTCTATTTTACATCAGCTATTTGGCAAGTGCTCATACAGGCCCATAGACAAAAAAAAATAGATCAATTTCTGTTTTCTACTGAACCATCTTCCCTGCTCCTTTCCCAGTCTGCTAAATTCAATCTGCCATGCTCCTGCTGCATGGAGTGAGGGAATAAAATTAAAAAATAAAAATGGGCTTCCTTATGCTATATACTACCAGCACTCAGTATAAAAAAAAAGTGTCAAATATATCTTTCAAAAATCCCACGTTGCACCTTTCTAAGTCTGTAAAGATCACGGTTCCCTGCTTCTGCTGCAAGTGCAATCTCACACTGTGCACTCTCTCTTCAGCATGACTTTACTAGTCTGCCTGCCTGAAACTACAGTTGATTACAGTGAGATTTAGCTACCAGGAGTGATAATGTATAATCCTCTCAAGATTTCTAAAGTTTTCTTTTCTTTTCAGCATTCTCTTGAGCCCTGGACACCTGGTGAACTCCTGACTCCTCAGCGATCCTCTCGCCCCTCCACCCCTCTGAGGTGGACCTCCTTGCAGTTCCCAGGGTAAGGCTAAAATCTTCAGGGAACCAGTCATTTGACGTAGCTGGTCCTGTCCTGTGGAACTCATTACCAAGATCTTTGAAGGCCCCCCCCCACCAAGGTGCAAGCCTTCAAGAGGGCTTTAAAGACTTTTCTATTTAATGGGCCTTTACGGATTCTTAGGTCCTCTACATTTACATTTGTTGGCACCATTTGTTGCTGAATCATTAATTTAACTATGGAGATTTTGGCTGTTTTCCTAATTTGAAATGAATTTTATTATTTATTATTTTAGTCATGTAATGTTCATTTCTATGTAAGATGCTCTGAGCCCCTGGGAAGCGGTGCGTTTTAAAATAAAGTACAATTACGTTTTTTTTCACATCAAAGGAGCTCCTTCAGTAGCCAGTGCAACCACAGGTCCTTCCCTTGTGAGTGAGCGCTGGAAATGGCACTGAGACATGTACTACAGTGAGGAGCTGTTGATCTCCAGTGGCTTGTCAATAACTCAGGTATGCTTGGGGAGTTCTCTCTGTAAAATGTGCTGCATCATAACATTGATGTGCCAACGAGAACCAGAGTTCCTTCAGACCTGCTTTGCCAGTGTCCAAAACACTGGATTTCAGCATGTCCATCACATGGAAATTTGGCATCAGCTCATTCTTAACCCTGAGTAATCGAAAGTACAGATATGTGTTATTGCTTACATATACCACAGAAGTAAGCCAAAAAGACTGACCAACCACTAAGCATTCATCAACCATGTAAGCCCTGACTGGGCAGATAGCTAGGCCAGTTTACCTGTTTCTGTAGTATGTGTTAATATCTACTGCAGCATTTACAGTAAAGGAAGCACATGCATATCATCTGTGGACTACAAATATCCGTTGAAGAAACATTCTGACTAATCCACAAATACTGCAGTGAAGACAATTTTGTGCTACTTCTAGAACACAAGAGAGACACCCCCACATTAAATGCTGCCCATACATATCAAAACTAAAATTAAAAATGTAATTCCTTTTACTTGTTTTGGCATAGAGTCCACAATTAATTTAGAATGTTTTGCTGTTGTTCTGCTCACTGCAGTCATAAGGCCTTAAGCAACAGTAACTTATACCAATTACCCTAACACATATATTTGTTTTTATAAAAGCTTTCACTGATACACGTCTCCATGCAGGGATACAAGAAGACTGACATGCCCCAATTTTTGCACCTTTAATAACTTTGCTGTTTGATGAATTTGCCCAAAATTTGGCATGCATGGTCAGGTTCTCATAGTCACAAGACATGATAAGATTCATGATGCCATCTTGTTTCCTTTCTGTGGTACAGAACACCCCAAAAATGGGAAAAAATAACCTATACTTAACATTGTGTATTTTTTGCTCTCATCTGCAGCCTAGAAAGTGTGGAATTTTTTCATGAAATTTTCAGGGTTGAATGGGCCTGTGCCAAAGATGTGCCTTTGGAAGGCTTCCTGAAAAAATATTATGTGGTTTTAGAGGTACAAAGATTTTCCGGTTAACCAAAAAATACGAATGGTAAAATATATATTGCAAATGGTAGAAAATTTTTTTGCAAATTACGTCACAAATTACTGCACAACATGTTTTTTGCTACATGTAATTTGTGACACGAATTTTTATGTAAAGCTTTAGTGGTACTATTTACCAATGATGCAGTATTTGCGATCCATAAACGGGTGTTTCCGTTCACAAATACCAGGTAATTTTACATTTCGAACTGTGGTATGTGTTTACGGGGTGAAAATACCTTGCGATTGCTTAATATTACTGCTCAACTGGCAAACGCAGATTACTGCTTGAGTGGTAATATTAACCAACTGCACAGGATTTGCTATCCATAAAAGGGTATTAGCAATCACAAATAGCCTGCGAGCAGCTAACATTAACTCTCACTGTGCTTCTACCATTCATGACTCGTCATTTTTACCTGTCATGTAGTAATTTGTGACGTGTTATTTGCGACTTTTTTTATGGAAACTAAGATAAGTGCGGTTCAACGTATTTCAATGGGGGTTTCAACTTTTATTGATAACTTTGTCATTGTTGCATATTTTTATGTCAGATTTTCAAAATGGTCTTTTTGGGACCCTATCTCAAGATCGATGATGGTGGAATTATGCAAATCAGGCCTGAAAGCCGATTTTGTGGTCACTTAGGGAAATCACCTTTCAGGTGGGATTTGAAAGTTTTCACTGCCCTTGTTCATTAGGTGGGAGTCATAAGAAGGATATGTTGAAAATCTGGGGTCAAAATATGTAAAAATGACAAGGTTATGAGCGTATGTTGAAATGTTTATATGCACACTCATAACTTCAGTATTTTAACTTGCATTCCCTGGCTGGGGGTTGGGATATGCCAGGCTCTGCACTTCTGGAGACAGAGGGACGATTCCAAAAGCACATAGACTGATGCAAGGTGCTTGCATTAAACAACAATGATGCAATCTGCACCTTGCGTCATAAAATGTGGCCATCCCTATTCCAAAACGTGGTCTGCATTGGAATGGGAAGCTCACTGTGGCAAACGGGCACTGCACCACCTTTACGACCTACATCAGGGTATGCCAGGTCACAAGGGGGCTTATGCCATGTGGTGCTGCAACAGCCTCTTATTTGGGATTCTGAATGCCCTGCCATGGCCATAACAAGGGGCTCACATTAGACCAGCCACAAGGTGGTCTATGCCCCCTTGCACCACTGCCCCACAAGGTGGGGAACCAGTGGGGGGACTCTGTTTGTGGGTCCAGGGGAAGAAGGGACAGGGGTGTTGGGGACAAGTGGGCATACCAGGGAGCGGGGATCGGGCACCCAGTGGGGGTGCCATTGCTATAACTAACCAGAAGCAATTACCACAATAGTTGTATGAATGGCACCCCTCCGGGGTGACCAATCACCCCTCAGCATGTCCATTTGCTCAACAGCCCCTATGGCATCCCCCATGCCCCTTCTGCCCCAGGACCCCTCCTGCCATTCCTTCTCATGCTGCACAGATGGGGGAGGGGCAGATCTCTGTGGCAAGTCCTGCAGGTGTGCCTATTGTTTGGTGCTAGTCTGCAAGTGCGGCAACTCCTGAGGTTTTGGTACAGGGACCCCCGATTTTACAGAATCGGGCAAAGGGTCACTGAGGCACCGACAGTGTGCCACAGCCCTAGATCATCACAACTTGAGGTGATCTAAGGGCTCTTCCAGAATTGGGCCGAGTCTTCCCATGGTGCAAAGCCTGATGGGCCCTGTGCATCGGACCTGCACCATCTCAAAAAGAAAGGAAATTCTTTGCAAAAACCTTCATTACTGCAACAAATATTTTATTTATTTGAAAGACTGGTAACTGGGAGAGGCACACTGAGCAGAGGCTCGTTTCTAGGTGTGACCTGGGGGAGGGGAAAAAGAAGGCAAAATTACAGTAATACACAGTGTTAGGTTACAAAATTGCATGGGTAAGAGCACAGTACAAACAAGTCAATGTACGAGGAATATATACATGATCAGAATACAGGATGGACAGACTGGTTACAAGTGATCAGTGTAAAGGCAAGTTAAAAGTAAAGTATAATCAATGTACAGGTCCAGTGAACAAGTTGCAAGTACAAAAGAGATGATAAGGATAAAAAACATCAAATAGAAATTGAATTAAGCATGATGAGTATGGGTGTTGCTGTACTGTTTATATAGCAAGAGCAAATTGTTGGGCTAAAAAGTAAAACTAGAGTTGGGATGACTTTATCATTGTGATGCTCAGCAGAGGATCAGTCAGGCTGGTAGCAAGAATAGGAGGGAGGTAGAGAGTGGGGAAGGGTACATTTAAAGTGATTTAATGATGGTAGCACACGGAGCAAAAAGGCTGAGAGAGAGTTCCATGTGTGACGGAAGTGAAAAGACAAAGCAGCCTTTCCAGAGTCTGAGTGTGGACGGGTAAGGGCGAAACTATGAGGGTTGTGTGTACAGAGATGGCAGGATGTGTGGAAGAAGGGGAAAAGGAGGGAAGCAAGGTAGGGGGTGAGTGAGCAGAACCAATATTTGGCTGAGATAATGTTGGTGTGGTGGTTGCAGCGGGAGGATAGTAAGGGGAGTGATAGAGAGGTGTAGAGGGTGCAGTGGTGAGTCCTAAAGGGGGGAGTTTAAGATGAAATGACAAAAGGCATTGAAGAGGGAGTCTAGCCTGGAGAGGGTGGAGGTGGAGGCGGACCCGTATACGATGTTGGCGTAATCGAAGAGTGGTTGGATTGTTCTGGTGAGGAGTATCCAATGAATGGGGGTGGAGAGAGTATCTTTGTTTCTGTAGACAGCACCAAGTTTAGGGTGGAGCTTAGAATGCATGTAGTTGACATAGGTTGTGAAGTCAAGGTGGCTGTCTAGCTAGACTCCTAGGTACCTGTAGGCAGGGACTGTATCCAATGTGGTACCATAGAGAGTAGAGAAAGAGGGGTTGTGGAGATTTCGGATAGATTTTTTTAGAGGTGCCGAAAGTCATGGATACGGTGTTGTTAGCATTTACATTTGGTTGGTTGGCTTGGAACCACTGCAGGATGTAAGTGAAATCAGTTTGCAGCTGTATAGTCACCATTGGGGCTGAGGGGCCAGAAGTGTAGAGGATAGTGTCATCAGCATAAAGGTGTATTTGGGAGGAAGAGCATACATGAGGGACATCATTAGGAAAGATGGAGAAGAGGATGGGACCAAGAATAGATCTTTGGGGTACACCTGCTAGAATTGGGAGGGGGGAAGGACATCTCCAGCCTGGACACATTGGGAGTGACCAGAGAGCTAGGATCTGAACCATTCAACTGAGAGAAGATAGGCCAGCAAGTTTTAGTTTAGCGAGGAGGAGAGGATGGGAGATGGAATCAAAGGCCTTGGCTAGGTCTAGGAATATAGCTGAGGTAAGGTAGCCTTGGTCCATGACTATAAGAATGGCACAAATGCAGGTAAATGTGGCATTTAGGTTTCCAACCCTAACTCCCTACCCTCAACCCCCAAGCTGCTAAAGGAAAAAACTTTAGGGTTTTGAGTTTCTGGAGTCTTAGCAAATCAGTGGTGGGGTCTTCCTTGGGGTTCTCAACCCTAATGCCCACCCCATTCCCTGACCAAACAATGTCACACATGATCTCCTTTCTTCACACAGGGCCCTGCATGAGAAAGCTACAATGAATTGTGTTGGCAGCATGTAGTGAGACATACTTCTTTACCTTTGAAGAGCATATCACTATGAGGCACTGGCTTGTAGCTTTATGTTGTGCTTGGGACAGGAGGCTATGGGCTGCAGGAAGGGGTAAGCATTAGGGTTGACAACCCAAAGGAAGACCCCATCACTGATCCACCAAGCCTCCAGAGACCCAAAACTCTAATATCTTTTCCTTTTCCTGCTTGGGGATGGGGTGGGGAGTTAAGAGTTGGTCACCTTTGTCAAGGGCCCCATGAACACAGATGGTGTATTCCAAAAGTGCCGTGTTGGTGCTGTGGAACATCCACAAGTCATGCTGCTGTACACACTGGACACTGTTTTTCGAGGTATGTGACAAGTTGGTCAGAGACTATACTCTCAAGGGCCTTGGACGGGGGCTTAGTATACAAATGGATCTGTAACTGGCAAGCCTGGTGCAGTTTCCGCTTTTGAAAACTGGTACAACCAGTGTGAAATTCCACTTCTTGGGGAACTGCAAGTAGCACAAGGAAAAGGTAAAAATTCTAGAGATTGGGTGGGAAAGTTCCACTACCATCAGGGCAATAAGTTTCACATCAACTGAATCACTCTCGCACATAATTTTGCCAGTACCCTACAGATGTATTTCAAGGTGTCTTTGACTGAAACAGCCTTAAAGAAGAATTTAGGATACCCTGGTTCAGAGTCCACCACCTGCAAGGCTTCAGGACCGGGTTCCCTGCAGAAAGTCTAGGCAGGCTCCGTGGGGATGATGGAACTGAGGTCAGTAAAGGCTGTGTCAACACTGACTGGACAACAGAACACAGAAGGTAATTGTAAATGGAGTCCACTCTGAAGAAAGAGGGGTTACTAGTGGGGTACCGCAGGGTTCAGTACTGGGTCCAGTCCTTTTTAATGTCTTTATAAGTGACATTGCAGAGGGACTGGAAGGAAAAGTATGCCTCTTTGCAGATGACATAAAGATCTGCAACAGGGTTGATACACAAGGAGGCGGGAAAGGATGAGAAGGGACTTGGCAAGGCTGGAGAAATGGTCAGAAGTACGGCAGCTTGATTCAATGCAAAGAAGTGCAAATAATGCACCTGGGAAACAAAAACCCAGGGAGGATTACACAACTGGGAGGTAGTAATGACAACAAAATGGAAAGGGACCTGGGGGTAATCACATCAGATGACCTTAAGGTTAGCAAGCAATGTGAGAAGGCAGTAGGGAGGGCTGGGGGTATGCTGGGATGTATAGGGAGAGGCATCACCAGCAGAAAACAGGAAGTTGTCATCCCTCTGTACAGACAGTTGGTGAGACCCCATCTGGAGTACTGCGTCCAGTTCTGGAGACCCCATCTCTGCAAGGACTTAGACAGGACAGAGGCAGTCCAGAGGAGGGCAACTAAAAATGGTGCAGGGTCTGCAAGAGAAGCCATATGAGGAGAGACTAAAGGAGCTTAATATGTATACCCTTGAGGAAAGGAGGAAGGGGGGACATGATAGAAACTTTTAAGTACCTTAGTGGAATTAAAGTCCAGGAGGGTAGCATCTTTCAGAAAAAGAGATGTGCAAGAATAAGGGGACACAATTTAATGATGGGGGAGGGTCGTTCAGGGGCAATGTGAGGAAGTATTTTTTCACAGAGAGGGTGGTGGATGCACGGAACAGCCTTCCTGAGGATGTTGTGGGGTCTAAAACTGTGGGAGAATTCAAGAATACATGGGGCAGGCATAAGGCAATTCTTGTGGGGGGTAAGAAGAAATAGGCTGTTGGTCGACTAGGATCTGCAGCTTATCCTGTAGGTAGGGAAATGGGCAGACTAGGTGGGCCAAGCGGTCCTTATCTGCCGTCAAAGTCTATGTTTCTAATCAGCAATTTCAGTGGGATCAAGGACCTATTGACCCTCTACCATGAGGATTTAAGGAGTGGTTTTAACTCCCTTGCCAAGGAGCTCCGAGATGCTATTCAGAATCTTTTGACACTGCTCTAGTTCTGGTCTCTGCTGGTCCTTACAGAAGTCAGATTTGGCCTTTCTAATCATTATGGCACACTTACTGAGGGCTTCCTTGTACCTCTGCAGGATGACACGGGACCCTGTTTCCCTGGCCAGTGCCCACAGATTGTCCCTCTCCCTCTTGAAGGCAAAGCTTTTGGGGGTAATCCATCAGAATGATGTTCCTCGTGCCTTGCATTTTTGAAAGGTACAAATTTATCACAGGCATGTGTAAACTCGGAAACAAAGAATTCCAGGACTGAGTCAATATCAGGAATGGCATCTAAGACACTCCAATTTGAGCAAAGCAAGATCTGGATTCAAGCAATTTCATTTTGTTTAGGACTCGGCTGACAGTAATCGGGGTGGAGTGGTTGTGGTGTCTGTTTAACTGCCCACAGACACTGCACCGGGGAGTGGTCTCTTAGGGCATCTAACAGAACTTTGACAACTTTAACCCTGTCAGAGTGTTTAACTAGTACCCAGTCAAGTAGCGTCACGGTGCCTGTTTTATAATTAGTCCTGGTGTGCTCAGTGGCCATTTGTGTGAAAAATAGGCTGGTCATCTTATCCCTATGACCTGTGCTGGACTTAGCATTCCAACTGACATTAAAGGTCACCAGTAACAACACATTTCCAGTTCTGACTGAACTGCATGAAGTAGTAAGTAAGTGGCTCTATGCCCCGATTCTGTTTACCCCATGAGATATACACAGACAGAATAAGAGATTTGTGCCCTTGTCCTATCATAAGCTTTATTGCTAGGCATTCACGGTCCCTGGTTAGGTCTTTGATTATAATTATAGAGGCTTCCAGGTTTGATACGAGGTAAATGAGGCAGCCTTACCTCGCTTGCCTATACTATCCTCCCTGAAGATATTGAAGCCTGACAATGATATAGTGGCATCAGTTACAAGTAAACTGAGTCAGGTTTTAGTTAAGCAAATGATGACGGGTTCAACTCACTCGACCCAGGTTTTGAATGGGGAACATTTAGGTAGGAGACTACTGACACCTAGGGAGACTATGTTTAATATTCCTTGGATGCAGATGCCAGACCCCAGAGCTACCAGCAAGGCCTGGGTTGGGGTGGACAGTGCTGGACAGTAGGAGAAACATTACTGTAAGGTCTCTGGTGGCTCTGAGGTAGTGTTTCAGTCTTCAGGTTTTACTGCTAGGAAGGAAGGACAGGTGTGTGGTCCTGGAGACATAGCCATGTCAGGCAAACCTGAACAACTCCCCATGTGCCACCAGGGTAACGTGTTCAATGTTGGGAGCATATGGCTGGGGTATTTGGGTACTGTATGGTCAGGGGGGATCAGTAGGCCTTACTGTATACTTCATGAACATAAGGAACACCCCAAACATTGTAGCCACTCATGATGTAATAGATTCCTCTCCTCCCACTGCAGTATAAGTGGCTAGACTGTGTTTGGGGTGTTCCCAAGTCCATGAAAGATGCAGGGGGAGATGATCAAGGACTGTAAAGAGACATGTTTTTGTGTGGTAACACCAATATGGTGGGCAGTCTGCTTTTCACTTTTAAAAAGAAAAAGGAATCAGAATCAAACTACCAGCTATATCAGAAAACTCTACAAAATGTGACCAATCATAATATACATGTTTTTAAACCAGAGGCACTTTGAGGCCTGCGGAGGTTGACAGTGTCCCTTGAAAGTGTGATGTGATCTGGATATTCACGCAGTCTACTTGCTGGCAAAAAGAACCAATAGGACAGAAAGGATCACTGGCACATTCCTTCTGTCAACCAGCAGGGCAGATTGGATGGGCCTTGCTGACAGTTTCATCTATGTTTCTATGTCGCAGAGGTACTCAGTATTGTGAGTCACTGCTGATGTATGTCATATCCCGTTGCTCAGGGACGAATTAACATGTCAGTATGTAGTAAGACCACAGGCATGTTTTTGTTCGACTGGCTGAGTTAGGGTAGGATTGAGATCACGGGGCTACTACAAAGATGTGATCATGGGATTTGGAAGCAAAACTGAAGCAACATCTATGAGAAATGAAAAGTGAATGTTTCCCATTTTTTTTCACTGCTACTATTGTTAGGAAAACTGCTGAAGAGGAAACCCCCTGTTTTTATGGGACATTTGTCACTCTTCTATTTGCCAACAGATACTCTTCTGGGTTAGTGCAGTCAAATAAAATTTGGGACCATACTGCCCAAAAGAGCTACTGCATTGCCTGAAATTGTTATCATTTTTAGAAGTAGCTAAAGGTACAAATGTGTCAAGCCAGGATGAAACACAGAAATGCTGCAGAATATCACAGAATACTGCCATTTGCTGCAGGGACCATTGTAAGTCAATGGCAATTAAGCCCTTTTGTCATGCAGGATTTTGTGACATGTCATTACTGCAAGTTACTGCGCTTCATCGTGGCTGACACGTCTGTACTTTTTCTTTTCCCTTTTTGAGTACTTTACATGGAGGCTGGGATATCTAGTTCTGGTTCCCTTCATATTGCCTCAGCATAGTTATCTCACTGATTGTGACGTCACAACTACCTGAGAAGAGCAAATCACCTGCTGCCAGATTGGTCACCTGTGATGTCACAATCAGTGATGTCACAACACTGATGAGGTAGGAAGGGGAACATAACTAGACATGTCAGCCTCCAGGTAAAGTACTACTCTTCACATCCCACCTAGTACTATCTGGTAGAAAACCTTCCAATGAGCAAAAGGAAAAAGAAATATTTTAGAAATAAAAAAAAATAACACATGGCTACATTTATAAATTAACATTTTCTGTCTCCTATTTTTGGCACTACTAAATTTTCAACAAGTGAGTGACATCTCTGGTAACTCTTTGAAAAGTATAATATGTAAACCCAATCCTGCTTAGATGTCACATATTGTCTGCATCTGTCTTCCCCTCTTTCTTTATAAGCACATAAGTAGAGGATCAAAAACATGGGGGCAAAAGTGGAAACTGGTGGGCTGCAGATATTCAAGAGGGAAGTGATAAAGTTTTATTTTACAAACATGTGGTGAAGCCATGGAACAATCTGCCAGCTAATGCGGTGGGCACCAAAACTTTCAATGGCTTCCAACATGGCTGGGACAGAGTGAAGGGTTTAATGGTTGCACAGGGCGACAGTGGTAGGCCGGGGAGCATGAGGGTGGATAGTGTGAGTTAGAACCCTGTATGGACAACAGGTCTGGGTTTGTTAGGGTTTATAGGCAGACTGGATGGACCAGTGGTCTTTTTCTGCTGTCATTGTGTATGTTACTATATTTATTACTAGCATCAACTGCTGGAAAATAGGATCCTGTTCCTTCAAACCTCATTTATTCCTGTTCTTAATCTACATGTGATGTCATAGTCCACTATTTATGAACTACACTTGGTTGCCATGGAAATGATTATGATATTACACAAGCATGAGGGTATGACACCATGTGTAGAAGCCACCAAAAACAGATGAAGTCCAAAGGTTCCATACAAAAGTTCTCATTAAGAAAGAATGAGGGAAAGATAAAAACTGGAAATATAGGAAATACAACTGGTTTTATGTGCAATTTCCAAAAAGTGCTCCCAGAGCTGTCACAGGCTCCTTAATGTGTAAGGGAACCACAAGTGTCTTTGATTTTACTATAGTCACACTATACTAAATCTGGCTGTGACTCTAGACATAGTACAGAAAGTATAATACTGTATACAAGAAGGCTGTATTAATCTAATTATCATGGATTAACTAGCTGCACAGTGAGACAATGCTAAGTACTATATATGGTCAGGATATGTACTAGTATATAAGCTAGGAATAAAAGGTATTCCTATTAAGAAGTTAATGGATTCTAGTCCCTAACCAGGATTGGGTCATAACATAAATGCTGGTACCCGAGTGCAGTACTAAGGGGATGCTCTACTGTCGAGGTGTGCCATACTTTAGCTAAGACACTAAACTGAGGTCCTGTCTGCCTTTTGTGGTGGTTGCTCAGGTGGACATTAAAGATCCCATGGCACTTCTTAAAAGGAGTAGGGTAATCTACCCAGGGTCCTGGCTAAATCTCCCCCATTCACTAAAACACGATCAGCAGCTTAATCTGTTTCAGTTTCAATTGGATTGCATCTGTATTTCCAACAAGGTTGACAATAGGCAGTACTGTCCAGCCCTCCTTTCCTGAGCAACAAACTTTATTAATTAAATCAAAAAATAATTTTATTTCATAATAACTCTAACAAAGATAGGTGGACAGTCGACTACTTGCTCGAAGTATAGTCCACCACATACTTAGAGTCATTTCCCTGTGGTTATCCATATTTGCCCCATATCCAATATAATACTCCTAGAATGAGATTATCCAGTTATATAGCTCCGCCTACTTGGGCTGTGTGGCTGGGCGTTTGTCTCTGTCAGTAGTTTAGTTTTGTGGATTTTCATGTGTTTTGGCTTGGAGGAATGAGACCATTCTTGGATATGAGATCTATGAAAGTTCCCTGTACTAAGAAACTAGAAAACATCACCAGCAGATATTGGGATTCTCATTATAAATCAACTTTTTTGGAAGCCATCACAATCAAAGTACAGCTAAGAAATTCAACAAGCTCTGACCTAGGGAGTGCAAACTGAATCCACATTTCCATCTACCTTGTTGCTAAAGGAATCTGCATGTCTTTGAGAACCATTCACAACTATTTAAACAAAGGGAAGACACAGACAAAGGGTTTTAACTTCCTGCATATGCCGCAGGCAAGTGTTCCAGGAATTTAACACATCCTTTGCCTTGTTACTGCAGATCAAACAGTTTACTGGTCCTTTTCCTGTGGATTTGATTATTTTGCATCATTTGGCAATGGGGTAAATCCTCCTAATGGAGGCACACCACCGAAATTGATCTGTCCCTGCTCATGTGTGAGCCTTGAGCACATCTAGCCACATCATATACAACTATTCTAATGTTGCATTTTCGACATTACCACCTGGCATACTACTGTTCAAAAAAGAAACGCAACCTCTCTCTGACTGAACTCCGCCTATGCACCTGAAACTTGTGCTCCTCCTCCTGCTGCTATCAGGGACTGTTCACCCTAACCCCAGACCAAACACCTCCAACCAAAACAAACCAACAGGCACTCTCTCAAACATGTGCCTGAACATCTGCAGTTTACTTCCTAAGCTTGACGCACTGCAAGCCTTTACCACCCAACACAACCCGGATATTCTGTCAGTAGTTGAAACTTGGCTCACCCCAAAGATTCCTGACCAGGCAATAACCATTCTTGGCTACAATGCCTTCCGGATTGATCGTAAGTCCAAAAGAGGTGGAGGGTGTGCCTTATATGTGAAAGACACTTTCCGAGGACACCCCATTGATTCCAATCTTCCAGCAACACCTGCTCAGATTCTTCCCATCAGACTCCTATTAGGCGCCCACAATAAGGCCCTCACAGTTGTCCCTGTTTACATACCTCCTAAGGAACAGGGACCTGGTCTAACCACTGTCCTTAACTTTGTCAAATCCCATGCATCGGACTCTGAAATCATCCTTCTTGGTGACATTAACATTAATTGGCTCTCAGCTGAAGGTGGGTCATTTAAGGACTCTGTTATATCAGCTAACCTGACTCAAATGGTTGACTATGCAACTAGAAAGAACTACAGAACTGGGACCTGCACCCTACTCAACTGGATCCTAACCAACCACCCCTCTTGGATCACGAAAACCTCAGTCCTCCCTGACTCACTCAGTGACCACTCTCCAATCAGCTGTACCTGGTCAAACAAATTCTATAAGCCCCCTCCAAAAATCATCACCAGCAGAGTCCTACCCCGTGGTCAGCTACCCCACCTCAAATTGCACCTCCGTCTGCAGGACTGGTCCCCCATCTTCAAGGCAACAGATACTAATACTGCACTGGAGCAATTCATTCACATTTTCAATGAAGCCTGTAATAAATTTTCCCCCCTCAGAAAGCATAAAGTTAATTCGCTCAGCAACCCTTGGCTGTCAGGAGACCTCCTAAAAAAACTTAAATCCAGGGACCATCTCTGGGAACTGGCTAGAAACTCTGGTAAGCAACTCGACATCCAGAATTATAAATGGGCACGGAACGACTGCACCAAATCCATTCGGCAACAGAAATCTGACTACTATAAAAATGCCCTCACTAACTCCTGGGGAAATGGAAGGGATTTCTGGAAAAACATTAAAGATGTCACTGGGAAGCAGTCAAAATCTTCGCCGAACATACTCAACATAAATGGGCACACTACACTCGATCCTAAAACAATTGCAAACACTTTTAACATCGCTTTCCCTGACCTTAGCAGTGTTCTCCCTTCTGACTTCTTCCAAGATGCGTCAACTCCCACCCCCCAACTCCTTCACCCATGCCTGTCACCCACCTTTCTACTTTAAAGCACTAAAGAAACATCAAGTCCGAAACTACGTTGCCAAAGCCATCAGCAAATCTAGAACAAGCAATGACACTCCTGACCTCAAGCTACTGGCCCTAACGCTTGACAAGGTACTTGGGCCCCTCACCAAGATCTTTAATCTCTCTCTTTCCCATAGCCAATTCCCGGACGAATGGAAAATGGCCACTGTTACCCCGATTCACAAAAGTGGTGATAAGACTGACCATGCGAACTTCCGCCCTATCTCCATTCTGCCTCCCCTATCAAAGGCATGGGAACATATAGTAGCGTATCAACTTACCGAGCATCTGGACAATTATAATATTCTCTGTAAACAGCAACATGGCTTTAGAAAAGGTCATAGTACATCCTCTGCCTTACTCAAATTCACCGGCTCCATTCACAGCTTCCTCGACAATGGACAACTAACTGGTGCTATTTTCATCGACCTGACCAAAGCCTTTGATACTGTCCACCACTCCCTCCTGCTGAGCCAACTAAAAAATGCTGGTCTCTCCAATGATTCAATCTCTTGGTTCAAAAGCTATCTTGAAAACCGCTCCCAGCATGTAAAAATCGGGGATGTGCACTCTGATTCCAAACCTGTCCTCTCTGGCATCCCCCAGGGTTCAATACTGGGCCCCTACTCTTCAGCCTGTTCCTTAACACCCTACCAGACTCCTGCACTGAACATATCACCCTGTATGCTGATGATGCAGTAATCCTTGCCACACACCAGGATCCAAAGAAATTGCAAGAAAATCTCCAACTCGGCTTCTCCTCGGTTGAGAATTGGTTCACAAAGCACAAACTGATCCTTAATTAAAAAAAACAAGGCCATGATCTTCAGCAGTTCCCATAATAAATGTAAGCACTTCCAACTCTCCGTTATCACCAGACAAGGTGCCGCATTGGAACAGGTCAAAAACTTTAAATACCTCGGGATCACCCTTGACCCTCACCTCTCCTACACTGCCCACATCGTCCATGTCGCCAAAGCCGCTAACTCCCGGCTAGACCTGCTAGTCTGTCATAGGAAACACCTGACACCCGAAGCCCTAGCTGTCTCTGTCCAGAGCTCCATCATATCCATAATTGATTATGGCATGATCATTTACGGCTCTGCTACAATCACTGCACTCAAACGTGTATCCACCGACCTCAACAGGGCCTGTCGACTTGTCACTGACTCCCAACGCCTAACTCACACCTTTGACCTCTATTCTCAAACTGGATGGTTGAATCTTGCCAATCGAATAAACACCAAACTTGTATTACTACTAAGGAAATCTTGCTGGGCCTTGCCCCCCCCCTCCCCGGAGTCTGTGCCCTTATACAACCGAGAATCCACACCCGCCATACCAGGGGATCGAAACCTCAGCTTCTGCAAATCCTGCACAACACAAGGCCAAAGATCCTTTGCTTACCGGGTCGCTAGTTGGTACAATGGTCTTCCCAAAGACATCTCATCCTCACTATCGCTCAGCACTTTTAAGACTCGACTCCACCTAACACTCACTGCCTCCAACCTCTGTGACTGTTGGGGCTAAACATGTCTTTTGGTTCCATAGCTGAAGATGCCCTTTTGGATCCACATCTACTCCTGCACTTTGCCAGCACCCCCCATCTTCACCTCCTCTGCTGGCCCATGACAAATGCCACCCGGCTGCACTACCTCTATTCTTACCCGCCTTCCACCTCTCCTCTCTCTGTTTCCCCTCCCACCTACCTCCCCTTTTCTCCCATCCACTTAGTCTCCCTGATTTCATCCTCCTCCTTTCCCCTGCCCAAAGTTTCACCTTATTGTTCTTTTTTCCTCTACAAGACTATTTTTTTTATTTTATTTTATAAACTGTTATCTTTGCTTATGTTTGTCTCAACTGTA
Organism: Neoceratodus forsteri; assembly: GCA_016271365.2. Taxonomy (NCBI): domain Eukaryota; kingdom Metazoa; phylum Chordata; order Ceratodontiformes; family Ceratodontidae; genus Neoceratodus; species Neoceratodus forsteri. Next base: position 813,258,755 of record CM028131.1, read on the forward strand.
CCAATGACGTGGAACCTTTGTAAAAGAGCCTTGGCTCAAAGGTATTTGTAATCCTAGAACAAATAAATAAATAAAAAATAAAAATAAATAAATAAATAAACCAGCCGATGGCCCCCCAAACCAAAAGACAGAATGCCCCCAAACCAATTAGCTATACTGGATACTTTTCTGGATAGTCTGAATAGTTACACCAGATAAATACAACCCATTCCACAGCACATCAATTGGATAGACTAAAAGTATCATGGGCAAAAAGTATGATACCACTAAATTGAAGACTCCGTAACAGAACATGAGAATGCTTCAAGTTCAGTCCAATATTTATTTTATTAAATAACAAGGTTAAAAATGACACTGCAAGCAGCAGCAGCGTTTTCACCAGACCACACCACCCTCACCATGACACTTCATGCAGGTCTTACCTTATTTAATAAAATACTCAACTGAACTTAAAACATTCCCATGTTGTGTTAAGAAGGAGTCTTCAATAGAGGGGTGAGTGCCATACTTTTTTGCTCATGAACTTTGCTACTGTTGTAAGTGCACCACACACTTGGGAGCCACGTTACTAGATTTGTTTTATAGGCAAAGAGTGCCTGAAATGCAAACTGTCCTACCGATTCAGTCTTGTTGGAAAACCCATTATCTGACTTAATCTGGTGAACGGCAGACATATCTGCCCATCTCCAACAATAATCTCAAAGGACTAACAACCTTCCATCTTCATAGCAGACATGCATAGAAACACAGAATTTGTCAGTAGATGAGGACCGCTTGCCCACCTCGTCTGCCCATTTTTCCCAGACTACAGTTATCTCTGTAGACACTACCTGATCTCTGGTTCTTTCTCTCTCCCTCCATTCCTTTCCACTAAGATTCTCTTAAGCCTATCCCATGCATTATTGAACCCCACCACTGTTTTTAACCCCCACCACATTGGCTAGTAGGCTGTTCCAGGAATCAACCACTCTTTCTGTAAGCGAGTACTTCCGTAATGCAGCCATAGAAATTGAGTTTGGACTTGGAGGTGATGTATGGAATTCTTTTTGGCACACTTAAGGGGCTACCTATGTCTATACTTTTCTTATTTGATTGTGGGATAATGCTGTGCAGAACAGCTATAAATACTCACTGTTTACGGTACCTGCTAACGCATTAATATTGTTTAATCCAACAGTAGCTCCAGCTAGTCCCTGGAGTGTCCCCAGGGAGGTCAAAGAATTCATGGCCGCACCAGCATTGGAATTAGCAGTCGTTCCAGCCACTGAGAATAAAAGACAGAGAAAAGCATGCATTAGAAGTCAGTATGTATGTTGTTTATAGTCATGCTTACAATTAAATTAACTAGAACTGTGTTTACTGAATGTGAAATATAGGTCAGCAAGTGTCTAAAAAGTACTAGACAATTTCTGGAGATGCAGTTTCTGAGATGGACTGTTAGTATGAAAACATAAAATAGTGGCAGCATGAGCTCATCTAACCACTTTATCCTCTAAAACAAAACACTGGTTCAGTAACACCCTTTATGGAACTAATGGCTTTGGCTCAACTGTTCACACTTTTAATTTTTCTTTTTTAAATTCAGAGATATTAGGTTATTACAGGACAGGTTTCTATACACAAACAACAGAAAATATGTGGAACTCATTACCTCAATACAGTATACTCTGGATAGTCCCAGCCCCAGTATTTTTAAGGAAAGAATTGAGAACATTAAAAGGGAAGGAAATCGTTTAACGTACTACTACTGAGCATGAGGTAGGATAGACTGAATGACCCCTTTGCCTTTTCTAAACTAACCTTCCATAGTACTAGCTGCATTATTGTTGTAATATCCTACAAATAAATACTTGCTATAAACATTAAAGAGGGACTCCCACCAAAAGTGCTACATTGCAGAATTAGAATAAGCATACCCCCAATAAATTTCATACCAAAAATTAGGTTTCTACATTACTTCTTTTTAAAGTTATGAACTGTTTTGCAACCCTGATTTCACTACCTATTCAAAAAAAGCAAGTTTCAGTGAAGAGCCACTGATGTCATATCCTGAACCCACAGTCCAGTCCTCCCTATCAGCAAACTAATGTGACCTGCTTCTCAAATGTTTAAGAAACTGTAGCTATAGTAATCTTTTTAAAAAAATGGACATAGGGTTGGCTGCAGTGCTTGCATTTCCAGACTGTTCAGATGCATGGCAATGTACTTCAGAACATGTCAGGAGTTGGTTTTGGAATGCAACACTGAAACAAGGCATAGAATATCAAGGTGGTGCACAATTTTAAAATGTTTTGGGGGGGAGGAGACATGCAATCTCGGAATGTGGCAGGCATGTGCCATCTCAAAATGTGGTGGGACAATCAGTCTCAGAATGAAACGGACATACATTAATGAATTTGATGGTGACTGGCGATTTCGGAATATAGTAGGGATGCATGCTGTTGGAATGTAACAGGACATACTATATCATTCTGAAATTGCTTGTCCCTGCCACATTCCAGAATTATACACACCCACCATATTTCAAAATTGTACATCACATCCCCACCACATTCCAACATTACGTGTCCCAGCCACATTCTAAAATTATGCATCTCTGCCACATTCCAAAATTGCACATCCCTCTCTCCCATTCCCAAATTGTGCATCCCTGCCACATTCTGAAATTACACATCCACTCCAAATTTCAAAATTGCACATCCCCAAGTTGTGCTTCAATGCCACATTCCAAAATCGTCACTGCCATGTTCCCAAATTGTGCATCACCACTGCATTCCAAAATGTGTTCCAGCTACTTTCTGAGATTCTGTCATTGCTGAATTCCACAGCTGCAACCTGATGACATTTCGAAATCCCATACCTGCAGTATTCTAAAAATTGCACACAACTTTGTCATTCTAAAGCCATGGTTTGCTGCTGCATTCCAACCCTCTCCGCACATTCTGAAGTACTGTGCCTTGCTTCTACACATTATGGAAGTGTATGTGCTGACCCACCCAGTGTCTGTTTGCCTTTTTCAGATGTTTACTACAACCACAGTTTTAAGTAACATAGGAAAAATAATTCATATAAGGTAGCTTGCAGGGAGGACTAGGTTGTGAGTTCAGGAGATTAGATCATCAGTAGCTCTTCTCTGAAACTGGCTTTTTTGAACAGGCAGTGAATTAAGAGTTACAAAATGACTTGTACCTTAAGTGAAGTAACTTAGAGATCTGATTTTTGGCATGAGGCCGACTGATGGCATACTGATCCAAATTCTGAATTTATTGATGCCAAAAATGTTGGCCTCAGTCCCTCTTTAACATATTCCAGTCACCTCAGTAGGCTGAAATTGTTTATATGACTAGATAGAAGATATTAATGTTGACACCAGTTAATGTCAGAGGTTAATTATTCAGGAGTTACTGAGCTTTGTATTACTGACCTCTGACACTCCTCTTCACTGTTCTGAAGAAAGTGCTTCCTCCAGTGCCAAGCACTTGTGTTGCTCCCATTGTGAAGTATTTCCTAAGTGTACTTCCCATTGTAAAGTGTTTCCTTAATTAAAAAGTATTTCCATCATTGTAGCAGTAAAGCAGCAGTGCTGCCATTTGCTATTCTGGCAACCAGCATCTGCAATCTATGCCTGAGAAGGCAGAAGCCATGGCATCTGTTTTGGTAGCCTCCTACCATGAGGAGAGTAGTTTCTGTCATAACATGGCTACCCCTGGTGTTCCAGAGGGATGGAGACTGTGCAGGGAACAATCTGTGGCTCTCTGTGGGCATAGGTCTGTCAGCACAGCTTGCTAAGCAGATGCATTATGCTGTGGCCTCATTTATACAGACTGAGACCGACTAGGGACACAAATGAAGGGAGGGGCATACCTGCTCTCTTGATGCCTCTACTGGCTTAAGCTTCTCCAGCTCATCAAACTGTATACCACAAAATAAATGGTGAGAAAGATCTGGGATGAAAAATCGTAAAGTGAACCCAGGCAGTAGAAGAAACCAGACCAACATACCAATTGAAAGAATCACCACTGCCATCCACTTTGTGGCAGCTCCTCCTGAACCATCCCCATCCAGAATGCTTGCTGCTAGTCTTGGACAACTGAAGTGCTGCCAATAAAGGGTTGGCTAGCTGTAGGTTATGGGTAGAGGATCTGAGAGAGAGACAGAGCAGAGGCTCAGAGTGGAACATCACTCAGTGAGCTCCAATGTATGGATGAGGGTTTAGGTAGGTCAATGGAGGACCTGGAGGAAGGCTGAGGGGGTTATGAAGTGTTTTAAATTATCACATACTAGCGACTATGTTTGTACTGTGTACTCTGTATTTGTTCTGTACAACTGGTTTCTTTTGAAAAAGGGCTATGTAGCACACCTTGCTCTCCAGTATAAAAAATAAATGAAGTACTTCCCTAGTGCAAAGCATTCTCCAGTGTTGTTTCCCCAACTGTTAAGTGCTTCCTCTGGGTTTAAGTGTCTCCACATTGCTAAATGTCTCCCTTGTGTAAATTCAATACTGCTGTAAGAGCTCTCTGATACTCTGTGGTTTAAAATATTATTATAAATTGGGATAGTAAAACAAGAAATGTGATGCATCAAATATGACCACAAGCCTGCATGTTATTCCAATATAGCAGCACAGTCAGTAATTCATAATTTTCTAGATCTCGTGACTCGTTAAAAATAAAGGCAGCAATTTTATGATCACAGTAAGATACTTCGAGGGGGGGGTGTAATTTAAACAATAAATCATGAGACTGCGTGTGTTATGATACGATAAAGCCACACCTTGGGTGTGTTGTGAGGCATATGGCGCAGCTTTGTTTCAATCACCCCAGAAGTGATTTTACTCAGCATAACACGCATCCTGAAGTGCCTTATTGTTGTGATTCTAAAATGGGTCTAGTAGAATTAAAAAAATACTTTTTATGTACAGTAGGTTTTGCTTTAGATTATTTTGCAACCATGACATTGCTTGAGATGACTTCAGTGCTATGACTGCTTCTAGACCAATAAGCTTCCAGGAAGTTTTCATTCCATTTTTATAATGAGGGCCAGAAAGAGGTTATAATATCTAGTAATCTATCTACATGAAAACAAACAACTTGTGGTGTCCTACTGGGGCCAACAGTGCTTAATATGTTATTAAGTAATCTAGTAGTGGCCACTGGGACATGGGTTGCTTATTTCACTGATGTCATGGACACACCCAAATAGGAAGGATATTTATTTTATAGAAGAAGGTTAATGAAGTGCAGAGGGATCTGGACGTGCTTGGGAACTGGGCAGAAACATGTCACATAAAATTCAATGCTAAGAAATGTAAAGGATGCAGCTAGACCAGAACAATATAAAAAGCACTACCTGAAAAACAAAGAGATTACTGAAATTCAGCAGGAAAAGGACCTTAGGGTAATTTATTTATTTTGTTAACCAAGTGGGCTAACTGGGATAGTGTTCCTTTTACACTAGCAATCCGGATACAGGTGTAACAACAGAGCTAGAGCATACAAAAAAGATAAATTAAATCTGACTGAAGGTAAATGGCTAAAATATAAACAGAAAAACTGTAAAAAAAAAAAAAAAAAAAATCTATATGAAAAGCTAAGGCCAAAGCAGAACTGAAACTGGCGAGCTCCAACAGTAATAATGGCAAGAGATTTTACAGTTATGTAGGATGCCTAGAAAAGGGACAAAAACAGATAACCAACCCAATAGATGGTGGGAACATTACTGACAATGAACTAGCAATTGCTAATAGAGTCATCTTATATTTTTTTGAGTGTTTTTCAGGACAAAGATAAATTAAGACCTAATGAGACAGACTGTAACACAAACAGAGTCTTGAATACCCATGTTACAGAAAAACACGTGTACGAGAAACTCAAAATTAGACAAATATAAATCTGGTGGTCCAGATGGACTCCACCCACATTTCCTTAATACCCTGGCAGAAGAATTAGTGGGGCCACTTGCACTGAAAGAAGGAAAAGCCTTACTGGAATGGAAGACTGCTCATATAACCCCCCATACGCAAGAATGGTAATAAAATAATTATGAAAATTTTCATTCCATCAGTATTACTTCAATAATTGGCAAGATAATGGAAAGCTTTGTCAAACAATTCTTGGAAGAAAATTTAAAGCAGCTGGGGTCGGTAGATGTGTCCCAACATGTATTTGAACACAGTAAATCTTGTGTAACCAACTTATTAGACTTTTTCGAGCCAGTTAGTAAGGCCATAGACCAAGGTATGCCTGTGGATGTGGTCTACTTGGATTATAGAAAGACTTTCGACTCGGTATCCCATTACACCCTTTTGAGGATGCTCAGTGAACTGGGAGTCGATAATTGTTTGTTAACATGGATAACTTCATGGTTGGGTAACAGAAAGCAGAGGGTCCAGATTAGAGGAAATCAGTCAGACTGGGGAGAAGTGACTAGTGAGGTCCCCCAGGGATAATTTTTTTAGGTCCCCTGTTGTTTAATGTATTCGTTTCCGGTATGCAAGTGACCGAGGGGGCATGGATAAGAAAATACGCTAAAGATACTAAAGTGGGTGTGATTGTGAACAACCCGAAAGCAATACTGGTGGATTGGGCAATAGCATATAAGATGGAATTCAATGAGAGTAAGTGCAAGGTTATGCACCTGGGGTCTGGTAACCCATGTGCGCAATATACCATAAACAATAGGGTTATAACTAGTACTGCTCCTGAGAAAGATCTAGGGGTGTTGATAATGGATACACTAAGTTTTGAACATCATACTAGGGAAATAGTCAAAACGGCAAACTGGGTAATGGCCAATATTATGCGGAACATCAAAAGTAGGGAAGTGGATGTGATGGTGCCATTGTACAGACCCCTTGTTAGTCCTATATTGGAATACGGAGCCCCATTCTCTAGTCCTCAGACTATTGCTAATAATAGAAGGATAGAAAGTGTGCACAGAAGGTTCACCAAGAGAGTAAGAACAGTAAAAAATAAAAAGTACTCTGCTAGGATGCAGGGTCTGGGTTTATACTCTATGGCCTTACAGAAAAATCAGAGGGATCTCTCTTTTGTATACAGGGCACTTGGAAATGAAGTACTATGGGAATCGACCAGTCTAATAAAAGGTCAACACTGGGCAGGGCAACTAGAACCCACACTTGTCAGATACAAGGAGAACTTTATAAGACCACAAAAAGAGGTAGATGGTTCAGTCAGAGTTGTGAGTACATGGAACAGTCTTCCAGCAACAGTTGTGGAAGCATCAAGTCTGACTACCTTTAAGCATCTTTTAGACGAACATATGGGTTAAAAGAGATGGGACTATTTCCACTGACAAGTGGCGAGTCTAATATGTCCTCACTGCCCACTGACTTGAAATCCATACCTATGAACATTAAATGAACATTAGAAAGTACAAAGGCTGGGGATGTACAGTATAACACAGTATCAAAGACAGTTACAAGTAGTGCTATCAGACAGATATTCTAGGTTTGAAGTCAGCATGGGATAAACAGTTAGTCCTCATTTGAATGGACAGGTAGTTCCATATCGTGGAGGCCCTGCAGCCAAAGGCTTTTTTCATTATGGCTGTCTTTCCCTGAGGAACACATAGCAGGGTAATGTCTGTGTTTTTTTGGGGGGGGTCAAACTGGAATACAAGTGGACTGGGAAACCATGCATCATAGTCTTGTGAGTCAGAAATTCATTAAGAATATCTTTGTTGTCCAGTGAGAGCCAGCAGAGTCTAGAGTACAGTATGTCTACCTCTCCACCTACAATGTCCTTTGTCCTGAGCAGCATGGCTTCCGAGCGGGCCACAGTACCAACACAGCCCTCCCTGAGTTCTCCAACTTTCTCCACTCCTCCTTAGACACTGGTTCTCTGGCTGGTGCTGTCTTCATTGACCTCTCGAAAGCTTTCGACACTGTCTCCCACCCCTCCTTCTTGATGCCATTAGTTCTCTGGTTTTGCTGCTGGACTATCTCCTGGTGCACCAGTTATCTATCTGACCGCTCACAGCATGTAAAAATTAATGGGACCTACTCAGACATCTGTCCCATCTTTTCTGGGGTTCCCCAGGGCTCCATTCTGGGCCCTTTACTATTCTCCCTTTACCTTAACACCCTTCCACGCTCTTGCTCGGGGAACATTCTATTGTACGCTGATGATGCAGTCATCTTTGCCTCAAGTCGTAACCCTATTGCCCTCCAGGACTCACTGCAGAAGTCCTTCACTGAAGCCGAGGGCTGGTTCAAGGAACATAGATTGGTGATAAATCTTAAAAAAACAAAAACCGTGTTCTTCACTCATCCCCAAAACAAGTCCTGCAACTTCAAACTCCTCATTCACTCTGGGTCCTCTTTCCCACTCAAACAAGTTTGCTCCTATAAATACCTAGGGATCCATTTTGACCCCTCCTCTCCTTCCATGGACACATCGCTGCCCTAGCCACTGCCACTAATATCCGATTAGGCATCTTACACCGTATAAACACTGCCTCCCTCGAGGCTCTTCTACCGCAGTCACCTCCTCTATCCTGTCCCTAGTGGACTATGGACTGCCGTGTATGGTGCTGCTGATCAGACTGCACTCCATAAAATTCGCACTACTCTGAATAAGGCCTGCAGGTTAATTACTGGAGCACCTAGGCTGACACACACCAGTCTACTGCACGCCAAAGCGCTTGGTACTTGATCTTGACGAAAGTGCCTCAAATATCTGACCTGTACCCTTACAAAAGACCCTCCTTGGGCTATCCCCACCAGGATTGACCACCACCATACGCCGCTCTGTCCCACTAGTTCATACTGACCTCTGGGAAAACTCTCTTGTTACCCCTAGAGCTAGGACCTCTCACGGCCAAAGAGCCTTCAGCTTTAGGGCCCCCTCCTGGTTCAACACACTGCCCCCCTCCATCTCCGAAGCTCCAACTATATCGTGCTTCAAAACTTCATTACGTAACCACCTTATTAACACCCGATGCTGTAATTGCCACTAGTCAAAGCCGTACTCAATACTTATGACAAAGCTTATTACTAAGCTGCTAAGGACAACATAACTCTGGTATTGTTTGCATCAATCCTACCTGTACCAGCTTGTTTGTATCTATGTCTTAAGTTACTGTTATACTTATGTGTTGTACTGTTATACTGTGTATTTTCGTTTGTCTTACTGTGACAAGGTATCTTTGTAAATGAGCCTATGGCTCAAAGGTTTTTCCAAACTGCTGTTTAAATAAAATAAAAATAAAATAAATAAATGTACTTGTACATTCATTCTCAGAATAGGCATCAAAGCAAAGTGCACAATGTGGTTACATAATACTGCTTTTCTTTGGTGCTCAGTGGCAGGGGCTTGGTCTCAGACCTGGATTCAGCTAAAGGTAGCAGTGCCTGTTGAGCTGCACTGATCCTGGCTTTAGGAGCCAGGCAATGCCGATTTGGTACAGCATGCCTAGTTTCTGCTGTACATTGTTTGTGGCATTAAAGTGCTCAGCAAAGGGTGATGATAAGCAACAACTTTAAATGGGGCAAAGGTGTGGGGACTGCAGCCAGCAAGCAAGTAAAATCATGGCATCTATCAAGAGAAATGTCATACGATATGGAGAGATACTGTAATGCCCCTCTACAGATCACTGCTCAGACCTAATTTCGAGTACAGGGTACAGTTCTGGTCCTCATGTAGTAGTAATAGGCTTTGTTCATAAAATATGAAGATGGATAACCCAGCTGAGCTGAAACTCATTTCCAACAGGGTCCAAGTGCAATACATTACAGGTTATTTGTTTACAGATACAGTGAAATACATTACAAATGTCTGGGTAGGAAGATATACATTATATACAACATAAACTCCTCATCACATGAATGGTAGGTAACTCCAAAAGACTTGTAAGGCCAGAAAGGTATAATACCAGCTAATTCAGCTGGATAACCTGCAGCCACCCATGACTAAATAAAATCAACAGTATAATATTCTGATATTTTACCTGGACAGTAATGATAAAATCAAGAAGGATACCAACTAATACTGTTATCTAGTTTTTCATTATTGGTCCTAATTTTTTATGTCTGGATAATCAGACAATTAAAATGCTTTACAACCATCCGGTTGATATTTTGCATTATAACCGGGCGATTATAATCAGTGCCTGTCAAGCAACCTTGCACTACAAAAATTTCTTTGGGTCTTGGTCTCTGTGAGGATGGGACAAACATCTCAGTCAACATGGCTGCTCTGTTGCCCCACTACCGAGCACTGGGTTGATTCTGCCATAACCACCTAAAATCAAACTGGTTGATCTTACCTTTCAGCTGCATCCTAACGAAACTCTGCTTTTATGACTCTTTTTTTTTTTTTTACTCCTGATGAAAACCTAAGCATGACCACTTTTGGTTTGCGGAGGAAATCAAGTTTGCCTAACGCTTTTGGTATCTTGCACAGCACAGTATACCGTTACAGGTTAGTCAGTGTTTTTAAAATATTGCTTAGTGTGATCTCCTGACTTGGTGATTTAAAAGAGCTTAAAAAAAAAAAAGAAAAGATTAAAAGCCTGCCATGTCAGAGAAAGCTGCTTTCTGAGTCATTCTCCAGTGCAGTTGCTTCCTGGGTTTCAGCCTGTGTCTGCCATAATAACCAGCAAAACTGCTCCTCCATCCAACACACTGAAATTAAAAATGAGGACCAGTAATTGAATAAAGTAATCTGTGTGTGTGAAACCAGAATTTTACACATACCCTCAGTGTGGAATACTTTTATATAACCCTTGGGACTCACCCTCAGGGTTTATGTAGCATCCCATACCTCAGGTGTGTGTAAAATTCTGGTTACACACACCCAAGTATTATTCTTTATTCTATGCACATCAAGATGATAAAACTCCTGCTTACTCAAATATTTCAGTTAACCCAGGTAATAATTTGGACAGCAAGGAAGGATGTTTGTTACATGAGCTGTAAACCAGCTTTGAAGTTTATCTAAAGCCAACGGGGCATTAGGGGGTCTTAGTGTATGAGGAACAGAGTTCCATAAAGAGGGTCCTTGATTAAAAAAAAAAAGTATCTGCCATCCTTAAACCCTCTCTCCTTTGTCTCTTTACCAGATAGTCTAGGATACAATTAGGGACTTAACCTTTGTGGCACATATGCCTTTAGTTGAGAATGTGTAAGTTTGTGTAGTTGCTGCCACCCCAACTCAAACTACAATAAACAGTGATGCATTCTACAGCCAGGGTTGGGGGGACACTGAAGGACGAAGTAGGCAAATCTATTATAAATCACATACAGCCTTCCCAGCTCACTCACTGGCTCCACTCCCCCATACTTGTATGTCTCCATAATCCAACACTGGGAAAATCACTGCATTTACAGTGTGTCTATGGGATTCCAATGACAAGCATGATCTTACTCAATACAACATCCCCAGTTTAGGGCCCATGTTCCAGTATTACTTTATCATATCAGAGAAAGGATAACAACAGGATTGAGAAGGGTGCAGAGAAGAGTGACCATGCTGGTTGAGGGCTTGGAAAGCATGATCTAGAAGAAGAGACTGGCAGAATGTGAACTGTTCTCCGTAGAAAACAGGAGATTCAGGGGTGACATGATTACAGTTTTCAAATATCCGAAAGGGATAACACCATCAGATCAAATGCAACTTTTCTGGATGCACAAAGATAAAAGGTCAAGGGGTTACTAAATATCTTTAAAAGGAGGAAGTTTCAAGGAAAATATCAAGAACTACTTCACAAAACAAGTGGAGAGCACTTGGGACAGGCTTCCTGAATACGTTGCATCAGTCATCACTGTTTTTACTTTCAAGGTTAAACTAGAGAAGTACCTGACGAAAGGGGATGACAGCATATGCCCACAGAGTTGGTGAGGGAAAGAACTGTGGACAGGGGGTCTTCTTTCTTTCCTAAATTAGTATGTCAGTATTTAACTGCACACTATTCAATTAAAAATCCAAATAGCATGTAAAACTCTGAACGTCAGAGCAAACGGATATTTTTTAAGATTCTTCTAACAAAACTCCACAGATGGGAGCTGTTGAATGTATGACAGCAGAACATTTCAAACAAGTGGTACTTCCAGTGCAAAAACTCCCATTTCCAAGGCCTTTAAGTGAAACCTGGGGACCAACAGGAGGTTTGCCTCTGTGGATCAGAGAAGCCAACCAGGGCATATTGCATGAGAAAGTTACAGATTCTGCCATTTAGTGAATACATCATATTTTATCAAGTTTTATTTTAGATTTACAATGTTGTTATACTGTTTTACAACTTGTCTATTCTGTCTTACCTCAAGTAACAATGAGGGTTATGCTCCTCCACTGAATGAAGCCAAATTGAATCTAGATAACCAACAGTTCTGAAGTTTTTTGATCAAAAGCAATTGCTCTGACAAATGCTTCCTCGGTGGGGCTGCATTCCCTTCCTCGAATAATTGTATCTGTCATGCTATTGGTCATTTTTTTTGTCAAAGTTAGCACTAAATTATTCAGACCATTGACAAACAGAGAAAGAAATTCCGATAATAAAATGAGACTCAAAAAGCTTTTGGTTTTGCTGTTGCTCATCTCAGGTTCAGTTCACCCCCACCAGGCCCCATTTTCTCGGATGGAGGAGATCTCAGCCCAGATTACTTCAGCAAAAACAACTCTTCTCAATCTGCTTCTACGCTGAAAATTATCCACTTAAACATATACAGTTTGACATCTAAGTGGACCCAATTTATTGCTTGGTCTGAACATAATAGATTTGATATTATTACACTTTCAGAAACATGGTTGAATAGTAAAATTAAGGATTCAGAAATTTTCTTAGCTAGTTTTAATTGTTTTAGACAAGATTTGTTTGAGAAGAGGGGGGTGGGACCATGATATATGTTAATGCAAAGCTCCATTCCACTATGCTAAGTACTCCGGGAGGAAATTCTGGATGTGACCATGTCACAATTGACGTTTTACTGGGCCAAGATAAACACCTACTTATTAGCTTTTTATATGTCCCCACAGGGAGCATTGGACCTGGAATGGAACTTGTTTCTAAGGTTAAAAATCAACTACCAATTAGAGATGTGTGAAATTGCCGAATTTTGTTACGCAAAATATTTTGTGTAATTCGGCCATTTTGCGAAATTTTTCGTGGAAGCGAGATGTGGAATTTTGCCCGCAGAGTGAGAAATTTCACCCAAGGAGCAAGACATTTTACCTGCGAAACAGTGAAATTTGCCATTTGTGGGCAATATTTTGTTGTTTTCAGGCAAAATTTTGCATTTCTTGGGCAAAATTTTACAACTCCGCAACCTGCAAAATATTTCACGGAATGGCCGAATTATGCAACATATTTAACGTGGCGAAATTGCAAGTTTCACTGGAATTTTGCAGGTGAAATTTAATTTTGCAACATCTTTACTACCAACCAATAGAGAGTGAATTTTATTAGGTGTTTTAATTGTAATTGGGGGTGCTGAACTAAAGAATAATATATGTGAAACTCTTCTGGATTTGGGTGTACAACAACTTATCACAGAGGTGACCAGACATAATTACAAGCCTAGTACTGGATCCATCTTGGACTGGATAGTGGTCACTCATACTGGTAGGATCTCAAATGTTAGAGTTCTCCCAGATGTTTTGCGTGACCACTGCCCAGTCTTTTGTGAATGGTCTGCTAAAGCCCAGAAAAATCCACCAAAATATATTGAGTTCAGAAACTTAAAACAATTATCCTAAGAAGCTATTGAAGTAGCATGTAAGGATATTGACTGGACCCAGCTTGACTCCATTAGTGATATGGATTTATTGTTGGAGAAATTTAGTTTTCTTTAGTTTTCCATAGTAGATAAGATTGAACCTACGAAAAAGATGAGAATAAGAGCAAACAAGAATGGATAGCCCAAGATTTATAAAGTCTTATGAGGTTCAGGGATAATAGTTGGAAACGTTATAGAGCAAAAAAGGATAACATTTCACTTCTGACTTATAAGACCCTTAGAAACAAAAGCAAATCTGAAATTAGGAAAGCTAAGATTAAATTCTTTCTAACTTAACAAAAAAATTAATTTGGTAACTTGAAAAAATATGGAAGACTTTAAATAACTTATTAGGCAGAGGTAAAAAAGAAACAGACATTACATTACAGAAAGGTGGTTCACTCCTAAGTGATCCTAGTTCAGTTCCTGAACTTTTTAATAACTATTTTGGAGACCATGGAGACCTTGATGGTTTCAGAATATAGCATAGGACCACAACCCTTAATTATTCTCAAGACAGTACAGGTTACCACCCAAAATTTTATTTTAGGAAGCTTTCCCCTGAGTTAGTTAAGTAATATATACTTAAACAGGATCCTCAACCTAATTTAATTCATGATGGAACTGATTATAGGATTAAGTTGAGTATAAATACAGGTTACTCACCTGTAACAGGAGTTCTAGGAATGGTATATGTTGTTCATCCACACTCATTGGCAGTATCCTTGCCGCTTTAAATCTTGCCGGAAGGTCTTCAAGCTTGCTCCTCCCACCCACCCGGGTGGTATAACTCTCGGCTCCGCCCCATGACGCCAGATCTGGCCCGCTGGAAGCTCAGGTTGTGCCAGCCGAGTGTTTGTATCAGGATGAACAACATATACCACTCCTAGAACTCCTGTTACAGGTGAGTAACCTGTATTCTAGGGACATGGATATGTTGTTCATCCACACTCATTGGCAGACTCCTAGCAGTTCTCCGGAGAGGGAGGCAAGACGACACCCCCATATACTTACTTGGGAAAGAGAGACTGGAGAACCGAGGCCCCAAAACCAGCATCCCGGCGTGACTCAAGGTCGATGTGGTAGTGGGTAATGAAGGTGTTTGCTGACTTCCAGGTTGCAGCCCTGCAGATTTCCTGGATAGGGACGCCCCTGGAAGCAGCCACCTGCAGCAGTATGGCGGTAGAATGAGCTCTTATCCTCTGGGAGGCTCCATGCCCGCCAACTTATAGCAGAGATCTATGCAGGAGGTTACCCACCTGCTTATCGTCCGCTTGTGCAGGTCTGCCAGATGCGGCTTCAGTGTAGGTGACAAACAGCTGGCGATCCTCTCCTCGACCTTCAGCCGCGGCGCCTTATAATAGGCGAGCGCCTTCTAGGGTCCAGAGTATGGAGCCTATATTCGCCTCCGAGGTGTGATTGGGTAGAACACCGGCAGAGTCAACACCTGGTTAAGGTGAAACTCCCACACCACCTTCGGAAGGAATTTTGGTGAAGAGGACAACCTTGTCCCTGTGGAAGACCAGGTAAGGAGACTCGATGGAAAGCGCCTGAGCTCTCCCATCCTTCTGGCTGACGTGATGGCCACCAAGAAGGCGGTCTTCACGACAGGTGAGAGAGAGCACACCTGTGCATAGGTTCGAATGGCTTGCCCATGAGCTTTGCCAGTACCAGCAGTAGATCCCACGGAGGTGGGGGTTCCCGCACTGGAGGGGAAATGTGATCAAGGCCTTTGAAAAAGCGCCAGACCACCTTCTCCTGCGCCATCGACTGCTTCCCCGCCCGCGCCTGTAAGGTTAGAGATGGCTGCCAGGCACCCTTTAGGTCACGACCCAAGCCTTGACTAGAAAGGGACCATAAATAGTCCAAGATGCTTGCCAAGGAACAGGAGGAAGGGTCCAAGCTCTTGCTTCTGACACCAAATGGAAAACCTTTTCCATTTGAAGGCATAGCATTTTCTGGTCGACTCCTTACGGGACGCCTCAACTACATTGAGGACCTCGTCAGAAAGACCCAAGGCCTGGAACTCTAGCCGCTCAGGAACCAGGCCGTCAGGTGCAGGGATTGAAGGTCCGGATGGAACACCTTCCCTGATTGACTGAGAGCAGGTCCGGGCGAGCTGAAGCTGCCGCTGAGTCCTGGAGCTGAGACTGAGGAGATCTGTACCAGAACTGGCGAGGCCAGTCTGGGGCTATCAGAATCACCTGCGCCTTGTCCCTCCTCGCCTTGAGAAGCACCTTGTGGATCAAGGGAAATGGGGAAAGGCGAAAGAGGCCCGGGGTCCATTGCCTCGAGAAGGCATCCCCTGCAGCGAGCCCTGCTGAGGGGGCGGGCATGGAACAGACTCAGCCGCTCTCTCCATGGAGGCAAACAGGTCCACCTGAGGTGTGCCCCAAAGGGAGAACAGATGCTGTACTACCTCCGCAGGAGAGACCACTGCGGATGCAGCCCCTATCCGGCTCAGGGCATCGGCCAGGGTGTTGGAGGCTCCTGCCACGTGAATGGCTAGGAGATCCGCCTCCAGGCTGCGCACTAGTGACCAAATGTGGAGAGCTCTGCATAGAAGCATGGAGCGCTGGCCCGCCTGGCGGTTCAGATAGTACATGGTCGTGGTATTGTCCGCCTGACTCGGACCACTTGACCCCGGAGGAACGGAGCAAAGGCGGTGAGAGCTAGGCGGACCGCCGGAGCTCCAGCAGGTTGATGTGGCATCGGACTCCCTGGGGACCAGAGGCCATGAGCCCGGTGTTCCCCAGATGGGCACCCCAACCCATCAGAGAGGCATCGTCGATAGAGAGACCGCCGGCTCGGGCGGATTAACGGATGCCCTCCTGCAAATGATCTGGAACGGTCCACCACTGGAGAGCTGCCCACATCCCCTGTGTCACCGACACAAGCTGGTCCAAGGGATCGCAGCTGCCAGGACCACTGGCTGGCCAGTCCTCACTGAAAGGGGACGCATGTTCCAGCGCGGCCCAACGGACCACGCTGGTGCAGGCCGCCATGAGACCCAGGAGGCACAGGAAGTCCCGGCAGGGTTAATTGCTCCAACCAGAAATGATCGGGCAAAGGAGGAAAGAACCTCGCCCTGTCCGCTGAGCCGCGCCTGGCTCGAAGAGAGTCGAGCTGCGCCCGATGAATAGAATCACCTGCTTCGCTCGAGTCCGACTTGGCCTCGCTGATAAGGAGGCCCAGTTGAGAGCAGACCTGAGGGCCAGATCTCTGGACCACTCCGCCCCTCCCTGGAGGGAGCTGCTATCAGCCAGTCGTCCAGGTAAGGGTACACCGACCCCTCGGCGCCAAGAGGAATGCTGTCACCACTGCCATGCATTTGGTGAAGACCCTGGGAGCTGGAGACAAGCCAAGGGCATGGCTTGAACTCAAGAGGGATCCTTCCGCCGGAAGCGAAGGAATCTCTGGTGAGACGGACGGATAGGGACGTGAAAAACGCTGGCCCTGCAAGTCCAGAGAGCAGAACCACACGCCGCGCCCAAGGATGGTATTATCTGAGCCAGAGTGACCATCCTGAAGGTTCGAGACCTTAGGAACTTGTTTAGGTCGGTAGGTCGAGAATGGGCGCCAGCCCCGTCTGCTGGAACCAGGAAGTACCTGGACACAAACCCTGGGTCTGAAGGAGGGTCCACCACCTCTCTTACCACCTCCTTCTGAGGAGGAGAGCCGGTGTCGGCTCGACGCAGCCAGTGAGGCTGGGGATCCCGGCTCCCCCCGAGGGGCGACGGCCCTGAAGGGTGGTGCCTGCCTCGAATTCCAGAGGCAGGCCTCTTCCCACCACTCCAAGACCCACCTGTCCGTGGTAACAGCGGACCAGGCGGAACGGAAGTGCGCGAGCTGCCTCTCATCGGGGACCTAGGGTCAGGTGACGGGAATGGGGGCGACACCCTCAGCCTGTCACTGGGCAGGCTTGGAGGAGGGACCGCCGAGGGACCTCCTGGGCCCTTTCCTCCTGCCTCCTGTTAGAGGAAGCCGATGTTTGGGTTTGGGATGCCAAGCCGAGCCTGCTGGCCCTGACGCTGGGCCGGGGCGCGCCTGGGGCACAGAAGGACTAAAGGGCTTAGGCTGTGGTTTGCGGCCTTTGTCCTTCTGAGCGGAAGAGACCGAGTCCAAGGTGGCATTGGACTTCTCGATCCTCTGCAGGTGACCTTCCACCCCAGGGCCGAAGAGGTCAGTCCCCAAAAAGGGAACATCCGCCAACTTGTGCTGGGTATCCGGAGTAAAGGTGGATATCCTCAGCCAAGCCCGCCGACGCATAGCCACTGCGGCCGCCACCGATCTGGCACATGAGTCCCCTATATCCAAAGCAGTCTGAGCTGCTGTTTGGCCACTGCTCCTGCCCCTGGTCCGCACCTGCTTAACCGTAGTCTGCAGATCGGCGGAAGATGAGGGATGACCTCATCCAGGAGCCCAACAGGGCATGAGAAAATGTGCCATGAGGACGGCCGAACTGGCCTGACGAAGGCCGAGAGGAGGACGAGCGTGAGACTTTTCGCGCCATAGTCCAATTCTTGGACTCCTTGTCAGGAGGTTTGTCCCATCCCTACGCTCGGGCGCTACCGAAAACGCTGTCGGTAACCAACCCTCAGCAGAGGGGTGTTCCAAAACCGGACAAGGAACCGGGACCAGATACTTCCTGGCCATCCTGGCCAAGGCGCAGGGCAGGAAGCAGGGCGCTGCCAAAGTTCCAGTGCCGGACCCACTATGGCCTCGCCACCGGAAAGGCCTCCGCCGGAGAATCCCCCGGTCCAGAATCTCCGTGAGGGGATACCTGGTCTGCTTGAACGGGGTTCGAGCTCCATCCCGTAGACCGAGATGAGCCAAGCAGTCCTAGGAAGGACGACGGGCTATCGTCCATTGACTGACCTCCTGAAGACTCCAAGTCCAGTCGCTTGAGAAGAAGGAGGAATCACTTCGGACCCGAAGAGTCCTCAAGAGCTGCCTTCTGGCCTGAGCCACCCTTCACCTGCCGAGGTCGGTCGGGAGTGAGGGTAACTGACAGCCGATGGGTAGACCCTTAGCCACCGAGAATCCTTGGTCGGAGCCCCAATTGGTGGCTGTGGAGGCGGAGGTTCCACCGAATCGGTGGAGCAGCTGGTTTCGCCGAACAACCGCCTGGGTATAGCCGGATAAGTCGAGGGGTTGTGTCGGCCATTCCGGTGACAGTTACTTAATGGTCGGGAAGGCGACGGAGTCGGGCTTATTCCCCGGCCAGGAGGAGCTGTTGCAACATAAGGTCTCTCATACCGTCGACCGCACTTACGCCTGCTTCCTCATCCGAGAGGAGGACGAGGGACGAGCGGCGACGCCGCCACCGAGGTGCCGACTGAGACCGCCATGACGGTGGGATCGGTGGACCGCGCGAGGTCCGGGAGACCAGACCAGAGTCCCGGAATTTCCGAGGTCGGTGCGGGAGGTGTCGGCCGGAACCGCACTCCTTCGCTCGGATGGTCCATCCGAGGGCTCCGGAACCGAGGCACAGGCGAGCCCACGGATCCTCAACTCTCCCGGGGAACCGGGAGAGGGGAATTCGCTGCTAAAGGCGACAGCTCCGTTCAATGGTCGAGAAAATCTCGACTTCATCGGTGGGAGTTCCGTCAACTGACCTGACGGGGACACCGTGAGGCTGGTGGTCGAAGCCGAGCCGGGTCGCATCGAAGCCGACGGCCCGACGGCCCGGGAGAGGGACCTTTCCCCGCTCCCAAGAGTGTCGACGAGGATTTACCCCGTCCTCTTGGACCGAGAATAAGGTCCAGCAGACGCAGGCCTTTCCTTTAGTGAGAGGAGGGACAAAGCTCCTCAAAAGAAGCCGTAGTGGAAGAACCCAGAGAGCGGGATAAATGCCGCGTCGAGGAAGATACGGCCCGCGCCGCCCTTCTTCGAGGGCTACCATCCGCCGAGCGATCCGCCGACCGCCGCCGCGACACCGCCAACCGGCCTCGACTTCACCGAGGGAAACGCTTCGACGTGCCCAGTTGCACCGGGCAGCACGGTCTTCGAGACCGTAGGCCGAGAAAGATGAGCACAGGTCGCAAGCCTGCGGGTCGTGCTCAAGGCCTAAGCAGTATACACACGTGGAGTGTGGATCCGTCCGAGACATCTTCTGCCCGCATGGGCATCTCCGAAATCCGGGAGTCGATTTGTCCATCGTAGTCATGAGGGATAGAAGACTGAAGTCTTTTGCAAAATTTTATTTTAAACCGCAAACGGAGAAATAGGAACCAGTCACAAACGCAGAGCGTTAAGGAGGAACCTGAGCTTCGCAAGGAAGATCTGGCGTCATGGGGCGGAGCCGAGAGTTATACCACCCGGGTGGGTGGGAGGAGCAAGCTTGAAGACCTTCCGGCAAGATTTAAAGCGGCAAGGATACTGCCAATGAGTGTGGATGAACAACATATCCATGTCCCTAGAAACTCATTTGCCTACCCTTTGTTATTTTTAATTTCTCTTTATGCCATGGAGCTTTTCCTAATCAATGGAAGTTAGCTACTATTAGGCCTTTTCTCAAGAATGGTAATCCTACCTAGGTTTCAACTATCATCCTGTTTCACTATTGTCACCCCTCGATAAGATTCTTGAAACAATCATTCTGGACCAGACCACTGAACATCTTAATAAATACAACCTATTAACAGAATGTCAACATGGTTCAGGACATAATACAGAGATGGCCTTGGTGGGGTTCACTGGCTGCATTCAGAGTGCTCTAGACAAAGGGCACTCTGTTGCACCCATTTTCATGGACTTCACCAAGGCCTTCAATTTAGTTGATCATAGTCTACTTCCTGACATCTTATGTAGATTACACTTTTCAAGGAATGTAATTAAATGGTTTTCTCACTATCTTACTAACAGGACTCATGTAACCCGTATTCATGGCCATACCTTCACAACCTAAATCTATAAATTGTGGTGTGCCCAAGGGATCATTCCTGGCACCACTCATTTTTTTTTATATATGAATACAGCCCCCACTATTTGTACACAGAATTCTATGACACTCTATGCTGACGATGCCATCATATATGGTACAAGTCAAAAACCAAACCATGCCCTTAAGAAGGTTCAATCAGATTTTGATTTATTTCAGCACTGGCTAGCTTCTAATTCGATGGTGCTAAATTCTACAAAAACTAAAGTTATGCTTTTCTCAAGCAAAAAAAAAATTTGCTACCTTTTCTAGATTTAAAGGGGGAATACTATTGAATTGGTTGAAAGCTTTAAATATTTGGGATTGACACTCAATCCTAATTTAACCTTTGAACTGCATGTAAAAAATGTCATAAGAATAATTCATCAAAGGCGAGTTTGTCTTTTTAGGGTCAAATCATTTTTGACAGAAGAAGCTAGGAAATTACTTGCACACAGCTTCTTGTTTAGCGTATTAGATTATGGGCTCATAATTTATGCAGCAATGAGTACTAAATCTCTCAATAAATTGAGGGTTACCTATAATTCCATTTTAAGATTTATGTTAAGTACTCCCACCCGAACACACCATTGCTTGCTCTTAAAACAGTCTAACTGCTTATCCTTGTGCAATAGAATCTTACTTAAAATGGGCACTTTTCTGTTCAAATGACTCAATGGTTTTCTTCCTTCCTTCCTCCCTCTGTTTGTTCCTTATTCCCTAGATACACTAATACCAGTGGTACCAGAACCTAAAGCAGGTTTACTTTTAAACTTCTGCTCTTCAAAAAAGCATCTGGGCAGAGGTCTCTACTTTATAGAGCTCCATTCTTTTTTAATTCCCTCTCCCCTGAATCTCTGAACTGTAATACAGTATGGAGTTTTAAAACAAGACTAAACAAGCATTTACAAAATCAACAGGAATGTGCTTATTAATTCTAGAACTATCTGTTTTATTACATATTGTAGTGTTTGTATAAGAACAATTGAATCTTTTTGTATGAAATGTTTTTTATGTGTTTTGTAACCACTTGTTGCTTGTGAAAACCAGCAGTAATGCTCGTCTAGCTTACAAGTATAAAAAATAAAATGAATTGTTGTAAAGTGCTCAGTCTAGTCAGGCACTTGAAAGCCATCAAACACACCATGAAGGTGATGCATCACCTGTTGGTAGGGGTTAAATTGGGCAGCAGCCCACAGGAATTCAGTTCCAACACACATAATTTTCAAGCTTCTAGATTTACTTGGGATAGCCCTGCTGAGATGCTACATCTCTTTTTTTAGTAAAGTTCTGATTCTACCCACTTTAACAACTGGTTAACTGTGGTACTGGAAAGTTACATACACTTGCTCAAGGTCAGTGAGAATTTGGCTCGGGAGCTATTCTGTAATCTGCAGGTTCCCAAGTCAATGCTTTAAGCACTACAGCATAATATCTGCCCTAGTTGAAAGTTACCAGAAGAAGAGATTTCTCGTTTGGGGTATTATATTGTAAAGTAGTACATTAAAAAAAAAAAATCATGATTCTCATTATTTTATGTAAAACATATGATAAATATGGTATAACATGTTCTGTAGGGGCTGTTGCGATGACTGCTTACTGCACAAGTCTGAATTTTCTCCCTCTTATTTTAGTAATCAGAGCTGCTTTGCTTTGCCTTAACAGCATCTCATGCCTCTAGAACAACTCTGGGAAATATAATATTTAGACAAACTATATTCTTCAATACAAATATTTTAGTGTTAATAGTCCCTTGTTCTTTATCACTAAAGGTATCTGCATGAAAATGTGGCCATTGCACTTCAATTGAGCAGTAGCAGAAGATGATGTCTATAGTTATAATCCTCTGTTTGTGACATCGAAGTCTAATGCTAAAGAAATTACTGCGATATCAGAAACTGAAGATTATGATTTCAGGTGGGGAAGAAGCAGTCATACCGGATGAAGTCTAAGGGACCAAAATCTTGTTTACATGCAAAGCACAGAAAATATATAAAATACAATCTGAATTATGTCTAAATATTATGTTTTCAAAAGTTCTCTCACTTATCAGCTGCTCCTTAAATGTTTTTTTTTTATTTCGGAGTTTATCTAGGACAACCCAACATAGATGCTGTATCTCACTTTAAAATGGTTTTACTACTACGTAGAGTTATAACTAGGAAAAGTAAAGCATGAGGCAGTCAAGTGACCTGTTCAGGATTACATTGGGAGAGCCAGTATCTGTGGGCCATTCAAACTGTAATCTTTCATTTCCCAGTCCAGTGCTCAGTCACTGGACTGCAATGTCTCCACCCACTTGAGATTTCTACACCATGTCAGTTTCAACAGTACAGAGAGTATACATACTTGGGATTATATATTTACCAAAATATAATGTTGCTTCTATCACGAAGCATGTTGAGATACTATAAGTTTTGTAGGGAAGATTCTATACAAAATAAATTATACTTTACTGTTATGTACTGTGTTTTACCCAAGTTAGTCATGGAGTCCAAGCCGAATAACAAGTTGAATGTTTACTACTGTAGTTCTAATTTGCAAATGTGTGGTGAGCTATATAAGTTAACATCTTGCTCTATATTTTATTTTCTGCAGGTGACAAAACAACTCTGCTACTTTAGAGCTGTGATTCACTACAGTGAAATTACAGGACAGGGAAAAGTGCATTGCTCCACAGTTGTAATCCATCAAAAATCAAACACTATTAAAAACTGAATGCATGTGACTAGTATGTCAAGTTTAGTTCATTTTATTAATCTGATAAAAGACCATTATAATGACATACAATATAAAAAACATGACAAGGAATATGAAACCATAATGTAATACAAAACAGCACCATAATACAAAATAGCACCAAGTATACATAAAATACTAATCAAAATAAAACGTATAAATCTGATCTGCAGAACAGGTGGTAAACCTAGAAGATGATAAAGATTCTAGGGAAGACTTGGAGACATTAGATAATGCCTGAAGACCAGGCATGGAAATCAAATACAGGAGAAACAGTTCAGATCTGGTTGCCAACATACACACACAGCCTGCATAGCCACAACCATGACTTGGAGACATTAGCCAATGCCTGAAGACCAGGCATGGAAATGAAATACAGGAGAAACAGTTCAGGCCTGGTTGCCAACATACACATTTAGCCTGCATAGCCACAACCATGACTTGGAGACATTAGCCAATGCCTGAAGACCAGGCAACGAAATGAAATACAGCAGAAACAGTTAAGGCCTGGTTGCCAACATACACATTTAGCCTGCATAGCCATCATCCCATAACTCATCAGTTTGGATTTCCTCAAGACAAAAAAAAAATGCATCACAGAATATTCAGGAATATTAATTATATAAGATGAAACATTAAATCACTATCCAATAGAATAGTACCATAATTTGATCTTTTTCAAAAGAGGACCAATGCCTTCAATGTGAACAGTGAAAGAGAATACAACTGTTCTCTAAAAATATAATTTGGGGATATGCAGAGTTTTTCCAAAATTACAAATTGATGCCAAATACCTCATTTTATCATTAAAGAACGTATACAATAAAATGAATAAGAGGCTGCAAAACATAACACTGTTCCAAAGTTGATCTACAATGAAATCCATCCAGAGCTTCTTCAGAATGCTTTAGAGTTTACCCTGGAGTTTAATTTCTGGAACAAAATCCTATAAAATATTTGCTGTGTACCCCCTGTGAGGCTTATTGGCCTATACACAGTAGGGTAAATTAAGAGAGCCTTTCTTTTGCATCAGGTAAATATTACCAGACCAAGAATGGGTACAGAAACACGATTAAATATAATGATTAAATTAAAATTTCAAGATTGATAGCCACCAATCTATTTTATTTTTAAGATAGAGTGATTATTTATTTATTTTTAATCGGGGCCTTGCATCTTTGTACATGTTTTCTCAGATACTGTCTGGCAGATATCTTCCTCTGAGAAAAATATAGAGATGGGTCTAAGACTGGCAGACATCTTATCTTCTATCAATCTGTTAACTTCAGTCAAAGGAATTCCTTCTGTCTGAAAAAAACGCTCTAGAAAAATTCCTTCCAAATCCTGAGTTGTATTAGCACATGCGATGCTGTTGAAAATTGTTTGTACCCCTAATCCTTTTCAAACACCAAGATTCTTAATTATCCCCATGCAACCTGCTGGAATTTTTTAACCTTTCTGTCCTAAAATCTTTTTATACTGTTTTCTATGTTTATTTAGATTGCTAACTCTTCTCTTGATTTAATCCTCACAACACAGCAGATGTTATTTTTGTTTGTATTTAATGCACCTACCATTAAACCACATATACATTTTACTGTTATGTTGTGATCATTTATATAAAAACAGAATTAAATGGGGTTATGCTGTTTGTGCCAGATTCTGGCCTGGGACTTGCATGAAAAAGGTTTTCGGATCAGTGCACCAATCTGGTTACCAAATGAATAAATAAATGAAAAAAAAACAACTCAAAGTTAAAATTAATTTCTTCATCGACAGAGAATTCAAGATTTTAGACCATACAGCCAAAAGTACTAAGGAATTCAAAACTGTATATGTCTGATTAAACTAGTTCTGCTACAAGTGACTATTCACCCAAAATGGCCATTTTGTGGTTTTACTGTAGAACTTTGCAAAAAATGAATTTTAGCAATGTTGGTGGTGTGCTTGAGAAATTCTTTCCATGTCACAAGTCAGTAGGAGAGACTTTATCTGCAAAACTGAGTTGAATACTGGTGCTATCATGCCTTCCAATACTATCAAAATAATTTCATCATTTTTATTTAGCATGTTTGCCAAAACTACTGAACAACAGTCTCAGATCCTTTAAATCACTTTTCCATTTAAAGCAGCAGTGCATGGTAGTGGTGAAATTTTTGACCTATACTTTTTATTTTATATTACCACCTATCTCCTGACTTGAATGATACCCCCCCCCCCATTTCAGCTCTGCTTTACCACTTTTTTCTTACAGTTGAAATAATAAACAGAGTGCTCCTTTTAATATGGCGCTAACCAGGTCTTCATGGTATCATGATGAAAACCTGACATTCAAAATCCGACACCCACCAGCCTGACATCCTGACAGGGCACTAACCCAACAGATTAACATCCCGACCACGGAAAGCCAGACAGTGGAGTTTGCCAGGTCTCAGAGTTGGTTATAATAATTTTGGGGGCTGCAGGGGGTGCAAGGGGCGTAGCTCCTCTCCAGACCACAAACCCAGCATAAGTCCAGTGTCGGGCTTTCTGTGGTTGGGATGTTGATGTGTCAGGCTACTGCCGTGTCAGGATGTCTGTCTCAGGCTGATGGGTGTCAGGATTTTGTATATCGGTTTTTTCATAGTGGATCCGTTTTCATCAGTATTCTCTGTTATTTGAACACCCCTTGTTAAAGAGCATGTTTCTTGTGACTATCATGAACCAGCATGCAGCAGACACTGCTCGTTGACCTTATGGGGCAAGAGGTGTACAAAAACAGCAGGGAATACGGATGAAAACCTGGTTTGAGCAACATTTAAAGTAGTACTTCCTTTATTATTTCAAATGTGAAAAAGTGCTACAGCATACTCAAAACAAGGACTGAATGGTATTGCACCTGTTGGAAGATAAAGCAGCAATCTAAAACAGAATTAAAAAGTATTCCATTTTTAAGAATTTAATTCGTAAGATCACCAGAAAGCTGCAGGTAAACATATATGTTCCCCTTGATGCAATGTCCTATATAGAACATTACTGGATATTTTTGTTGCTGCCCAATCATAATTCTGTTGCTTCTGTGCAACACAGCTAATTAGTAAAACCAACTTACTGCAGATTGGCAGAACACTCTGGCTACTTTTAGAAGGTCATTTAGTGTACAGTACAGTGCAATAAGGCTTCAGTTATTTTTCAACAATGAAAAGCATCCAAACAATATGAAGATTGCAACTTTTCAACAGTATGTAATACCTGGCAATCCTAGCAGCCCAGCTGAGATACAGCCTTTTGCTAGCAGAGTCTTGCTCCTACCCCATTTCACAGCTATGAGGACTGGTGGGTCAGAAAGGTTACATGACTTACTCCAGGTCACAGTGAACCAGTGTCTGAGGTTCACTTGAAATCTGGGATCTTCTGTTTTACAGCTCTGTGCTCTAACCACAAGATCATACTACCCAACTGACCTGATGGTATTATTTTACTTGTTTTCACTTTTAATGTGTGATTCTATACTATTCACAGGCTGTCCAGGCCAACTGGGAAATGTCCCTGTAATTCTGTAGTGCTTGTCTTGTATTTTTCAGTAAACTACATTTCTTACAGTGAGCATGTTTCTTAATTTTGCTATTGAAACAACAGAAGTCTGTTAAAACCCTGTTCCTGCAGGCCATTCCATGTGACTGCAAAGTACAGACAATGTCTGTAGATGTAGGAGTCCTAAACTTCCACCCCCCAAAAAAAAATCTGGCGCTACATCCAGATTTGGACCTATGGACTTACTGTACTTCAAATTAAAAATAAATGACATTGATGCTTTGAGTCTGGGGACTAATTCCGCTTTTTTAGTCAGTAGGCTTCCTTGTTCTTATTTAGGTTACAGTCTGCTGCAGGGCTTATAGTCATGTTTAAAAGGAACTCAGAATCATTGTTACAGAGTTTTCTCCTGAAAGAAATTCTTATGGCAAGATTGGATGTTGCACAGTGACAAACAAAAGGGCTCTTCTCAGTATAACCCATGAAACAATGAACTTCTGTCTTTGCAGTTACCCAGGAAATGAACTTGGGTATCTCTGCAAGGATCCTACAGTAATTAGTTAGTATAGGGCAATAATTTATGCAACCATTACAGTCTGATTTCCCATTTGTTTTCTGCATATACATAACAGCTCCCCTGTAGGCATATACATGTCACCTACCTACAGTGTTGCTTGACAGGGCCCTAGCTTGCTGATAAATAGAAGAATGTGTATTTATATAGTGCCTTTCATACATATTGTATGCCCAAGTGTTTTTGCAGTGAGAGCCTGAGGTGATTATAAATTTGTAGTGGCAGTCAGTCTGCTCATCAACACTCCCACAAAGTTGTGAATAATTACATGAACTGAATTTATGGGAAGGGGAATGTTGGACAGACACTAGGGAAAAATCACATTGTTCAGTAGAAGGTAGACAAGCAATGTGAGAAGGTGATAGGGAGGGCAGGGGGGATACTGAGATGTATAGGGAGAGGCATCATCAGTAGAAAACAGGAAGTTGTTATCCCCCTGTACAGACAGTTGGTGAGACCCCATCTGGAGTACTGCATCCAGTTCTGGAGACCCCATCTCCGCAAGGACACAGACAGGATGGAGGCAGTTCAGAGGAGGGCAACTAAAATGGTGCAGGGTCTGCAAGAGAAGCCATACGAGGAGAGACTAAAGGAGCTTAATATGTATACCCTTGAGGAAAAGGGGGGACATGATAGAAACATTTAAATACCTCAATGGAATCAACAAAGTCCAAGAGGGTAGCATCTTTCAGAAAAAGAGATGTCCAAGAACAAGGGGACACAATTTGAAGATAGAGGGGGGGACAGCTCAGGGGCAATGTGAGGAAGTATTTTTTCACAGAGAGGGTGGTGGACGCATGGAACAGCCTTCCTGAGGAGGTTGTGGGGTCTAAGACTGTGGGAGAATTCAGGAATGCATGAGACAGACATAAGGCAATTTTTGTGGGGGGTAGGAAGAAACAGGCTGTTGGTTAAATAAGATCTGCAGCTTATCCTCTAGGTAGGGAAATGGACAGACTAGGTGAGCCAAGCGGTCCTTATCTGCTGTCAAAGTCTATGTTTCTATGTTTCCACCTGGGAGTACAGGGAAGTTAAGTGACTTGTTCAGGGTCACACTGTATGCAAGTGGGGGCTTTGGGATTCAAACCCAGGTCTCCAGATTTGCAGCTCAGAGACTTAAACCACTGCGCTACACTGCCTCCCTGCACAGCAACTACATATAAATGTTCTGGATAATCTTCTCGATCAACGAGTCCCAGTAAAAATGAGACACACTGTGGTTGACAAAGGGAGCAGACAGGCTAATACAGGTTCACAAAATCAAACATCTGCACATACCCTGGAGTGCCAAAGCATAAGAAACATCACAGGACTCTGTTCTGCAGACAAGGGTCAGCACAGATTATAGGGAAACCAAAATGGTTTTACCAGAATCCAGTTGTTTTATTTGCAGACATTCAGTAGACAGAGCAAAGTTGTAGTGTGTATACATGCCAACCACACATGAACAGGCTTGGGCTGGGGAGGGAGGGCAAGATAGCTGGATTCTGGGAAGACCATTTTGGTTCCTTGTTCTGTGCTGACCCTTCTCTGCAGAGCAGAGCGCTGTATTGTTTTGTCATACAGCGTGGCTGATGTTTTGTTACACAACATGGCTGATTAACCACGGGAAATTAAATGTTAAAGGGAACCTGAAGCATAAAAGCATTGAGGAATGCTACTTTCTAAGATCTAATCAACCAATTCAAAACTATCCAACATTTGTAGCTTGAGTGCCCTTTTGTCCAGGAATTGTGGGTTTATACTGCAGAGCTTTGGAAGTTGCCTGAGTTTTGAACACTACAGTATAAGAAATTGGTCTCTGGTGCCAGTACCCAGTATTTAAAAGCTGTTCATAAAAGTACTTTGAATTATTTGCTCTTTAAAATTGTTATTTTGGCAAGCCAGAATCCAACTGCCAGTACAACAAAAGAAAAAGTTGACTGTGAGATTAGGTCACTGGCCTAGTCCTTAACCAGATGATCTACATGTTACAGAATTGTTTTTTTTTTTTCAGTTGTTTAACCAGGAGTAGCACACTAAGCTGAATGCTTTTTTACAGGAGCAACCTGGGAGCACAGGGAAGTTAAGTGACTTGCTCAGGGTCACACAGTATGCAAGTGGAAGCTGTGGGATTCAAACCCAGGTCTGGTCTGCTGGATGTCACCAGATTTGCAGCTTACAGCCTTAAACCACTGTGCTATACTGCCTCCTGAGGTGGGGTTCGGTAGCTATGGCCTCATTAAAAATTTTAGAGAACAAGATGTTGGGCTGGTTTTATATAGATTGTTTAGACATGTATGTTGTTTAGGGGTCCTAGCTTTTGTACACAGTATACATCCTCCCACTTTGGAGCAAGTAATGTAATGTGCATGTATAAAATATTTTGCTGAAATTATTTTGTGAATCTATCTGTACATGAATTTCTTTTGATAAAAGTTTCCCTATTCTTGTGAAAAGTGCCATGAGTCCTTCGATTTCCACTTGGAAAGCCACCAGGATAGCACCAAAGATGGGAAAAAGGGGCTTCTGTTTAACATCTCATCCAAAGGATGTCACACACCAACAGTATAGCATCCCCTCCAGCACTGCAGTAGACTGCCAGTGGCAACTGTTTGAAGAACAAGCCCAGGTTCTTCCGTGGGACTAGGACCCACAACCATCTGGCCCCAAGATGGATGTGATACGAGCTGAGCCATGTTGACACCAGAGAAATATACGGTTCCCCCCACCTGAATGTCTCTAAAACACAAACAAGCTATAAGGTTCTACTTCCTTTTTAACACTGATACAGGCACTTGAATGGACAATCACTTCAAGTTTAACCTATTCTGTGCCCTGTGGGGATAAGCCATACATCCAGTGTTATTGTTTATCCCAGTAATGTATGAAAAGCACTGCTGTTGCACACATTCTGCTGTAGTGGCTCACTTAATGTAAACAATGTGGTCACTTAGTGCTTCAAGACCTCATCAATGCAAGATCAGATGTTGATCATATGATGCTGGAGACATCAGAGAGAGTCATCATCACATGATTGCTACCGTTACAGCAGATATGACTGGGGGTCTTTAGGCAGGCTAAGACTGCCAAAAAGGCCTGTAAAATTCCAGATTCATCTAGTTATATATTTAGCAGTCCTGTCTGAATGCTCAAGATTAAAAACAGCTATGTACATCTATTTCATATACTGTTTGCTCAGAGTCCACAACCTTCAAACTCCTTGTATGACAAAATTAACATTTTCTCATTCATTTTTATTAACTTACAAGTTTTAGCTGAAAAAACATACTAAGCTGATAACAGCTCATTTCCAGATGTGTCCAGGGGATGGGGGAGGAGAAATATAAAATAATGAGCAAGAAAGACAGTGCAAATACAATGTTTTTCAAAAAAATAATTTGCTCCATATATGTATGCCTTTTAAAACATTTTGCAGACATATTTATGATATGCCTTATTTCAGTGCATTTGAAACCAATTTAGCCTTGATATACAACCTTATTGTCAAATTATGAAGAAATCAAGGCACTGCACAATACTGGTTCCTTCCCTGTCATCAGAGTTGCCCTCCTTGGCCTGGCCACCTCCAAGCTCTGTCCTTTGCTTCTTTGTTTCAAACCTGCCTTCATTGTGACCATGGGGGGTCTTGTCATCCTGTGGCTTTTGGAGTGGACTTGATTTGGGGTCAGGGCAGCTATCCCTCTGGTCCTCAACTGCAGATGGTAGTGGGTATTCGAGTTGGTAGGACCAGAGAGTGCTGGTGTAATTTTGCCACACTACAGGGACTTTCATCCTTTGTTACTCTCAGACCTTAGGGCGCCTAGTGTGCATCTGTACATAGATGTGTGCCCAAGCATAGCACTAGCCAAGTCCTCCTACTGCATGGTCACTTGTGGTCACCCAGGTGGCATTGTAGCAGCAGGGCCTGTTTCCCTCCCTTCCCCCGGAGGAGAGATTTTACTCTGTAATACTCATTCCTCCTCTCTCACCTAGCCACTGACATCCAAGGTTGTTCCTGACGTCAAGTTGCTGGCACTGCTCATTGTTTTACATTTTCAATAAAAAAATTAGTACTGTGTTTACTTTTTAATTATATACACAGACTTTTTCACTGTGTGTGCGTGTGCAGTAGAGTGACAAATGCAGAATTCCTCTTAATATGCTTTCTTCAATTTTTGTGCACCCACAGTTCTCTGGTATCTGGTATCTCACTTCAGGCCAGTCTCTGCCTGCTGCCTACTTAACACACTCAGCTTTCCTTTGAGGGCCACTGTCTAGAAACCTCCAGGTTTCTCCACCATCAGAGGTCTGGTGTATACCATCATGGGGCTCTCCTGCTGCCACAGTGGAGAAAGCAGGGTATATATTTTGGATGTTGGCTGAAGCATCAGAGGCTAATTGGTGTGTGCGTGTTGGGGGGGTAAGAGGCTTGGTGGCTGTCATCCAACATTCCAGGCTGACAATGTCCTTTGTTCTCCGAAGTCCCTGCCCATATTCCCTGACACAGTACACCTGCTGAGCACTGCAACCAATCGTTGGGGCCTGCCCGAAGGCATGTGGTCTGCATGTTGTCAATGCCAAAGGACAATCACTATAGGGAGCACTGTTGCAGAGGGTACAATTCCTACCACCTCCCTAAACCCATCTTGAGTACTCTTACTCCACAGTGTTCATGACAGCTGGTCCAGTGAAGAAGTCGGGGGTAAGCTGTGAACCCAGGTGTCCTGGATGGTTGAACAAGGTGCTACTGTGTGATGTCACCAAGCTGGGGAACATTCTGTTTTACTTTTGTATAAGTGTTGAACCTAAACTGCATTTCTAGGCACCTACAAAAATTTAGAAACAACCAAAATATTTATGTAATAACCTCCCCCCATAGTAGCATGTTTTGGAAAATGCATTAAAACTAAGCTACACCGGTTTATAATTCATACCATTAGAACATGGTGGTGATAAGCACCCCCAGCAGAGACAGGTTTTGAAGGCATGTTCACTGGAGCACTGGAAGAAAATCTCAGTCATGCAGCTGCCTTTCACTTTTCGAGATCTCCTGTCAATAACAGGGGGATTCACTGTGCACCCACAGCATTTGCAATGTGCAGCCTTAAGTGTATGCGAAAACATGTTCTTTGTAACAAGCTACATGTTTCAGCTGTAAGCCATCTTTGTGATGTATGGAGAATACAAAAAAGCTGTTAAAAGACGACTGAATATGGAATGTGTGTACAGCTCAATTTAAGAAGATTCTGCCAATCTGGCAAAATACAGATTTTTTATTTCAGGTCTGGCCATTTAACTTATACAAATCAGTGTGACACAGATTTATTGAAATGACTTTCTGATTTTCATACACTTTTTAACTTGCTCCTGAGAAAGTTACTGACATCCCAACAGGATTTGCACCTTGTTAAATAAAAATAACTTTCTAAGGGCATCATTCGCAAAGTTCTATGACATAAAGAGACAAGGGAAACCACGTTATGAGGTCCTGTTCACCAAACAGGACTGCAATATTACTTCTGAAGAAGCATGTATAACACACATATTACATATGCTTGTACTTCAGGCAGAGGGGATGTTCTGCTCATACACATATTTTGGAACAAAAAAAACCCCGCACAGACCATACTGGAAGTTTCACAAGCTTATGCCTGTATGGAATCATGTGGAAAGTTAAGCACCCTTGACTAACAAGACAGCAATTTTCTGTTTAGGAAGGCTACCAATATGCTTGCCATTCATGGGAACTATTTAAAATTTTTAATGTTTCAAATGATTTTTTTAAATTGTATACTTTGTTAAATAGTGAAGGCAATATGGAAGTTTAACAGCCATGCCTCACAATTCAACACTGACGCTGAAATGGGAACAGTTTGTCCCCAGTTCCTGGACAGCAAGCTGGGAAAGAGATAAGGTTTATAATAATTTAATTTCTCATCCGCGGGTCAGCACTTTACCAGTGCTGCACTGCCCTCATACTGCTCTACAGTGTCAATTATGGGTACTACCAAAAGGACGAGGTATGGGTCTAGAACCCACAGCCTTCTGATATTCCAGCCCCAGAGGTGAGCATTCTACTGACTCAGCCACTAACACTGATATGGGTATAACATGAAGACCTTGTGCTCCTGGGCTTCCCCACGAGATCAAAGAGAAAACAAGACTAGAGTGGTCATCACATGACCCATCTGCCTCTAGTCAATGGTAAGGTGTCAGGACTCTGACATCTTGGAATGTGCAGAAATGGACAGAGTTGGGAGTCTGCACTCTTTCTACACAATACTTCTGCTTGTTAAATTAAAGATTTATTTATGTACAGTATTAGTTTAGTATGTATTTTAAACAGAAAAAATGTTGAGCTTATTAAATCACATGCAGCTTCATTCATGGTTCATCATATAAGCAGAATAATTTGTTTTCCACCGAGTTACTTAGATAAACTCAATTAAGAAACTCCATGGAAAAACATCAAACTATGCTTATACAAAGAACCATGAGTGAAACTCCCTTTATGCTGACCTGCTCAACTCGTTTCTTTTCTTATCGAATGTCCTTTATCCACGTAAATCAGTGTTGATGAAATCACCACAGCCAATCCTCTAGGTTCCACCACCAGTAGTCCTTCAACTATTGTGAAAGCCACTCCTCCAGCTGCTGCCTCCAGTGCTTATTTGGTGGCTGTGAGAATTGTTTCTTCTGCTGCCGCTGCCTGCGCTCATTCCACAAGTGTGAGAGTTGCTCCTCTCACTGCTGCAACCAGTATTCGTTCACCGGCTTTGAAAGCACTTTTTTCAATGCTGCTGCCACCAATACTCCTTTGGCGTCAGTGAGAGTCACACCTCCTGCTGCCCCCACCAGTTACTGTTCTGCAACTGTAAGAACTGCTGTCACCACCAGTACTTGTTCACTTGCTGTGAAACACATAATTTTTGCAGCCAGGAAGAGCCACTCACTGCCATGAGAACTGCTGTGGTAGTGGCCAGGAAAGGGGATCCTCCATACTATAAACCAGGAGAGCAGAACTGCTATGTAGATAACTGAGAGAAGGGAGCCATGCTGGTGTTTCTGCTACAGAGTTAGATGAAAAGGAAAAAAGACCTGAAAGGACAAGGCTGTTATGGAGTGGCTCCAACGTATTCCAATATTGCAGCGGCTGCAAACTCTAGGAAGGCACAGTAACCCCGTGCAGTAAAAAAAAAAGTAAACAACCACTGCTCTATGACTGAATGTAATAGAATTTATTAAAAAAAACTACTCTCCCACAGCAAAGTAATTATTTTATTATCTAAAAAACTGTAAACACTCTCTGCTCTCAAACGAAAATATAATAACGTATTTTGTTAAATTGCTTGTGTACTTTAGGCACATGGAACACATATCCCCATCTGTGTATCCATCCATTTGCCACTGTACTTCAGGGGCAGATAGCTCCACCCCTTGCATCTTCACACTCCAATGCGGCCAACCCGTAGGGACCTCACATAAGAGCCATGTCCCCTCTAGTCTATTTTGTATCTGACCTCTATGGCTCCACAAATGCACTACGTTCTGCAAATGTGTTTGCCTCCTATGGTCATGCTGGGGTCCAAGTTCTGTCAGGGAATGCCAGTGGTGCAGAGGAGTAAAAAAAAAAAAAAACAACTGTGGTTTTATGGACAAGGCCTGCACAGTTTCCCCAAACACTAGGAAAAGCTATGACAACTTTGAAGTTTACTATAGGGTTCAAATGTGAGAAATCTGTGAATGCAATCCCCTTTCTATCTTTGTTGTCTAAAGATGCCAACATCCAGGTTCATCTATACTTTAGGTTTTTCATGAACCAGACGCTAGCACTTTATCATAGCTGTGGCAGTATGTGAAGTACCATTCCTGAATTTCATTTTGATGAAAATTCCATCCAAGAGTCAATTAAACAGCTAGTGGTATACAGTAGGTGATACTTACATAGTGCCAGAAACGTATGATCAGCAAGAGATGAGACTTTGGAAACTAATCTCTTATTTTTAAAAGAAGAAAAGGCACGTAAAAACTCAATTACACTCCCAGAGATTCCTCGCAGTTTAAAAAACGTGGTTATGAACATCTAAATTTAACCAGTAAGCCTGCTTTCTGCCTTTTTTTATTAAAAGGACAGTGTGTGCTCGAGTCATATTGATCAGCAAAGACAGGATTAAGCTTGCTGCAGAGTCTCAGAGCGACATATTAATAAATGATAAGCCTGCTGCCCCTGCACCTGTACAGGATCAGAACAAAAGAGAAAAGAATGAAAAAGCCAAGTGCTCCTTAATATACAGGGCCATAAGAACACGAACAAAATCAGGCATAGCATACAGTATATGAATACTACCAGGCAGATTTTGAAATCCACCTTTTCTTGAAAAAGAAGTGCTTCTTTGCCCAGATCAAGGCTTTGGTAAAGATACTTTCATTCTCTTTCCTCTCAGTTCCCAAGCCACCCAACTGGCACCTGTTCACTGAAATACTGTTCAAGATGAAGCTGGGTGAACCTACAAAAGTTCTTAGTTCTTTGTTTTTACTGAATTTACTAAACCATAATCTCTTTTTAATCTACTTCATGCAGCACCACCTCATGGTGGGAACAAGATGCAAAACTATATTTTTTTGCCATGTGAACTTGGGGGTTGTTGAACCATGCGAGAATCCGGGTATGAAAGCAGACATAAACATTTGCTGCTGAATACGCTGGCAGAATTCTCTGTGGTTCAATTTGCTCTTAAAACAGTTTGTGCCAGCTATAGCTACTGCCAAGGTTGAGACGGTCAGGTTTCATTTCATGGATGAGCCTTAAAAAACATTTTGCCATGACAAACAGTACCTTATTTTGCTAGCTTGCTTCTACTAGCCCCGTATGCATCTGTGACAGAGTGCACAAGGTATTTTTGGCTTTCAGCTGCATAGCTACCCAAGAAACTTGTAGGATATTAGCTACTGAGTTGTGTTTTTATAACACTGCAGCAAACGTCTCTCCAATCGATACAATGAAATGGTAGGCTTTGGAACATATCAGAAATATTGACATTATAACAATGAAAAGAATGTACTTGGGACGGCTCAAGAGGGGAAATGTCATTACAAGGAATGAGCTTAATTTAAAGGACTGCAGTTCAAAAGCATTACCCAAGGGCTTCTTTTTCACATGATGCAAGTCAAGGATCTTGTTTGGACCCTGAATAAAGAAAAATGAACAAAAGCTTCCCGAAAGGCAGGAACTGGGAAGAAGCAAAACATAGCTCAGCTTGACATTCTTCTTTCATACATATCTTAAGTCTGCCAAAAACACTGCAATCTTAAAGAGTCCTTGACCCCTCTTGTAAAAGGATACATTTCAGCTTAAACTAAGAAGTCCTGTCTAGTAACTGTAACTTGAAACCATGTTCATAATCAACTATGGGATGGTCATCTCAGAAACAAACTCTTCCTGTATTCAGGGGAGGCAGACAGCACACTAAGCTTGGGGTGACACTTGGACACAAGGTGGTCTATCTGAGAAGTCAAGGCAGAACACTAACCAGAGACCAAATTACTTGAATTTGCTAACAACATCTAGAGGGGGCCCGACAGAGTACTGAGGCACTGGCAGGGAGGTCCTTAGTAAGATTTTGCTTTGACCTAAAAAGCAAGGCTACAGTCTTTTTGCAGTTCAGTGAGACGTGTATCTCCACCTGGTCATGTTGCAGACTGGACTTCACTTCATAGCACTACATTTACTGGCACAGAGTACCATTTAGAAACATAGAATTTGTTGGCAGAAGGACAGCTTGACCCACCCAGTCTGCCCATATATTCTGACCTTTACTGGTACCTGGTGAACCTCCTGCCTCTTTTCTAATATACCCCTATGTTTATCATATGCATGCCTGAAGCCCCTCCTGCCACTGTTCTAGTCTCCACCACTGCCGTTGGCAGTCTGTTCAGGCATCAACCACCCTTCCAGTAATGTAATATTTTCTCACATCTTTCTTAAACTCACCACCCCAGCTTCTTTGCATACCCTCTCATCCTCGTTGTCTTTCTCATTTGAAAAAAACTCCCCCTGCAGCCTGTTCATCCCTGTGTAGTACTCGTAAGCCTTGATTATGTCACCTGTCTCTCCACTCTTTTTCAGGTACATGCTATGATCCCTCAGTCTCCCCTCACAGGGCTTCTTGTGCAAACCCTGCACCATTTTAGTTGCCCTCCTCTGGACCGCCTTCATGCTGTCCATGTTCCTTTCAAGATGTGGTCTCCAAAACTGGACACAGTACTCCAGGTGGGGTTGCACAAGAGAGTAATACAGCGGCAACACTACCTTCCTCCTCCTGCTGGAGATACCCTCTCTATACACCCCAGCATCACTCTAGCTCTATCCACTGTTTTGCCACATTGCCCTGCCACCTTGAGGTCTTCAGATATGATAACCCCAAGGTCTGTTTCCTGTCTAGTGACTGTCAGAACCCCCCCATCCTATACTCACTGTCAGGAGTCTTGTGCCCTAGGTGCAAGAGTTTGTACTTTTTGGCACTGAACCTGAACTGTGATGTTTTCGACCACTCCACTAGTTTCCTAAGAACCCTGCAAAGTTTCCCCATCCCCTCTTGAGTGTCCACCCTATTGCAGATACTTGCGTCATCTGCAAAAAGGCATACTTTCCCCTCCAGTTCTTCTGCAATGTCCCCAGTGAAGACATTGAAGAGGACTGGTCCCAGTTCCAAACCCTGTGATTCCCTACTGGTCATGTTACCATCCTTACAGTGATGCCGTTAACTAATCACCCTCTGTCTCCTATCCATTAACTAGTTTTTAACAGTGGCATTACCAAAGTCCAGATAGGTCATGTCCACTGTCATCTACTGATCATTTCCTTGATCACCCAATTGAAGAAATCTATCAGATTTGTTTGGCATGACCTTCCCCTTGTGACTCCATGCTGCCTGTGGTCTTGCAGCCCACTGGATTGAGGATACTCTCCCAGTGTTTCTTTCAGTAGTGTTTCCATTGATTTCCTTGCCAATGAAATAAGACTGACCAGCCTATAGTTGCTAACCTCATCTCTGCTGCAGCTATGATGTAGAGGGTTTACATCAGCCCTTCTCGAATCCTCCAGAACTATGCTGGTTTCCAGTGAGCTGTTGAACAAGGCTGTCAATGGGGCAACTAGCACCTCCCCGAGTTCTCTTAGTACCCTAGGATGTATTCCATCTGGTCCCATAGTATTGGCTACGTTCAGGGCTGCAAGTCCTTCCGGGACTCTTTTCCTCCAAAAATGGACATGCGTCTAACCACCCATTCCTGCTTCTCTCTGGTGGGACTGTTCTCTTCTCCCTCCGCTGTTAAGAGTAAGTAAAATGTACCCATGTAAGATGTCAACTTTTTCTTGAAGCCTTTCTCCACAGTCTCCCCCATGCCACCATTCTAATGCTCACTATCCCTGGCCCTTGTTTTCCTCTTCTCACTTATGTAACTGAAGAAAGTCTAATCCCCTTTATCAACCCCTATGGCAAGCCTTTCTTCTGTTTGTGCCTTTGCCACCCCGCCCCCAACCACTTTGCCGGTTTCCTTCTGCTTTTCTTGGTATATGTCCTTGCCTTCTTCCTTCTGTGTTTCCTAATACCTTTTTAATGCTACTGTTTTTTTCTTTCACCACCCTTGCTACTTTTTGGAGAACCACAACTGTCTGTTCTTCCTTCTGCTTTTGCTCACTTTCTTCACACAGAGGTTGGCTGCTTTCATTGTGCACTCCCTTTTTCTTCCACACTGTGCCTCTACCCCTCTATGTCAAACCTCCTCCCTTTCTAAGGTAGTTTCTAAGGCAGTCTTCCATTTCTTTAAAATCCATCCTCCTGAAGTCCAGAACCCTTGTTCTCATGTGGTTTGCATCTGCTCCTGTCCTTATGCTGAACCACGATGTACAGTATGGTGATCACTGGCACCCAGGAAAATACCCACTATGGTGTCTGCAAGGCAGTCCCTGTCTAAGCACCAGGAACAGCACTGCCTCATCCCTTGTGGGCTCTTTAATCAGCTGTCTGAGAAAAGCCCCTTGTAGGGAGTCAAGGATGGCCCTGCTCCTTGACGAAGCTTGGAAGGCCACAACTAGCAGACTTACATCACCAACAAGCAGCATCCCCCAGTATTTGCCATTCTGATCATGGCTTCCACAAGAGCCTTACTGATCTCCTTGCCCTGTGCTGAAGGTTGGTACACTACCCTGGTATGAACAGTAGTCCCAGAGCCTATCTCCATGATGACTCACAGCACTTCCAGACCCTCCTTTTCCTCTTGGTGCCCTGTACCTCCATACACTTGATTCTCTCCTTCACATATAATGCAACATCTTCTCCCCACTCTGGCTCTCCTGAACAGAGAGTTGCCTGGTATGACCATGTTATATACCCCCTCCTATCCTCCACTGGCACCCCCCCCTTGGCAAACTGCAGCAAAGTAATAAAGTTAAGTAGGAGTCAGACAACTCCAAGACACTTATAGTCTGAAAGTTAATACCCCACCCTTCCTTCACCCATGTGCCAAACACACTCCTCCTGTCTCTCTCCACCTGAGTCCCACTGATGTAAGTTATAAGCCCCCCATCCAACCCTCTCAGGTCCCCCTCCTCCCTGCACTAGCACCTAGGAATAAAAACTGTAATAAAGAAAGCAGTCCTCCAGTGCAAAGCATCTGTGTTCAGAGTCCATCCAATTAATGGTGGGAATGAATGAATGGTGACATCATTTCTTGTAGTAAAACCTGGCAGGCTGAATTTTGTTGGTCCGACAGCTGTAAGCAAAGAGACGTGTGGCTTGTATTTTACAACTCTGCAACTCTTAAACAAGTAACACTAGAACATGATGCAGATAAAGTTTTTGGGAATTTTACAGATCCATTACTAGACTCCATATTCTGACCCCCCCCCCAAGATGTACCATGAGTAGTAAATTATTTGGAAAGCCTTCCCCTCCCTATCATATCTGAAGCCCATTCTACTGTCTTAATGGCTCCTACATCTCTGGAGGAGCTCCAAGCAGCACTCAGAGAAGCAAAAACACTGAAATGCCTGGGGTACAATGGGTAACCACTAGAGTGATACAAAGGCATTTTTCAAGGCTCTTCATCCACAACTGCTCACTGTGTTTGAGGTAGTGCAGTCAGGTGCGCCACTTTTACCTTTGTGGAGACTGGTTACCTCTTTCTGCCATCCCCAAGCTGAGCAAAGATGTCACACCCCCCATCATCTTATAACCCCATATTAATCCTCAATGTAGACTACAAGCTCTATATGTCTGTATGGGCACATCAGCTAGATCCAATCTTGCCATCCCTTAGCCACCTAGATCAGGCAGGGATAATCTAGAGATGTCAAATGATAGATATCTGTTGCACCTTACATCTCCTAGACAATGTGACACGGCAAGCTATCCTGATAGTGCTAGTGAGCCTGGATGCAAATAAAACTTTTGACAGGGTGTCGTGGCATTTTCTATAGGGCACCCTGTTAGCTTATGGTTTACTGGACCCCTTTCTCACCTGGCTTCACGATATTTACACTGACATACAAGCCTATGTCAGGGTTAATAGAACCTGTTCAACCCCAATACAGCTACACCACCGAACTAGGCAGGGGTGTCCACTCTCACCTTTGCTGTTTAAACTGCATATCAAGCCACTCACAATCAACCCTCTCAGTGGAATTATTTTACTCATATATTACATCTTTTACAGATAAATATAGATACATATCTATATACAATATATGTGTGTGTGTGTATGCGCACATATAGGTATATATCACATATATTTTAATTACGTGGTTGGCCTTTTTTCTTCACTGAAAAAGCCATCAGATATTTCCCCACAGCTGGTGGTAGTCAATTAGCAGATAAGCAACCTATTAACTACTGCCATGTTATAAATGTGCTAACACCTTAATATGCAATGAACATGCTATGGACCATCTTACTGCAACCTTAATATTGTAACACATGTAACAATAACCTTAATAACACATGTAACAGTCACCTTACCTACCCAGGTAGCATCCACCTTATTAACATGTCACAGCCTCTATATTAGCGCATGTAACAACTAACCTAAAAACTTCCAATCCTCTCACAACTATAACCCTTAATAAAAAGCAACTGACCTAAAAAAACCTCTACCTACAAAAACTGCCCTAGCATTAAATCAATTAATCATTCAGCCAACACCTCCCTTCAGCCTCACTCTTCATGTCCTTTGATGCTCCAGCCCCCCCCTCTGTCTTCAACAGGCCCTCCATGCTATTGCTAACTGCACTCTGCTGCCACCGACTGCCACAGTGCTCCCTCTTGCAAACACCCTGCCTTTCCTCACCACCCAGACTGCCATTTCTGACTGCACTCTGCATGCCACTCCAGACTACATTTCGTGCACTCCCCTGCACCATCCTGACTAAACTAAAGTATGGACTGCTTCAGCCACGCCTCCTATTATAGAAGTCCCTAACACTGTGGAAAAGTTACAGTAGCAAAACACTACCCCCCCCAAAAAAAAAACAAAAAACACTATCCTATGAAAAAAATGCTACTGCTCTACAAAGAAAACTACCCCAGCATACCACTACACTCAGGAAAAACACACTACAATATTGCAAAACACTAAACTGCTTAAACAGTCATTGCAAAACCCAGAAATGATCAATAATGCTAACAAAATTAACAGCTGAATGTAATCTATAAAATATCATATAAAAGTCACATATACTTGCAAAATATTACCATCTCGGGGACTAACAAGCTCATATGGATATTTGCTCTTCAGGCTCATCATGGCTTTATCATTTAATTAGCCTCTTGATGGTAATATTTCCTTGTACAGTATATAACACTGACACCAGATAATCATTCTGTTTGTGTATATTATATAAATATTATGGTAGCACGGTAGTGCTACCATAGTTAGGGTTGAGGAGCCATTTACATGTTAAACCCAAAATTTTGCACCTTAATAACTTTGCAACCCTTCAATGGATTTGCCTGAAATTTGGAATACAGAATCAAGACCCATACGCCTTTGGATCTGCCAAGTTTTATTACTGGTCAGATATCTGACTGCAGAGTTATTAAAGCGTGATTCATGCCGCTTATGCTTTTTTTTTTGAATTATACAGTTGTGCCACAGGTCACACGGTTATGAGACTGGTCCGAAATCTTCAGGAACATGCGCCGGGCCCCCGATGTGCCTTTCAAAGATTTCGTGAAAAATATTACACGGTTCAAAAGTTATTCAAAACAAGTTCCCATTATAAGTCAATGGAAAAGTTAACAAAAGTTAGACAGTGTCGCAAATGCAGTTTTTACTGTCGCAAATGGCCCTTTTACTGTTGCAAATCCACCATCTTGTTTTCAGTTGGTGATCAGAAAAATGCTTGGCATTTAAATTTGGGACCCTCTAGCAACCTAATTCTTTTTGTATTCACCTAGTCGGACCCTGAGGATGCTAGCCATGTCTTTATTTTGGGGTAAAATACCCCAGAAATATGTATTTCAGATTTCTGGAAAAAGTACTTTCAAGAAAGTAGTGTCCGACTGATTTAAAGTGTCGCAAATTTTTTATGTAAAGCTTTCACAAATTGCGACAGTACTTTTCTAGGCTGTGGGAAAATTACAGCAGTTCTTTGGCACCCCACTTCAAAAGAACGGTTTGGAGTTTTGGGCTGAAATTTGGAAGGAATGCAGCCGACATCTCACAGATGTGCCTTTCAGTGTCTTGTTGAAAAAACATTACACAGCGGCAAAGTTACGGTACTCCAAAGCTGACGCTTTTTCCCACAGGATAACATCACAACGTACGACGCATTGCAGCAATCGTTTGGCGCTCTGCTGCAAAATAACGGTTTAGTCTTTTGGGCTGAAATTTGCAGGGAACACAGCCAACTTCCCACAGATGTGCCTTTCAGTGGCTTGGTGAAAAAATATTACAGGAAGGCAAAGTTATGGCACTCCGAACTTCTGTTTTTTTCACATAGGATAACATTACGGCGTTCGCCACACCTTTCAGGGCCCGTATCTCTGAAACGGTGCGATATACGGACTTTTCATTGAAAAAATTCTTAGCCCCCTAACAGAGGCTAAGTATAAAACTAGCCAGGAAAGTGATAATTCATATGACTTTTAAATTTTTTTTCTATGTCGTATGGTTCCTGAGATATAAGCAAGTTACTATTCCAAGTCCTCATTTTTGTGTTCCGAGAGTCATTATTTTGCATACATTCTTTGCACTCACTGTCTTTCTCTATACAGCTTTTGGGGAAAACCAGCCTGTGTGCTTACATTACTGTTACCATTACCGTTTCCGCTTTCGGTTCCGTACCCGTTTCACTTACCGTTCACGTTTATGCCACCATGTGTGTTACCCTTTGCGTTTTCATTTGTGGTTGCATTTGCGTTGTTTTTAACATTTCTGTACACAGTACTGTTTTTCTTTCTGTTTCGCTTTGCGTCACCATGCGAATTACCATTTGCGTTTGTGTGCACCATGTTATTATTTGACAAGACATCCCTTCGGGCTCCGCACTCCGGCCCCCGCATTACATTCAATATTTCTCATTATCATTCTCAAAAAGAAGGGAAATTACAGGCAAAAAAATCCATTTAATGCATCAGTTAGGGTTGTTCCACAGCAACAAAAGCCAGGAAATTCGATGTTAGGGTTGAAACCCCCTTTGAACCTCTCCTGCCCACCCCCCCAACTGGAATCGGGGTGCGCGTTGGAGTCATCGGTCCTAACTCTCACCCCATTCTCCTATTCTCAGCCTCTTCCCACATGTGACGGGTGAGAGTTAGGGCCGACGACTCCAACGCACACCCCGATTCCAGTTGGGGGTGGGCTGGAGAGGCAAAGGGGTTTCAACCCTAACATCGAAT
Organism: Neoceratodus forsteri; assembly: GCA_016271365.2. Taxonomy (NCBI): domain Eukaryota; kingdom Metazoa; phylum Chordata; order Ceratodontiformes; family Ceratodontidae; genus Neoceratodus; species Neoceratodus forsteri. The sequence goes on from CM028131.1 coordinate 813,303,118, forward strand.
TTCGCTTTTGTTGCTGTGGAACAACCCTAACTGATGCATTAAACTGAGTTTTTGCCTCATATATATATATATATATATATATATATATATATAAATATCTATAGTTATAAAGTGGGGTATAAAAAGCTGACCAACCATAAAAAAATATCAATTTTATAAGAGCAATAACCCACACCAGGACATGGGTTTTTGATAACTGATGCACTTACTGGGTGCACTGAAAGTCACTCAGCAGTTGGTCTCATGCCTTCCAATCCCCTTCCCCCCACCAATTGTGCATTAATTCTCTAGAAACACATGCCTTGTTCTGGGTTGCTATAGACAGATATAGTATATAGCAAGAGTTTGTTCTACATTGAATTCCATGCCAGATGAAACCTTGTTGTGCCACAGTTCAAAGGTCATGGAATGCAGTTGTGCCTTTATGTGATATAACAAGGTTCCAACTATTTGGGAACCACTGAGGCAGCTAGTGTTTTTCACAGAGTTGCCATCAGCACAGCAGTAAGTTCGAGTTCTGAACTGAAACCGCTGGCACGCTGCTGCTGAGGAGCATGCTGCAAAAACACATTTGTTTAAAAAATACATAAATAAAAAACTTAAAACTATACACTATAAAAATAATACCCCATCTCCCCAAAGACATAGACAGACTGGAGGCTGTCCAGAGGAGGGCAACCAAAATGGTGCAGGGTCTGCACCAGAAGGTATACGAAGAAAGACTAAAAGAGCTTAATATGCATACCCTTGAGGAAAGGGGGAGGACATGATAGAAACTTTCAGGTATCTCAAGGGAATCAACAAAGTCCAGGAGGGTAGCATCTTTCAGAAAAGAGATGTGCAAGAACAAGGGGCAATTTGAAGATGGGGAGGGACGGCTCAGGGGTAATGTGGAGGAAGTATTTTTCATGGAGAGGGTTGTGGATGCATGGAACAGCCTCCTGAGGAGATTGTGGAGTCAAGAACAGTGGGGGAATTCAGGAATGCATGGGACAGACATAAGGCAGTCCTAGTTGTGGGGGTAGGAGGAAGTAAGCTGTTAGTTAACTAGGATCTGCAGCTTATCTGTTAGGTAGGGAAATGGGCAGACTAGGTGGGCCAATTGGTCCTTATCTGCCATCAAATTCTATCTTTCTATGTAATACTGGTTGGGCAACAACATGACCAACCAGCCTGTGCTGACACCTTGGGCTTCTAATTACTTAAGACCTCTCAAGCTTCACTCTTGAGGTCTGATGTAATCTGGACCCCTCTGTGGTAGCATAGGCTGTTTGCGCATGATTACCCAATCAGTATTCTCTATGGACTACACAGATATACACTTTGGAAGGTGTACAACTATTTAGAATGTGCACAACAAGCACTTTGAGTAGACTGGGTTTTACACAGAACAATGACTAACCATATACTAAATATCTTTATAAAATGAGCACTTAAAATAATGTATTGTGATTGGCTGAGATGCATCACATACCCATACAGCAGTCTAGCTCACCGCATGGTCATCCTGGTACTTCGCCTTATCACAAATCACTATGCCACTACCAGATTGTAAAAAAGATTGGCAGACATTTTTTCCTTGCTAAACAATCTTTGCAGTTTTGTGCCCAGTATCCAAATATATGTCATCCAATAATCCCCCTACCATCATGCAGAAGAAAAGACAAACTAAACATAGTGAACATTGTTGTTATACAACTGTGTTTTTCTCCACAATTTGTATTACCAACAGTGCTGTTCTTTTAAAAAGCCATGTTTCAACGGAGTTCTGACTTGCACTCACTCCCGCAGTTTGAACGGCATGGTTATTATTCACAGTTCTCTGCACAAAACTTCATATGTAAAATAGAAAAATGAACAAAAATGTGCTCTGTTGTTTACCTCCCACCCGACAATAAGTTGTGGAGATGAGAATGGAAGTGGTGGGTGAGAGTCCCAGTCCTGGTCTTGCAACTGCACCATGATGCAGCTCTACATCACCACTTCTGGAAATGCCTTGACTCACTCTGTGGCTGTCTCTCTCATGACTCTGTCATTATTTATTTAGTTTTTGTTTACCGGGCAAGTGCACTAGCCATGGCAATGACTATTTTCAGGCACGACCCGGGAGGGTACAGTACATCAAAGCATACAGAAAAACATTTCATGACAAGTACAACATACTTTACAATAGTATACATTTCATTTGAAGCATGACAAAAATTGACAATAGCATATATTTATTTACAAGTATGACATGTATGTCAATGCCGGACAGGGTTACAAAGAGAAAGGAAACCAGTGGCAATAGACAAGGTAGAAAGTATTTACAGTATAAGGAAAGGTAGTATGCAGAAGAGAGAAAGGTGGCTACCTACAGGGTTGATGCAATTTGCAGTGTGATGGGAGTAAAAACAGAAACGTCATACTTGCTCTGTCCCATCCAGCACTGAAAACACTACACACAGTAGTAAACTCCCAGCCCTAATTACAAAACGTACAGCTACGTAAGAACTTACCGTAACAGTAGATCTTCGAGAGAGGCTCTTGCAGTAGGTAATAACATATAGGACTGGCCTTGACGGCGCAGGACCTGAGGAAAAATGTTTTCTATTAGCGGTCCTGGCGTGGGACCGCCTCTGTCAGGGTGACCGGGCGTCATGCGACGCCGGGTATAAAGGGTGGTCCTAGACGCCCGCTTCTTCCAGTTCTTTCTCTCGCCACAGCCCGGAAGGCCCGACGAGAGAAGCAGATATTTCTCAATGGAAAAGGAGCTGAAAAAGCCTAGGGGAGATGGCGGAATAGTTTATTGTAAGAGCTCTCTCGAAGATCTACTGTTACGTTAAGTTCTTACGTGAATTGTACTATCTACTGTGAGAGGGCTCTTGCAGTAGGTAGTAACATATAGGACAGAATCCCAAGCAGTCTGGAACCAATAAGAAAGGCACCGGAGGAGGAACTACTCAGATAAGGTAGGAAATCTTGCAACCCTCAAGAAAGGAGGCCTTGCAAGACTGCTAACCCGAAGCCTGCTCTACTTACGAGAGGCAATGTCCAAACTGTAATGTTTAGTGAAGGTATGGACGAAGTTCAAGTGGCGGCAGCACAAATGTCTGCCGCGGACACATTCTTGAAACAAGCCGCAGAGGTAGCAACTCCACGAGTGGAGTGACCTCTGACTTGACCCGGAAGGGTCTTGCTATACTTGTCATAACAGAAAGTGATGCAATGAGCCAACCACTTTGACAGGCATTGCTTGGAAACTGCATTGCCTTCTCTTTTGTGAGCGAAAGAGACAAACAACTGATCAGTCTTTCTGAGATCTTTCGTCCTATTGGTATATCATCTCAGAATCCTGTGAACATCCATGGTGTGAAGCAAGTATTCTCCATGATTGGAATATTGCGTGAAAAAAGCAGGTAATTCAATAGACTGATTCAAAGTAGATGCAGCTACCACCTTTGGGAGAAACTTAGGGTTTGTGTGGACAGCTACTCGTTCTTTGTGGAAGATCAAGTAAGGGATTTTGCACACAAGGGCCTGAAGCTCGGAAATTCTGCGAGCTGAGGTAACGGCCACTAAGAAAAGCGTCTTCCACGATAAAAACTTCAAGTCTGCAGAAGCCGCAGGCTCAAAGGGGGAAGAGTAAGTTTCAAGGACAAAATTTAAGTCCCAAGGTGGAGCTGGGTCCGGATTGGGGTCTGAGATGAAGGACCCCTCTAAGGAAGGTTTTGGATACCTCTAGCTGGGCAAAGGCCTTATCAGCGAAAGGTACGTGGTAGGCAGAGATAGCTGCCATGTGAACCTTCAGAGAAGAGTGACTGAGACCCAGGTCGAAGAGATGACGCATGTAATCCAGCAAAGTGGTTACGGGGCAGGAAAAAGGTTCCTCATTCCTGGACTCGGCCCAGATGGAAAATCTCTTCCATTTCATGGCATAAGTGGACCTAGTGGAGGGCTTTCTAGCCTCTACCAAAATCTCGGCTACCTTAGGGGAAACTCCAAAGCTAGATTGAACTAGGTCTGAAGGAGCCATGCATGAAGTTGAAGGGACTTGAGTCCCGGATGGACCAGGGTCCCCTGATCCTGAGTCAAAAATCCCGGAGGTAAGGGAAGAGGAAGAGGAGGAACCTCTGAGTATTGTTGTAGAAGAGAGAACCAAATTTGCCTGGGCCAGAAAGGAGCAATTAGAATCATTTTTGCTCCTTCTAGAGCCAGTTTCTGTAACACACGGGGGACCAGTGGAATTGGAGGAAAAGCATAGATGAAGCTGTCCTTCCAGCTTAGAGACAGAGCATCTCTCCAGAAAGCTCCTCGCTCTGAAGCGAGCGAGCAAAAAATTGGAAGCTTTACGTTTTGGGAGGAGGCGAATAGGTCTATTTGAGGAGTCCCCCAAGCCTGAAAAATGCTGTTTAGGACTATTCCGTCTAATTCCCACCCGTGTGGAAGAGCTGACTAGCGACTTAGCCTGTCTGCTAGGACATTGTCTACTCCTGGAACATGGATTGCCATGAGGTGAAGGTTGTGGAGGGTGGCCCACTCCCAGACCCTCATCACTTCCCTGCACAGCGGGTAGGATCGAGTTCCTCCCTGCTTGTTGATGTACCACACCACGCACATGTTGTCCGTCTGGACGGCTAGGTGACCGGGAAGGATGTATTGATGAAGGGCCTGGAGTGCATAAAGCACCGCGAGCTCGAGAACACTGATGTGGGAGAGCTACTCCAATTTCGACCAAAGTCCTTGAGTTCAACGAGGACCAAGATGGGCCCCCCAACCTTCGCCGGAGGCGTCCGTAGTCAAGGTCTGATCGGGGGGAGGATGAAAGAAGGGGACCCACCGGAAGAGGTTCTCTGGTACCATCCACCACTTTAAATCTCTGACCATCGGCGAGGAGATCAGGATCGGAAGATCTAGGTCGTCTACTTGTTGGTCCCACTGGGATCAAGAGTCCACTGAGATATTCTCATGTGGAGGCGGTGCTGTGATCGCCGGATGGCAGCCGCCATGAGCCCCAGTAGACGGAGCACCGACTCGCTGGGACCTCCTGAAGTTCAGTAGAGGGAAATCTGTGACTGGAGGAAACCCCCAGTCCGGAGGCAGAAAAGCTTTGCACAAAGTTGTGTCGAGAATCGCCTTATAAACTGGAGCCTCTGAGAAGGCTCCAGAAGAGACTTGAGAGGTTGATGGTAGTATCCAGGTTGGAAAAACCTGCCGGTGAGGGAGAGAAATGGGAGTTCCTCCCTGGACGGAGCCGCCAGGAGCCAATCGTCCAGGTAGGGAAAACCTGAGCTCCCAAAGAACGCAGAGGTGGGCCGCCACCACCGCCAGGCATTTGGTAAAGACTCAAGGAGCCGAGGAAAGGCCAAACGGAAGCACTCGGAATTGGTAATGGACCCCTGGAACGAATCTGAGGTACTCCATGGGTGCAAAGGGCGAATGGGATGTGCAGGTATGCATCCTGCATATCCAGTGCACAAAGCCATTGGGGCGAGTAGGGCAGAAGGGATTGAAGGAGAGCATCCTGAACCTTTGTATTCCACAAACAGGTTCAAGGAGCTGAGATCGAGAATCGGTCTGAGATCTCCCGCCTTCTTTGGTACAAGGAAGAAGTGGGAATAGTACCCCGTTCCGTAGAGGTGAGGAGGAACGGGTTCTATAGCCCATTTTGTAAGAAGAGCTGAGATTTCTTCCCTGACCAGAGAAAGATGGTCCCTTGAATAAGTGGAATTCAGAGGGGGGTGACGTGGAGGTTTCTGCAGAAACTCTATGGAGTGTCCCTCTGCGATGATTTGAAGCACCCATGAATCTGATGTTATCCTCTCCCACTCCGGGAGGTGGAGGGAGAATCTCCCTCCTACCGGTTCCTCCGGAGTGTCCAGAAGCGGTGGGAGAGGGGAGGAGTCAGGTGGTGTGAGGCAGCGCCGCAGCTGGAGTGCCCGTTGCTTTTTTGGGCGGAGGGGCCCTGACAGCCGCGGGGCCCGGGCGTGTGGCCCGCCTTCCCTGGGTTTCGCTGAGGCGGCTGTGTCTGCGAAGGGACGGCACTGCGGAGGATGGGGACGGGTACAATGAATCCAACGGACGGCGGGCTGCTCCTCTCCTGTTGCTGATGATGTCCTTGACATCACCGCTGAAAAGCACGGAACCCTGAAAGGTACCTCTTGAATGGCGGATTGCACCTCCGGGACCAGACCTGACATACGGTTACGCGTGGCGTCAAGGCTAACGGCAAATGCAGAGCCGCCCAGCGGAGTCCACTGCATCGTATGTCGCCCCAGCATGTGACGACTGGCCAAACGAAGCAGAGCGGACTAGATCGGCCAACTCCTGCTTGAGTTGGGAGTCCGCAAGGAGTTGATCTTGATTCCGCCTGGAAGGATGGTCTTCTGGTAATCCCCATGTGAGCTAGCATGTTCAGGCCCTATACTCAGCATGGAGGAAGGAAATCTTCTTTCCAAACTGATCCAGATGCGATTCTTATCCGATACTGAGCCGAATTTGACGACGTGATCGCCATTCACCAGTACGGGTGAGAATTAAGAAGTCTACACTGGTTTTATAGTGTTTGACTTCATAGAAGTGGGGCAGTCGTTGTTTCCAAATAGTGGAACAATGTCGTGAGTCGATCCAGGGTGGCATAGCAGGTCCAGAAAATCGCCAGCATCTGAGACCCGATCGATCGTCACTGACTTTGATTTTCAAGGCCGGAAAGAAGGACTTCTGAGGAGACCGAGGAGTCTCGGCGGGTTTGATGGAGGCTCGTTATCTTTATTGGAACTCCTTAGAGAGGCTTCCGAGGAGTCCAAAAGGACCACAGAGGAAGAATCAGGCAGAAAAAGACTCCTCACCGATCTAGGGGAGGAACGTGTTCTGTGGGAAGAGACCCGAACGCTGTCCTGCCCTCTCTGGAACCCGAGGGAGGCCCCGGGAACTGGAGGAGGGGAGGAGAGCGCCGCCTAGGGCGACGGGAATCGGTGAGGCACCGCTGTCAAGACGGCTCTCAACTTCTCTGGTGAGCTGAGCCTTGGCCTCAGCCCACCAGGAGGCAAGAGTCTCCTGCAAATCCACCGCCGGCCTGGGGGGTGGTGGAGGAGGAGGAAGGAGATAGTGAAACGGAGGATATCCGTAAGGGAGTACCCAAGACCCGTCTGCGGATAAGTCAGAGACGGGTAGTGAGGCGTCGGGTACTGCGGAGCTGGAGGATTTGCTGCCGGGTACGGTGGCGCGGGGTACTGTGGGCCCGGGAAGACCGGCATCGGGTATGACAGTGGGTACCAAGGTGCTGGAGGAGCTGCTGGAGCAGACGGCCCAGCCGGGCACTCCAGGGGTGGATCAGCCAGAAAAGGCCCCTGGGGTAGAGGGCCCAGAGGAGGGAGAAAATCCTCTGCTGGCTTCGGAGAGGCCGGTGTCGGGTCCGGCGACAGCGGGGCCGGTGTCGGCTCGGCCAGCGTCGGAGGGGCCAGCGCCGGAGCCGGCATCGGGGCCGGCATCGGGGGAACCAGCGTCAGATCTGGGTTCTCAATGGGGGGGATCTGACGGCAGCCCAGGATCCCTAGTCTCATCCAGGGAAGGTGGTGAAAAGTCCCCTGAGTCAGGCAAGGGGGACTGGGGCTCCCCTGACGGCAGCGAAGGCTGCGGAGAGCCTGGGACGACGGAAGAGGGAGGTTCTGACGTAGGCTCTAGGACCCAGCGCACGTCGGAGGAGCCGACGTGTGACTTATGGGTCGAAACCCGGCAGACGTCGGAGGAGCTGGCGTCCGACTTCGGGGCTCTCACATCTGAGACGGGCCGAGGAAGAGGAGAGGCCCGGTCGGAGGGCTAGACAGCCCGGCGCCACCCCGAAGGGTCGGGCGACTTAGGGGCCTTCTTCCAGCGGACGTCGGAAGAGCCGACGCCTGGCTTATGGGAGGCGCCCGCGCCAGTAGGCCGAGGATGTGAGACCGTACTGGGGGCTAGAGTCTCCTTTATCCCGGAGACACCCGACAGGCCCGAACTCGAGCCTGAAGGGCGGGCCAACGCCTCCTCCAAACCCTTGGAGGCTGCCGTCGGAGGATCCCCCAGAGGGGAGGTTACCTTGCCCACGACTCCGGCCGGAGTCGCGGAAGAGGAGGCCTTCTCCTGGTGCCTATCCTTGTCCTTTTTATGCCCTTCCGGAGAAGTCGATGCCTGCCTTAACTTTCTCAGCTCTTTCTCCATCGCAGACATCTTTTTCTTCAGGAGATGGGCTTTGAGGGACTGCTGGCATCGCTTACGGGTTGCTGCATTGAACCGGAGGCAGTGCGGACAGTTATCCACCGCATGGTCGGGGCCTAGGCAGAAGAGGCAGAGGGAGTGACCGTCCTTGTGTGGCAGTTGAGCGCCACACGAATCGCACTTGTTTTTAGAGGGGGACGACATAAAACGACGTTCACCTGATGATCGAACAGAAAAACTATAGCTTTCTTCAGAAAAAACTGACGAAGAGACAGAACTGCAACGAACTTAACCGCGAGGTGCTACTCGTAGCTAACGGCGGGAAAGAACTGGAAGGCGGGCGTCTGGGACCGCCTCTTTATACCGACGTCGCATGACGCCGGTCACCTGACGAGGGGGCGGTCCCACACCAGGGACTGCTAGCTAAAAAATTTTTTTCTGTGGGGTCCTGCCGCCGGCCGGTGTCAGTCCTATATGTTATTATCTACTGCAAGAGCCCTCTCGAAGTAAGATTGGCCATTACAATAGATCATAATGGTAGGGAAAGCACCACTATAAGGTAAAAAACTACAAGTACAGATTGCAAAATTGGGCTAAAATATCCAAGTCAAACCTGTAAATGCAAAAAATGTTCAATTTGGCGGAAGAACTATTTTAAGTTAAAAAAAAAAAGTAAGTAATTGTAAATTTTTCATATCTTACATTTATTTTCTGCAAAAAGTATGCATTTTTAACAGTAAAAGACCATTTTACAAACACAGTAAGACATTCAAGGGTGTGCATTGTGCTAGATCGCAGCACTTCCTGGGTGGTTGAAGGCACTCGGCCTGCGACCTCTTACCTCACAATGTAGCCAGGGCATGTGGTGATCTAGCACAATGCACACCCTGTTGCATGTTATTGCTAGCATAGTATATGGCAGAACCCTGTAATGCATGGAATTCTATGCATGTAATACCGTATGCTTGTTTTGCTGCAGTAGTGACATCATTGTTATTGTGCTGCAGTAGTGATGTCACTACTGCAGCACAACAACTTAGAAAGCTGCCATACACCTACTTTCCTCTATGCAATTGAGCTGGAAGCATTTTACTTTACTTTTTTTTTTTTTAACTTGAACTTTCAGGAAAAGCTACAGCACACTGAATCAGTAATTTGATCCTGCTGCCACCAACCCACATGCACCTCCCCACCTTCCCAAGTTCATTGAGAGTTCATTAAAAGAAGCAGAGTGTCTGAAATGGGTATGGATGCCCACAGACTATAAAAGGTAATACATCAGCATCTATATACAGACAAGCCTGTATCTTCATCTTGCTTCACTCTCGAGGTTCCTGGTTGCCATAAAAACCTCTCAGTGCAGACACAGGCTTGTTAATGTATGGCTGCCTATACATTATTTTCTACACTGTGCACATTCTAAAGTGTTGTGCGCATTCCAAACAGTTATTCAGCACAGATCAAAGATCATAACATTTTTAAAACCCCATTAACCCCACACCCAGCTGCTTATTAACCTCCTAGTGCCTAAAATGTTATCTTTTAACTTATAAAAGTCTGCAGGGTTTTATTTAACTCTAAAAATTGATTAGCGTTTTGCTCATAAAAATTCTAAAACATTGTGAAAATGCATAGCACTTGCATCACTGTGTTTAACAAACATAACACTTCTAGAAAACCTATATAAATTTGTTTTGTATAGTTAGTACTGTCTCAAGAAAAAAAACTGCTAATCAATTATTTAAAACCCTGGTCTGTAAATTTCACTTCTATCATATAACAAAACAATGAAATGCCAAGTGTTTTTTGTTTTTACTTTGGGGGGATGCTTCTCTAATGCGGTCATCTCAACCATTCGAAGGAAACACAGCCTTGTTTTGTATGGTTACACACACACAGCCTTGTTTTGTACGGTTACACTCACTCACTCACTCGCTCACTCTTCTCTCTATCAATATTATTCTCTTCCAGGATTGTCAGGCAATGGGTGATATTGCTTCACCTCTTACAAAAGGCAACATTTTGAAAAATAAAGATTATTCTTGGAAGCATCTATAGGCCCATTTCAAATGGAAAAGGCAGAATTCAGGCAATTTGAATAAAGCAGCTTGATTATACTTTCTATTTGTGTCACAGCACTGTACTGACAGTTTTGCAAAATGGCTGGTTCATTTTTAGCTGCTTCAATTTTTTTTTATGATGAGAACGGTGCGATGTGACAAGTTCAGTTACAGTACATCTATTATCTCTCACGGGTTATTCTGTTTTGTTGAGTTCAACAACTGCAAGAACTTATCGTGCACGATGATTCTGTACTGTGTAAAGCATACCTAACTGCTGTAAGGTTAGTTACATGCAGAACCGATTCAATTATGATTCCCAGCAATCTTCTCAACTGCATCTACTTTTTCAGTATGTCAGATATTTGCCTCAACAGTTTCCTTTATTCATTCTTAAATTGGCTTTTCTATCACGAACGAGTAGAAATTATAGTAACAAAGTAATATAGTCTTGTGTGATGCTGAAAGGGTCTGCCTATTGTGTCCGTCCTGCCACACAGTCAGCACCACACTGAATTAACTATGACCATGCATCCAACTAAGCTTATCCATTAGAATACTACCCTTACTCATGCAGTAAGTACAAGCTCAAAACCTTTATCCGGGGAACCCTCGATTGGTGGTGTGGTAGGGCTGCTGTCTCTCAGGAGTGCTGAGGGAAGGCTGACGGTGACTCCAGCATTGTTTAGCTGGGAGCTGACAGTACAGAGTATTGATGCGGCACTGCTTAGAACCCAAAATAATGTCAAACACTACGGCCAAGGATTAGTTCTCCTTCAGAGAACTTTTTTTTTAAACTATGAAAGTGTTTCTAACAGCTTGTTGATATGATTTTTTTTAAAGATGCTGTCCTGGTTTTTATTTCTCTTCGATTTTGATGGTAGGAATTCCAGTAATAACTATGTAAATGTATCTTGACTTCCAAATTGTTTATTAAACCTGTTTGGTCAGGGTGGTCCACTGAGCTGTGGACTACTCATTTCCATGTGAGTCCTAGTGAAAGGGAAGTAGATGCATAGCAGCATACATATAGGGGCATACAAAAAGAACACATGAACTCAAATAGATAATGCCCTTAGCATAGTAAAAGGCGTAACTCACAGCAAAGAATTACAAAGTGCACTATATATATATATATATATATATATATATATATATATACACACACACACATACATACACCACGTTCATGGCAAGGGATGTGTAAAGTAAGTGACCAAAGAGAAAAAGGAGGTGGGAGGGTAGGGTCAAGCTGATGGAGAGCAGCAGCAAGACCATACACAGGAGATAGGTTCATGAAGGAGAACCTTTTGAGCAGAAACTCACAGGAACAGCTACAGCACAGTTCCTCAGTGTTTACCCTTGACAGTAATGCTCTATTGATCTCCCAAAACTTCAAAGGGCAGTGCCTGACATGGCACCAACACCACAGCATTTCACATACTCAGAAGCTTTGTCAAGGTATGTTTGCAAATGTTTTGTTGTTTGCTTACTCTTTTACATATCTACGGCATTCTGGTTTATGAATTCTCCAGTGTGCACTCTTCGGAAGTGTTTTTGAAGCTTCGGGCCATTGGGGGATGAGGCGTAGTGGAGGGGTGATAGGAGGCAGGCTCAGAGACTGGGGAGCCTGAAAATACACTATACTATATTAGCAACATTACTGCATTCTTACAAAACAATTTGATTAATTCATGTTTTTCTGATGCCACTTTATTCAAACTGCACACAAATGTCTTACTTTGCTTTTATCTGTACTTTCAGTTACTCCTGAAAATATATTTCCTAGGCAGTTTATAACCATGGGCCATTCCTGAAAAAAGGTCCCTTGGACCAGTGTACTTATCCGATCAAGGAAGGAAGGAAGGAAATACCTTTATACCTTGCCTGGAAGGAAGGAGATGCCTTTATTCCTTACCTAATGTACATGTTTGTGTTACAAGATGTTCTGCTATGGAACCGGCCCTTGCACCTACATTATTACAGAACTGGAAATCTCACCTCACATGACTGATGAGTAGGTGGCAGCCCTGATGGTCCTACAGCCCCTTCCTCTTTAAGTTAATACATTTCATTTTAATAAACTATACAATTTTTGTAACTCTGAAAGTCTTTGTTTTAGAAAGTATGCCACTGAAAATCAACTTCTGCTCCATGGCCTTGTAATACCCTCCTTTGCTAATAAACATAACTGAATAAATGCATGAATAAATGGTTCAACAGCATACTCTCAGCTTATGAAGCCGGTGGGGGGTGAGGAGCATTCCAACCTTAAATTACCATGTTATTTTTTTGTTATGAATAAACAGAAACTAATGTGGAGAAGCTATGCAGGACTAGAAAAGACATAGGTACAAAAGGAGTTCAGCTGAGACCTAACAAGGCTGGCTCGACAGTGCAGTGGCTGAGGAACTGCTCACCGTGTTGATGACCCGAGTCCATATCCTGAGCCTGGGTCACTGCAGTGAGCTGGCAGGAGGCTAGTCAGGTCATCTGCATGGAAGCCCCAGCCCATGAAGTCTGAGGAACCTGTTCCCTGCACTACTCCTGGCCCTTTGTTAATCCTGGGGGAGGGAGAGTAAACAGGGTACCCACATGCTAATTTGGAGGTGTCACTTCCTCATCAGCATGTCCTGAGGAGCATACACAGTTGGAAGCCTCGACGATGTCCACATGACATGAGAAAGGGAGAAAATTCAGGTGGAAAATGGTCACCACCAAGTATGATGGCTTTGGTGCTCAGGGCCCTGTAATGACTGCTGAGACCCACTGTCGGATCCTTACCTGGTAGGGTGGGGGGTGCCCTTCCATCAGTCCCACCATGGGTAGCAAGCCATGGAGGATTTGAGGGCCAGCAAGACCAGTCAATGGGGCTGGTGCTGGCTGAACCAAGAGAGGAGGCAACTGGCCAGGAGGATAAAAACCTTGATAAAAAAAGTAACTCAGATGTACAGTAACCCATCTAGTTGGGCCATAGGATGTTTCTTAAATAGACATGTTGTAAATGATTACCAAGGGAATTACATGGTAGTAGAATGGGTGAGTATCCCTACGAGTTCATACATGTTTGCACTGTATACTTATTCATCTCTGCATATGGAATGGTTTGCTGTGGGGGTTGGTGAGGAACCCGATGGAGCTAAAGTCTCTTGTGACATTAAAGAGCAGCACCAAAAAATAGCAGCTTGAAAATGTTAGTTATTATTAGAAGTACTAGGAGGCAGCATAGCGCAGTGGTCTAAGGCTCCGAACTGCAAATCTGGTGATATCCAGCAGACCAGACCTGGGTTTGAATCCCACAGCTTCCACCTGCATACTGTGTGAACCTGAGCAAGTCACCTAACTTCCTTGTGCTTCCAGGTTGCTCCTCCTGTGAAAAAAGCTTTCAGCTTAATTGTGCTATTACTTGGTTTGAAAAAAAAAAAGTACTGTAGTTCCTTATTTCTTTTTTATTTTGAAAGTATTTCTTTTTTTATGTGCTCATTATATGGTTTTCTACACAATAGTATTGGGTATGATATGAAAAGTAGTGCTTTACCTGGAAGCAGGCACACAGTATCTAGTCCTATTCCTCCTGCTGTACATCATCAGCATGTAATCTCAACTGATTGTTACATCACAAGCCCTGCTGCAGGGCTGGTAACGTGTATCAAGCTACCAATCAAGCAGAAGGACTTTGGCTATTCTGGGTTACTACTAGCAATTTCACAGTCAGGGAGGTCACACTGCTGATGATGTGGTGATTGTGTATATCCCCAGCCATGTTGCGCCTACTAGGCAAAATACGGTAAGCCCGCCAGTGGCTTCTCAGCAAGAAAATTCGACAGTGGCTTCTCATCTAGAAAACTCTTCCCAAAAAAGAAGATTGTAGGTGGCACTACTCAGTTGGAAATAATCTCTTGATTTAGTAGTAAGTAGGTATCAAGTACACCACCGCAACACTTGAAAAACAAGCATTGTTCTGAGGCCGAAGTGTTAATCTCTGTCATTACAATTGCTAATATGAATTCTAGGTGCACATTACAATTTCAATGCAACGGTTCAGAAGATCCACAACAGAAGCCTTCAATAATATATTACTGCACATTTCCATGTACCAGGCAGCAAAGTTAGCAGAAGAGAATAATGAAAATGTGCCCCCACATGGTGATTCAGACTGACCGCAGTGGTTCACAATAGTGTCATATCTTTAATTATTTGTGCTGTAACTTTTTTTTTTTATTTAGTTGTTTAACCAGGTATAGCACACTAAGCTGATAGCTTTTTTACAGGAGCGACCTGGGAGCACAAGGAGGTTAAGTGACTTGCTCAAGGTCACACAGTATGCAAGTGGAAGCTGTGGGATTCAAACCCAGGTCTGGTCTGCTGGATGTCACCAGATTTGCAGCTCAGAGCCTTAGACCACTGCGCTTCTGCCCCCGGGGGAGGTGGAGCACCTTCACATAAGGTAATCGCTTTATTTTATTTCTTTCTATGGCGGCACTCCGCAACCCCTCCACACACCCCTCGGTTGCTAATATGATATTCAGCATAATAGTATTTTGTTTGTTTTAACATTGAGTGTAATAAGTATTTCTATGGTGGTGCTCTGCCCCCCGGTAGTACGATGTTCTATACAATAGTACTGTGTTTATTTTAATATTATGAGTGCAATAAGTATCTCTCTGGGGGTGCTCCACCCCCCATGCCCCCCTGGGTGCTGATAAGTTGAGAATGCTTTTTTGGGTCAGTGTTCTCTGATTTCTGTTGCTATATCATTCTGTAATTGCTGCTGTCTTTGCTAGTAATAAACAATTACTTTTATGAATTCTGCTGCTATGGGTTTTTATTACATAGCACTGAATGTTATTGCTGTTCAGATTGAAGCCAGGTTACAGCATTAGCACGTCACTGCATTGTAGCCGTAAGACTCGTAGTCCGAGAAAAAGCACAGCAACAGGTTAGGGATATATACAATCACCGATGGCGTATAGGAACAAACAGGACAGTCTGTCAACTTCCTGTTAGAGTAATGTGTGTCCCACAGATTACACCTAGTACTTTTAGGAAGAAAATCTTCAAATCAGCAAAGCAGAAAGTGATAACTGACTACTTCTGAAAGTTACCATTAACTTCAGTCAGTACACTAGCTCTTTAAATTACTACTGTGTGTTACCATGAAATGGAAACAGAGTTAAAAATACATTGAATGACAATACATATCGCATCTGATGAGACATGCCAATAACAAACATTTGAAATTCAAAAGATAAATTTGCATTTAAAATCTAAACAAATAAAGGAAAGAAGAGTACTCTGAAAATAGAACACCATTCAGACCGGAGGCCACTTATATATATATATCTTAATACTGTATTTTTTCTGACATTAATTATTTTTTCCTTGGCAAAATTAACTCACATTACAGATTTTATACAGGTATTACTGGGCTTCTGCAAGTCTACGTTACTGGAGGAAAAACTAGAGGGAAAGGTAAAAAAAAACTAAATTACCTCATTATTAGCAGGGTGGTTATTTTGTGTCAGGTAAACAATGGATAGTTTGGACTTCATATGGTGCTACTGGAAGTAATGAGTTAAAGAAAAAACAAGGAAAAAAGACTAGGCAAGAAGAAAGATGGAAACAAAGTGACTTCAAAGGCACTGTGTTAAAAAGATGGAAACGTCTTTTTTTTATTATCTTTGTAATTTAATTTTGAGGTTTATTCATTCTTTTCTTCTAATGTTTCCAATAACTGCAGGAAACAACTATTTTATCCATGGGCTATTTAAACAATTTTAATAATTTTAAGTACTTTTTTTCCAGATCATGAGACGAAGGAACCTATTTGCTGCCTGAGGAGAAACCATTAAAATGAAAGTTATTCCTCAGTGTTTCTCTTTTATTTCATTGTTTTAGCTATTCTACAGGGAAGCTTTGGGGGCTATGCAAATGCAGTTATAAAAATGTAAGATGATGAAAGGATGAAATATTTCTTGACTGCATGCTGCTATAAGAGTTTTGTGAAATTAGACAGCTAACAGTCGTGTGCTTCAATCAGGGGAGTTGACAGAAAACATGAGGTAAAGTCTCAATCTCATTCAAAGATTTTACTTCAATGCCACTACGGGATGCATTGCTTTCATGTTAGACTGGAGAAAATGGTCGCATGTGATCTAAAGAGTAGTAAAGAAGTTAAAAAATCAGAACCTCTTTCTGTTACATCAAGACAGGACGAGTGCGTCATTCAAGGTTTAGTTCTAATACATGCACAGGTAACTTTGAACATGTAATATTGTTGCCCTGGAATACTTTAAAAAGCACTTAAAGAAGTATGGTCTCTTTTGAAGCCCAATGTAGGCTCCACATGAACAAAGAATAACAATTTTGTACTGTTCTGTTGAGAGAGCGTGAAAGAGAGAGATTAGTGGTTTTACGGTTCTGAGATGTTTTACTTCTTATGAAATGGATAAGAATGTGCTGGAAGCTACTTTTAGGCAGGCTTTATCACAGCACAAAAGCCTGGCCAAATAATCTCCAATCAAACAGGACAGAGAACTCACCCTCAGACACATCCATCTCTCTGCCACCGTAACATGCCATCAGCTAGCATGGCTGCTACGGTATCAAGATACCAGTAAAGTGTGGAAAAAATGAGCATGTCAAAACAACAGTTTTAAACACCGAAACAGAATTTGATGGCAGATAAGCACCACTTGGCCCACCTAGTCTGTCCATTTTCCCTACCTACTACCTACCTACTTAAACCCCTGGCCGTGCTCTGTCCTGGTCTCACCTCACCAATATCAGCTGTACAAACACAAACTGCTGCTGGAACCACTGCTCCTACTCTGTTCGTGATTTGTTATCAAACAAAACACAGTCCCATGCTGATCCCTACAAATATATCTTTTTGAACAACCGTAAACCACTTACAAAGGCCTGCTTTGTGCTATGCAACTCTGCAGCTCTTCTCAGCACAATCAGAATGCTCACTGCAGCACTGCTCTCTCTCTTCCAACAGGCTAGCTATTGCCCTGTTTCCAATGAATGCCACAAAACATATTTCTAGTCTGTTTTTTATAAAAAAGTAACATCTTACCTCACCCAGTGTTCCAGCAGATATCACGCTTGGCTGGTGCTGAAATATGCAAGGAGCAGTTTCGACAGCAGTTGCTCAGTGCTGAAACTGCCCATGTTTAGATAATGTACTACTGTAAAAGTGTGTTAGGATGCATGTCAAACTGTGAATAAAAAGAATGTTTTGAAGAAAAGCTGCTGCCGCACAGTATATACAATGCAACTTTGCTTTAAAAATGTACACATATAGCAGCTGCTCAGCAATGAAGTCAGTCATGCTTAAAAACAGCTGTCCTTTCTTAGAAAAAACCCTCACAGAGTCCAGCACTAAAGCTGCCACCAAACTGTACAAACGGTGCTGCCCTAACTAAAAAAAAAAATTACAAGACACACACAGCAGGTTGACATGGAGTGAGGGGGGAGCTACTTTTTTTAGTAAACCTACCTGTATATTAGGGTTGAGTAAGCACTTCCATGATAAACCCTGATTTTTGCACCTTTATAACTCGGCCCCTGTTCAAACCAATTTCCTCAATCCCTGGTGGGCATGGAATCTGGACCAGGGTCTCTAGACCCTGAAAATTTTCTGTCAACCAGTTTGGGGGGGGAAGGATCAAAGTTACAGAGGTGCAAATATGCTAGAATTCACTTAAATTAAGAGTTTTTGTAACTCACCTATAACTAAAAACTTTTTTTAACCTGAAAGTTACATGTTTGATGGAATCCAACCCAAGATACATTCCTTTGCAAGTCTGAAGTTTGTAAGTTATGTAGTTTTTAAAATATCAGTAAAAAACTGTCCTGTTTCAGAGCATGCATAGTTAAAAAAAAACATGTTACTCACCTGTAACCAAAGTTCTAGGAGTGGTATACAGTTCGCATAAACACAGTAGAGTCCTTCCTGAAGAGCTGATTCATCAGAATGTCTTTAAGCAAAGCTCCTCCCACCACCCGGGTGGTATATCCTTCAGCTCCACCCCACAACATCAGATCTTGCACATGGGAAGCAGAGATTCGTGTGTCACTTGCCAGGGGCGGTCAGGTCGGTGGTGTAGATGTGAACCATATCCCACTGCCAGAACTATGGTAACAGGTGAGTAACCTATTTTTCTAGGGGCATGGATTTCATCCACTTATCCACACGATGGAAGACTTCCAGCAGTTCTCTGGGAGGAGGGGGCAAGGAGTGCACCCCTGTTTGGCAAACAGGGATTGCAGAACCGAGATCTTAAATGCAACATTCCAATAAGACTCCAGGTTGATGCTGTAATGGGAGATGAAGATGTGTGCTGACTTTCAGGTAGCAGCCCTACAGATCTCCAGGATAGGGATGTCCCTGGAATCAGCCACCAAGGCAGCGGTATGTCTGGTGGAATGAGCCTGGAGCCATATGGGAGGCTCACTGCTAGCCAACCTATAGCAAAGGATGATGCAGGACGTACTCCACCTGCCAATCATCCACTTAACTGCTAGTCTGCCAGGTGCAGCTCCGTGTATGCGACAAAGAGCCGGTGAGCCTCACCCTGAACTCCAGCCATGCACTTCATGTAGTAGGAGAGCCCTGCCTCAGGTCCAATGTATGGAACCTATTGTTGGCCTCCAAAGATGGGTCTGTACAGAAGACTGGTAGGTTCATCACCTGAGTTAGGTGGAACTCCAAGAAAACCTTTGGGAGGAACTTTGGTTGGGGGCGAAGGACTACCTTGTCCCTGTGGAAAACCAGATAAGGACGCTCCTATTTACAGCACCTGGAGTTCACTAATCCTTCTGGTTGACATGATGGCCACCAAGACAACAGTCTTCAACAGGTGTGACATTGCACACTTATATATAGGCTCAAAAGGCATGCCCGTTAGCACTGACAGTACCAGCAATAAGTCCCAAGGTGGTGGTGGCTCATGCACCTGCAATAATATTTAAAGAAGTGCCCGATCACCTTCTCCTGTGCCACCACTGGCATACCAGCCCATAGAAACATAGAAGCTTGTGGCGGATAAGGGCCTCCTGGCCCACCAAGTCTTCACTATTTACCCTACCTACTGCGATACTGCAGTCCCTACTCGGTCTCCAGTCTCACTCCCCCCCCCTTACTTCTATGATCCCTCTGTATCTATCCCATGCATTCTTGAATCCTGTAACCATTTCAGCCTCCACCACCTCTACCGGTAGACTGTTCAATGGGTCCACCACCCTCTTTGTGAAGAAGTGTTTCCTCCCATTTTCTCTGAGCCACTCCCCCCCCTCTATCTTCATAGTGTGACCCCTTGTCTCTGAGCATCTTTTTCTTTAGAAAATGCTTCCTTCTTGTACACTGTTTATACCGTAAGGTACTTGAATGTTTCTATCATATCCCCCCCCCTCTCCTCTCCTCCAGGAGGTACATATTTAATTCCTTCAACTTCTCCCCATAGGGCTTTTGATTCAGGCCATACACCATTTTGGTAGCCCTCCTTTGTACTGCCTCAACCCTATCTATGTCCTTGCATAGACGGGGCCTCCAGAACTGTACACAGTACTCAAGGTGTGGCCTCATCAGTGATTTGTACAGGGGTATTATTACTACCTCCCTCTTTCTGCTGACGATTCCCCTGCCAACGCATCCCAGTATCCCGCCAGCCTTCCCCACTGCCGTCACACTGTTTAGCTACCTTCAGGTCATCAGAAATGATCACCATGCCCAGTATTCACCATATGCAGAGATGGCTGCCAAGTACACCTTCAGGGTCGTCGACCGTAGCCTTAGCTAGGACAAGGACCAGAGGTACTAAAGAATACTAGCCACAGGGCAGGCAAGGGGATCAAGCCCTTTGCCCTGACACTAAATGGAAAATCTTGTCCATTTAATGGTGTATCATCAGTGAATTGACTCTTTCTGGGAGGCCTCCACAACAGGGGCACATTCTCTGCAACACTCAAAGCCTGGAACACTAGTCACTCAGGAACCAGGCTGTGAAGTGCAGGGGACTGAAGCACCAGGTGCAGGAGCTTTTCCTGTTGTCTGGTCAGCAGATCTGGGCAAAGAGGCAACCATCATGGAGGTCTGCTACTGAGGCAATCTGGGCACCAAAACTGGTGAGGCCAGTGTGGAGCAATCAGGATCATCTGCACCTTGTCCACCACCTTATGGACTGGGGGAAAAAGAAGAAAAGCATGCAGGAGGTCTGTGGTCCAGGGCCTTGTAAAAGCATTCCTCACCAGTGTCCTAGAATGTGGGATGGGCACAGAACAGACTCAATTTTGTGTTCCCACAGGAGGCAAAACAGGTCCACCAGAGGTATGCCCCACAGGGAGAATAAGTGGTCCGACACCTGATGCAGGGACCACTCATGCGACATTTCACCCACCAAGGCTGAGAGTGTGTGTGACCCATCAGTGAGTAGCTTTGGAGGAGGCACTAGCTGATGTGGCCTGGAGGGGAACCACTTCTATCACCTCCACCTTGTTTTGGTCCCTGGCCAGAGAATTTGGCCTTGGAGTGCCAGACTTGGAACTGCCCCTGCTGGGGCTACTGCTTCCGAAGCTGCTGAAGCTGAAAGGGCCCGAAACTGAAAGGCCTTTTTCTTCTGCCTCTGGCCTCTCAGGTCCTTCTGGGATCAAGCCATATAATACAGGTTGGCACTGCACTTCTCAATCCCAGTGAGATGCCCATCTACCCCTGGGCCCAATAAGTCAGTGCCCAGGAAAGGGGCATCAGCCAACTAATGCTGGGTGTCTGCCGTAAAGGTGAAGCACCTCAGCCAGGCCCTGCAATGCATTGCAACAGCCACTGCTATGGCATGAGTGCAGGAACTGCCAATATCCAAGGCCATTTGGAGCTGGTGATTAGCAAGCAGTTCACAGTGATCTCTGATGACTTTTACCGGTAACTGCTTGTTAGCAGAAAGGAAAGGAAAGGGAGGACTGTATCGAGTACTCCCAACAGGGAGTGATCAAAGTGGGCCATTGTCAGGGCACAGTTATTGTGATAGGAGACCAAGAGAGGAAGCAGCATAGACCTTTTCAGATGCATGATCAAGCTTCTTCGACTACTTGTCAGGGTGCTTGTGACATCCCCAGTATTTCTGAATTTCCAGAAGATCAAGTCAGAGACCAAACCCTCTGCTGAGGGGTGGTCTGAGAACCTGGACAGACGGCCGGTAGACAGCATGCATTTCAGACCATATGAGCTAAGGGTGCTGGGCAGGATGCTGGATGCTGTCAAAGCTGCAGGGCTGGTCCCATAATGGCCTTAACCATGGGAAAGGCAGCCCCCAGGAATTCAGTCCTTATCATGGATGTCAGTAAAGGGGTATTTAGCCCTTTTCTGGACTGGCTCCAGAGGGACATTCATGACTCCAACATAAGACTGAGAGGAACCCAAAATGACACTGGCCTGTGGTCAATGGTCAATTCCTTGACCAATTCCTGGTCAAAAGTATGTGTCCTCAAGGACTGCATGGAAGACCCATCAGGGTTATCAGAGGACTTGTCAAAACGTTCCTTGACCGTTTACTGCCGTGGACCACCCATGAGTCATCCATCTGGGTGATCTCCACAGATAACTGACCTGGCAAGCTGCAAGCAGCACAGGAGTCATAAGGCGGGGCTCCCAATAAGGGCTGCTGTGGAAGCAGTTCCACTTGCAAGGGTGTAGAGATGGGTGTTGATGACAGTTTTCTTGGAAGGACCAGTGTGGATATGAGCGGCACCAGGCAGTCAACTGCAGTGGTCAAGGGTAGAGCTATAACCTGCCCTGCCAAGGCCCATTATTACCAGAGGAGCTCCTTGTAGCACCACTGCATATGCCAGTGGAGCTTCTCCTCATCCGAAGATAAGGAGGATGAGGAGAGTTGACAGTGACTTCTCATGGTCGAGTGGGATCGAAAGCTCAAGTAGCACCCTGATCTCGACCTGGGAATGATATTGAGGAGAAGTTTCCAGAGGTGCTGTGTAAATGATGTGCACCAGATTCGGTTGCACAACCTCTGGTGGAGGCCGATCCTGAGTGGCAGCAGGTTGGAGACTGACTCCTTATTAATCCCCTCCAACAGCTGGCTGACCGGGTCGAGGAAAACCTGATCGAGCGGTGTTGAGGACAGAAAACCCGACAGGTGTACTATGAAGCCAGTGACCTGTCCCTCATCCAATCTAGGATTGGCTAAAGGCGGGCAGTCGACATGCTTCAAGCGGTCGGGGCAGGGGGGGGGAATCAAGGGAGGAGTAGCATGATGTCTCCCAGTCCCACGACTGATGGTGTGTTTCTGAGCTTTCACCCTGGCAGACAGGGCTCTCCCTGAATGTCTGGAGGGCTGACACAGTTCACAAAACTCCCCTGTGAAGGACGCTCAGACGCTGGCCCCAACTGGAAGCAGTGCTGAGGTCAATGAGGTGCCCACGTCAGCCTTCGTCACCACCTATTCTATGGTCGTAAGTTGGCCCGGGGACCCAGCCCCAGTGGAGGCTGCCTTGTGACCATGCTTTGCTTGAAATTTTGCAGAAAGAATGGCTGGCAGGTGCCCAATCCTGCCAGCCAATAACCACCCACCCGCAACACTGTTTATGATGGCAGCTGCCCAATCCCACTGTCATATTTATACTTATATTTTCAAAACCACGGTGCCCAAGCCCCTAGTGCTGGCCTATAATGCCCCTTTCACTCCTCCAATATAGAGCAGAACTGGGGCACCCACCACCAGTGCCACCATACTGGAACCCCCCACGTGTCTACTTGTATCCACCATTTGTTGTGATACCAGGATACCCATCCCTGGTGTCACCAAGCAACTGGCCAGTATACCTGCAATAAAGAAAACAGTCCCATGTAGTTCCCACCTCCCCACCCCCAAAACAAAGAAAACTGTCGATTGATGTCTTTTGTGGAAAAGATACTAGGGTTTTAGGTCCCTGGAGTCTTGACAAATCAGTAGTAGGGTCTCTTCCTTTGGGGTTTTCAATCCTGATGCCCCTGTACCTCCCCTGAGCAAACAAGGTCAGATGTGATCTCTTTTCTTCATGCAGGGCCCTGTGGGTCCTGCATGAAAAGATTCGACTGAGTCTGTTGGCAACATGTGGTGAGCCATACTTTTCTACCTCTGAAAAGTATATCACTATGAGGCACTGGCATGGACCTACACCTTGTGCTTTGGACAAGAAAATATGGGTTGGGGGGAGGGGGGCACAAGGGTTGACAACCCCAAGGAAGACCCCACCACTCTTTTACCAAGGCTCCAGAGACCCAAAACCCTAATATTTTTTCATTTCCCTACTTTGTGTGCATTGCGTTCTTCAGCTCTAATGTCTGCATTAATGGAGTTTTAGCAATGACTATTATACATCTATATATACTGATATATATATATATATATATATATGCATACACATTATATATAGGGGATATGCAATGGGAGGCTGTTAGGATTTATTTTTATGAGTTCATGGAGAACCTGGGTAACCTCACAAGTGGTGGAACGAAGCGTAGCCATGAGCGATGGTCCAGAGTTCTCTGTGAATGAGTAAAAATAAATCCGTTATCTAACAGCTGCCCCATCGTATATTCATTTTATGTGATAGGTGGCAGCTGTTGGTTGAAATCATTTTTTAAATATGTTGATTTTCTGTTTTAATTTTTTTATGTTTATGGGACTTTTTTTTCCTTGGGGTTTTTTTAGTCATCTGTATCTGTGGAGGGTTGCTCAGACGTCTTTTCCTATTGGTAGAGCAAGTGTGGAAGTGGCTTTTTAAAGAAAAAACTGGTGGCAGCACTTAGCGAGGAAAATAGGTTACTGTGATTAAATTGCATAGTACTATATGATAAACAGTAGGAGTAAGTAGCTGCGTCGCGGGTTTAGGGAAGCAGCCTATGACAGAAGAAATGGACAGGAATGAATACTGAAGCCTTTTTCTTCTGTGAGTGAGTGAGGGGTGCAGCTTCAGGAACAGTAGGAGTGAGCAGCTGCAGCGCAGGTTTAGGGAAGGAGCCTATGACAGAAGAAATGGATAAGAATAAAAATTGGCAGGAAAAGATTTTTGGGCTTTGTGAGTTGCTTCTGTGACTTGGGTAAAAAAGAAAGCTATGAGTTGCAGTGTGACGATGGTGAGCTGCATCAGGAAATGAAAGGAGAAATGTGGTTCTGTGACTGATCTTCATTTTGTTGTGTGCAAAGAAGTACTAGTGGGCCGCGGGGGGCAGCTTGTGTGATGACAACAGTACTGTATGAATAAACTGTTGATGACAACAGTACTATACAACTAAATTTGTGGTCCACAAGTTTATTTATATAGTACTGATTTCATCACCAATATATTCATATAACTTGTTAATCAGGAGCCTTGAGAGTCTATACCTGTTGCATAAATACCCTACTTATATATGTATATACTCATATATACACAAATATAAACGTGCATATATACATACATATATATATATATACATATATATACACACACACGCACATATATAATGTGTGTGTGTGCTCAGTCACTATTTTTGAACCCTGTTAGCATGGCAGTGTTTGACTAATTCAGCTGAAAACTTGGATGTGTGGAGTCTGTGTCAGGTTCTCTGGATCATGTAATTTTGTAGCGATCGGTTAACTGAGGGCAAAGTTCTAGAAGGTTGAATATACATAAATTCACTAAAATGAAGTACTTTCTTGCTACCCAACAGCAATAATAAATGGTTAGAATTTAAAATCTGAAACCAAAAGGTTTGCTACGGTTTGGTCCAAGTATTGTACATTGCTAATCAGTATTGTTTTTAACAGATTACCAAGAATGTGGCCTGGCTTTTTTTTTTTTGCACATGCTAAGTAGCATCTAAGGACAACTGGATTTCTACCAAATCATTTAGTTATGGTTTTGTACGAAAAAAGGTTATTGCGAGGTAAAGCAGTTAGCCTTATTATCAGTTGGCATAAAACAAAACATAAAAAACACATTTTTGCTAACTGAAAACAGTAAATGTTGAGGGCAGGGTGGTTTGTGTGGTCAATATAGTGGTAGGATCCCTGATATTTTTTATTGGTAGATATAGTCTTTCTTTGCTGGAAATGTGAATTTTAAAAATCTCAGCTGACAAAATCACAAATGTCTGTAGCCAGATAGACGGTTTCCTTGGTGCAGGGCCTGGAAGTCCCCATGTGTCCACAGCTAGACCGACTGCTACCTTGGTGCAGGGCCTGGCACCCCAGAATGTCTGCCCTGCACATCTAGAGATGGATGGACTGTTACCTTGATGCAAGGCTCAGGAGACCTCCTCCACACATGCAGCATGATGGACTGTCACCTTGGTGCAAGGCCCAAAGGTGCTCTTGCACGTCTATAGCAAGACAAACTGTTACCTTGGCACAGGGTCATGGGTCCCAGCGCATCTGCAGCCAGATGGACTGTTACCTTGGTGTAGGGCCAGGGCTGGCCCTTGCATGTCCACAGCTGGACAGACTGTTACCTTGGCACAGGGCCTGGGGGACCAAGTCTATCCACAGCCAGATGGACTGTTCCTTTTGGGACAGGGTCTGGGGGTCACTGTGCATTGGCAGCTAGACAGACTGTTACATTTGCACAGGGTCCCGTGCATTTGCAGCTGAATGGACTGTTACCTTGGTGCCAGGCCCAGGGGAGCCCCTGCATGTCCGCAGCCCCAACGGACAGTTATCTCCACCTATAGGACCCTATGCACAGCCAGACAGACCTCTGTCTTGGCGCAGGGCTCAGATGGCCCTGAGCATCCTGGCATGGTAGTCTTTGGTGTCTGCTTGTATAGTTACCTTCACCTACAGGGCCCTATGCACAGCTAGAAAGACCTTTGTCCGGGAGCAGGGCCCAGGTGGCCCTAAGCATCCTGGCATGGTAGTCTTTGGTGTCTGCCTGTATGCAGGGCCCTACATGTAGCCAGGCAGACCATTTTCTAGGCACACAGCCCAGAGGGCCATGCACATCCTAGCACGGTGGTCTTTATTGGCATATACACAGGATCCACAGGGCCCTGGGTACAGCCAGCAAAACCTTTGTCTTGGCACAGCATCCACTGCATCCTTTCACAGACATTGGTGATGCAAGGTCAAAATGTGTCAAATATTCAGTTTGTTATGAGGGTACTATTCTGACTGTTCAGCCCTGATGTCTGCATTAACATGGCTTTTCTGCACTGAAGAATGTAAAGCACCCAAAGTAAAGAAAATAAAAAATTAGGGCTTGGAGTCTCAAGAGTCTTGTCAAATTGTGGCTGAGGTGTTCCTTTTTTTTTTTTTTTTTTTATAACCCACCAATTCCAGCCCCTAGCCTCATGAGCCATGGACAAGCTAGAGGTCTGGGTCATGTACTTACTGGATGAAGAAAGTCAAGAATGATCTTATGCTTCATGCAGGACCCATAGGATCCTGTGTGAAGAAAGTTATGAAGGAGGTTGATGTCCTACTTTATGCAGGTTATGCAGGACCCTGTGTGAAAAAAGTTATACATGATCTCCTGCTGTACACAGGACCTGTGGGTCCATATGGAAAGAAATTTATGAACTGTCTCACTCTCATGCTTTGTGCAGGGCCTACTGTACCCTGTACAAAGTTATACATACTCTCCTACTTCATGCTGCATCAACAAGGCCTTGCATGAAGAAAGTTGTGACTGGTTCAGTGGGCCCCATATGTACAGCCATAGTTGTCTAGCTCCAAGAACTAGACATATGTGGCAGGGGCTCAGACACAGTAAAAGCAATTGAAGGTTCAGCTTCTTATTTTTGCCTACTATTCCTTATTGTTACCTCCCTTAAATTTATTTATTTATTATTTATTTATTAATTAAATTTTGATGACTGGATAGGCCCACTGAGCCCCGAAGGTCCTTTTTTCAGGGGCGACCCAGGGAGACATTATATGGAGAGATACAGGTAGTGAGAAGGTTACAGAATATATACAGGTTCGGTAGATATAATTTTTTTATGTCACATATGCAGAGCAATAATGGCATTCTATCTACGATGGCATGGCATGACCAAAGAACATTGGTGAGTTACTGAGATAAGGGATACTTCTGTGCCAAGGCTGTGCAAGTAAGGTGGTTAGCATAAGTTGGTGGGGGGGTGGACTGTCAGGTGCCCTGACAGTGGCAAGTGCTGGCCTCAAACAGGTATGTCTTGAGCCTGGTATGGAAGTTCATGAGAGTGGGGGCTTCCTGTATCACTGGTGGAAGTTTGTTCCACAGATAAGGGGCTGTGACGGAGAATGGCTTGCTGCCCGCATAGGTCCTGACCCTGGGGGTTTCCAGCAGAGTCCGCCCTGAGGTCCTCAGGGTCTGAGGGTTGTGCTTGGGGGCAATGGTAGCTGCGAGGCTGGGTGGAGCCACTGGACTGAGTAGCTTAAATGCTAGGCAGAGGAGGGGGGTATTGGAGGTGGGCTTCAAGAGAAGGCCACTGTAATATGGCCAGTGTATCACAGTGATGGCTTCTGGAGTGATCCTGGGTAGCGAACCGTGCTATCTTGTTGTATAGGATCTGCAGCCGGTGGACCTCCAGCTTGGCCATACCTTGTATTACTGTAGCAGCGTAGGTCAGTATGGGGAGCAGGACGCTGGAGGCAATGGAGAGCCTAGCTTTTGGTATAAGCTGATCCTTAATCCGCTACAGGATCACAGTGTTTCATGGATACACCACTTACTCAGGTAGGTGGTATTCTTAATTTTTGTTTTATATAAACTTCCTGCAAAAATATTCCAGCTCCTATCTTGAACTTTTTGCCAGCTTATATGACCTCCCGTGGTAACTTAAAATGTCATTTTGCTTGCACTCTGTGCTTAGGTATTAGTGTTGCAGGTTTCCCAGGACCAGACGTCTTCTCACTGACAAAAGCTAATTAGCCAGAATATTTTTCCAGGAAGTTTATAAACCTGTAAGTCAGAAATTAAGAATACCACCTACCTGAGGATGGCACATTGTATTTTAAGATGGAAGACAAAGACTATTAAGCAGGAATAAGGAGTCAAACCTTCAACTGCTTTTACTATGACCATTTACCTGCTAGAAGAGTTCTTCCAACTTTAACTTTCTGCTGGACTACAAAATATGCAGGGGCCATCCTAGTCCTTATACACAGAGCTTGGATGTAGGTCACCCTACAGTGCATGTGCAAGGATTTAGTTTTTTGGGGGCAAAATAATGTTCAATTCAGTGTTCCAGAAAACATATTTCAGGGTTAAATTCAATCACTAAAATTGCATGGTCATGTGTGGGAAAGTAAGCATCCTGACTCTCAAATTTAAAAAAAAAGTTACAAAACAAATATGTCATGAATGACTACAAAAAACACCTTCACAAAAAATAAGAAAAAAAAAAGCCTGAAGTGCCATTGGCAGGGGATTTTTCCCTCACAGATCTGGTTCAGTTCCCTAAAGATTTGTTACTCTGTACAGGGGCTGCAGGGCCATGTGTGAAACAACCCCTAGGTTTAATGCTGTACCCGACAGAGATACTGCTTTGTGTAGGGCCTTGAAAAAGCAAGCTACAGGTCTGCTCTCATGCCCAACAGGTCAGCTGCTTCATGTAGGGCTTGCAGGGTCCTGGACAAAGCAAGCTACAGATCCAGTGCCATGCCTGATGGGTCTGCTGCTTTGTGTAGGGCCCTGCACAAAGAAAGCTAAAACTGTCAATTGTTCTGTATCTTTTTTTAAATAATAAGAAACTAGCTTATATCATCTGTTAGATTTGAAGCAATAAACAAGCAGCAGGGAAATAAAAAAAAAAAAACAGAAGAATGTCCCTTGAGCCTTGGTAAATCCATGGTCTGAACAATTACGTGATGCTGTGTAGATGTTACCCTAACTCTGGCGTGGTTTTGTCAAACATATTAAATACTGACACAGCAGTGCTTGGATAGTGGGTGGAAAATTAGGGTAACGACAATGCTGCATCAACCGTTCAAAACTCGAGAGCAGCACACCAGACCTTCACCAAGGCTCCAGGCATGTGATTCCCCTAACTTTTTAGGTTTTGTGCTCTAACCCTAACAGATGCAGTAATGTACCATTATGACAAGTGGCATTTTGTTTTCTGCAGCACGGCTGCCATTAAAGATGACATCACAGTGCAAACAAAACGCCATGGGCCTACACGTATAGATATACATATATAGTACATATTTTATTCAGAATTTTAACTAGGCAGGGGGAGGGCTGCACAAGGGCACAAGGTTAGTTGATATCTTGGAGGTAGAAGACTTGGTTTGCTGGCCAAGGCACCTAGCTTCACCTGAGCTCTTTCCTTCTAAGACTGCTTGAAAGGCAGAGTAGAGAAACTTACCAGAGCAAGGGAGAAGGATTAAGACTTAGTTTGGCTAAGCAGATTTACTGTGTGGTGGTGTTTTTATTTTTCACTCACAGGGATTGCTACTGTTTGTTGCTAACATTTCATTGCTTTATTTTTCTCTGATTCAAATTGTTGTTGCTGGTATACCTTCTTCTGCATTATTACAAGGTGTGCCTACAGGTGTGCTAACAGATTACTGCTGTAATCTTCTGATTCAAATTGTCTTTGCAAGGTATATCTTCTGTTACTGCTTTATTTTTCTCTGGAGCAAAGTGTTTCTTACAGGGTATATCTTCTCTGAAATTATTACAGGTGGTGCTTTACAGGTTTTACAGTTGTATCTAACATTAGGATAAGCTTTCAGGTTACTGCATTTGTTGTTGACTGATTGTTTCTGCTCTTACCTCCTTGTTCTTTGTCCGTGGTTCTTTTTAGGCAGGGGAAGGACCCAGCCACCCACCCCATCCCCAACCACCCCACGCTACACTCCTTTATAGGTACAACAGTTGTGACATTTCCTGTGGCAGACCAGGAAGGGGCGGATCAGTGGGGCCTCCACAAGGTGATCTCATTTACAGGGCACTAGTAATTTAACTTGTTATAACAAGTTAAACAGCACAATTAAACCATTACTTGCATTTTTTTCCTTTTTTTTTTCCTTCTAATTACTCTGACTAGGTTACAAACCCAGCAACTTATTTGGAATGGATTTCATTAACTGCAGGTACTGTGGAACAATTTCAGAAGGACAGTCTTACAGGATTTAGGACACTGTCCTACATGCTGGGCCTTTGGAGATCTTAGGTCTCAGCTCCGGGCAGCATGGGCGAGATTGCATGCCTCAAATTTCATATTGAAGAGGAAATACATTATAAGAACCACCCGCCATTTCCCCAGCATCCAACAGAAAACCTCGACCCAGAGAGGGTAGTTGGTCCAGGAGGTTGGCAGGTGGTTAGGAGGAGCAAATCAGGTGCCCCATCACTCTCTGCTCTCCAACACATTACCTCAAAACCATATAAACACTACAAACAGGTATCTGCCTCTATCTCTGAAATCAAATAAAGAGGCAGAAGGCACTGCAGAGCAGGACACTGCAGCACAGGAGCTAGTACAACAATACTCACCCAAATCAGGAACCAAAACTAAACAAGCACAAAGGAAATCCAAAAACTTCATCATAGGAGACTCCATGATCTGGGAGTTGATACCCATCTCCAGCCAGGGTGATGGTCAGATGTCTCCAAGGTACATCAGCATGGAGAGACACTGACCGCAATGCTAAAATTGTTCACAAAGCAGGAGAAAACATTGATGTCCTAGTACACATAGGACTATCGATCTCGCCAGCCGTCAGTTTAGGAGACCAAGGAACACCTGACTAAGCTGGGTGACAAACTCATCATCTATTTCGTCTCGCATCTCCTTCTGAGATCCTGCCAGTCTGGGAGAAGGGAGCAGATGGACGGAAGGTCAGAGAAGGGGAGATAGGGGAGCTAAAACACGTGGCTCAAGGACTGGTGCCAGGAAAAGGACACAGATTTGTAGGGAACTGGCAACAGTTCTGGGAGCCGAAAGTTCTTTAAATTTGATGGACTGCATCTGACTAAAGAGGGAGTCAGTGCATTGGGGCAGAAGTTTGACGCCTTTGCAGAATATTTAAACTAGAAAATGGGGAGGGGTGGCACCCATACGTCGAATGGGAAGAACACCTCCCCTCAGCTAGTGGTCAAACAGGAATTCAGCTGTTTGCCATTCATTTGCATCACCAGGTAAGAAAAAGGTTTGTCTCCCCACACGATGCACAGGGTAATGCCAAACTTCACCCAACAACTAACACACCAAAATCTGGCCAATGGAAAATCACGACACAATGCTCACAGCCTGGGAAATAAGATCCCAGACCTGCAGGCAATAATGTCAGAGGCTAAACTGGACATAGTAGCAATTAGTGAGACGGGTTTACCAGTAACCACACTTGGGAGACTTCAGTACCTGGCTATGTATTGTTCAGAAGAGACCGAGGTGCAAAAAGGGGGAGGAGTCCCTGTATGTTAATGAAAATATCAAAGCTACAGAAATTCAGAATACACATAAGGAGCCAGAAGAACTGTGGGTCACCCTGGAAACAGAAAATGGGACAGCCATAAGAACTGGGGTTGTCTACAGGCCCCCAGACCAGAGGGAGGACATAGACACATTACATGTTAGAAGATATACAAAACATGACAGCTAAAGGGAGGTTCTGATAATGGAGACTTCAACATGCCAGATACAGATTGGTCAATACCAGCAGGAACATCTGCCAGAACTAGACTCATAGTGGATTCCTGCAGGGGAGGGCCTCAAACAACTGGTACAGCAACCCACAAGAGACAGGGCTATCCTAGATCTAGTACTGACTAACAAAGAAGGGATCACAGATCTCCAGGTAGAAGGTCACCTGGGGCCAGTGACCATCACATGGTATGGTTCAATTTGGCTACTACATCTAAATCATCCCATTCCAAGGCAAAATATGGGACTTCAGAGGAGCTGACTTTGATAAGCTGGCCAACAGAGTTAAGCTAGCCCTGGCAAAAAGAAACACAGGTGAGGAGGTACAGGGAAAGTGGGCAAGCATTAAGGATACAATACTTGAAGCAACATCCCATTGTGTTAGACAGAAAAGGAAGTGCAAAAGAAGAAGGAAACCACTTTGGTTCTCAAATACAATAGCAGAAAAGGTCAGAGCCAAAAGGCTGGCCTTCACGAAATATAAGGGAACACAGCAGGATGAAGATAGGGAGGCATACCAAACTGCCCTAAGAGAAGCAGGTAAGGCAGTAAGGCAGGCAAAGTCCCAAACTGAGGAAACACTAGCACAAACAGGAAAAGAAGGTGACAAGACTTTCTACAGATACATTAGTGAAAGGAGACAGTACAGAGGGGGTATTGCTAAGCTTAATGGAGAAAAGGGAGCATGTGAGGAGGAGGACCCTGTAAAGGCATCTATCCTAAATAGATACTTTTGCTCAGTATTTACTGAAGAGAAGGTAGGGCAGGGCCCACAGCTCAGCATCATGGACACAGGGGAGGGAGGTGAGCACTACTCCCTTCACAAAGAAAGGGTCCCACAAGAGCTTGCTAGCTCAGGGTGGATAAGGCAATGGGACCTGATGGCATACATCCCAGGGTACTTAAGGAGCTAAAGGAGGAACTAGCAGAGCCATTAGCAGAATTGTTTAGTGAGTCTCTGAGCACAGGAGAGGTCCCAGAAGACTGGAGAAGGGTTTATGTGATCCCGCCCACAAGAGTGGTAGCAGGAGGAGGTGGGAACTACAGACCAGTCAGTCTTACCTCAGTAGTGGGCAAGATTATGGAGGCACTTTAAGGAAAGGATAGTGCAACACCTGGAATCCATGAGGGGAACAGGATCCAAGACAGCATGGGTTTACAAAGGAAGGTCCTGTCAAACTAATCTCATAGATTTCTTTGACTGGGTAACCAGAGTGGTGGACAGGGGAGCAGCTGATGTCGCCTACCTTGACTTCAGCAAAGCTTTTGACACTGTTCCACATAGAAGATTGATAAATAAGCTAGGTAGGCTCGGGTGGGTCAGAAGTTGGTCAACTGGGTGGCAAACTGGTTGACTGGCAGAAAACAGAGAGTGGTGGTGAATGGTATACAGTCAGAAGAGATGCAAGTCACAAGTGGGTACTCTGGGATCAGTCCTGGGGCCAGTCCTATTCAACATCTTCATAGTGACCTCAGAGATGGACTAGAGGGTAAGGCTTGTCTGTTTGTAGATGACACCAAGATCTGCAACAGAGTAGATGATCCAGATGGGGTGGGCAGAATGAGAAGAGATCTGGATAAACTAGCAAAATGGTCAGAAGAGGGCAACTGGATTTAATGCAAAGAAGTGCAAAATCATGCACATAGGGAAGAGAAACCCTGAAGCCACTTATAGGCTGGGAGGGAGTTGCTAGCAGTCACAAAGGAAGAAAGAGACTTGGGCATCATCATCACTGATGACCAAAATCATCCAAGCAGACCTCCTAAAGCAGTAGGTAAGGCTAGGGGGTGTTAGGGTGTATTAGTAGGGGTATCACAAGTCGTAAGAGGAGGTAATAATCCCTCTGTACAAGACATTGGTTAGGCCCCATCTGGAGTACTGCGTGCAGTATTGGAGGCCACACCTTCACAAGGACATTAACCAAATTGAGGCAGTCCAGAGAAGGGCAACCAAATGGTGCAGGGACTGCATCAGAAGACATATGAGGACAGATTAACGGAGCTCAATATGCATACCCTTGAGCAAAGGAGGAAGAGAGGTGATATGATCAAGACATTTAAAACACCTTAAGGGCATAAACAAGGTGAAAGAGTCTAACATGTTTAAATATAAGAAAATAGCAGGACAAGAGGACACAGCATGAGATTAGAGGAGGCCGATTAAGGGGAATGTGGAGGAAATTCTTTTTCACAGAAAGGGTGGTAGATGCAAGGAATAGCTACCACAAGAAGTGGTGGCTATGAATACAGTGCAGGGCTTCAAACAGGCATGGGATAGGCATAAGGGAGCGATACAAATGACTATGAATAGATAGGTCACTGACAGAGCAAAGGCCGATGGCACATTTATAAGGTAGAAAAAGAAATGGGCAGACTGGATGGGCCTTGCGGTCCTTATCTGCCGTCAACTTCTATGTTTCTATGTTTCATTCTAAACCTTTATCATGGTGGGTGCCACAGGTCCCAGCCCCCTCCCAGACAGTACAATTGGGATATGCGCAGAGGGAGGTAGCACATGGGACACTCACTGGTTTATCATAGAACAAACTGGTTCAACAAAAAGCACTGCCAGGAACAAAATGACAGAAGGTATCACATACCAAAGAAAGGTGGGACACAGGCTCATGCATTTAGTATAAATGGGTATCATGCCATCTGAAAAGCCATATGTGTTAACAGCAGGAGCTTGGGTAATAAAGTGGGACATCTTCTGGCATTAATTTCAGAAGCCCAACTGGACTTAGTGGCCATGATAGAAACCTGGGCAGCACTTCACCTTGACTGGACAGCACAGCCCCTAGGATACTCAACCTTCAGGAAGGTTAGGGGCAAGTGGCCTTGTACATTAAGAAGGGCATCAAGACAACTAGTGATATGGTAACAAGCAAGAATGCAGAGACAGAGTGGCTGTACATACAGCTGGAATTAGGCAGGGTCAGGAACATGAGAACTGGCATGGGTTATAGGCCACTAAATCAAAAGGATGGGGCAGGCAGAGAGCCTAAGGGGAAAGTAAAAGGGCAAAATCACAGTGGATACAGCATTCATAGGTGTCTTCAATCTACTGGATACAGACTGATGCATCCTGGGGACAAATAGAGCCAGAAGTTAGATATTCATGGATGCATTCCTGAATGGCTTGTTGGTCCAGGGGGCCAGGGAGCCAGATATGGGAAGTAGCAATCTTGGACTTAGTGCTAACAAATAGACTATGACATGGACATAAAAGTGGAGGGACAATTTGGGTACTATTGACCATGTATCCATGTGGTTTGCTATTGGGCTACAGTGTAGGTAAGCTTCATACCAACTCCAAAGCAAGAATCCTGGATTTCAGAATGGCAAATCTGTGAGCAATGAGAAAGAAGGTTAAAAGAAGGTTGGTGTTTATAGTAGTGGTAGGGGTGTTGAGGGGAAATGCAGTATTATTAAGAACAGCCTAAAAGAGGTCACCGACTCCTGCTGGAGGCATGTGGGAGGAAAAGAAAAAAGTACAGAAAACCTATTTGGTTTACACTGCAGGTGGGGACGGTAGTGAGAGATAAAAAAGGCACCATTCAGGAGATACAAAGGGAGTCAAGTGGAGAGGGACAGGGAATCATATGTAGAAAACTGGATGAAATCAACAGGGCAGCGAGGAGGGCTTAGGTAGAAGCAGAACTGAGTATAGAAGAGGGCATCATAGAGGGTGGCAAGGCCTTCTTTAATTATATCAGGGAAAGAGGCAAATGAGGGAAGGCATATTCAAGCAGAGACAGGTGAAGAATGGCTGAAGAAGACAATGGTAAGGTAGATATAATGACCAATTTCTTCTGTTCAGTGTTTACAAAGCAGAAGGCGGGTCCACTATCTGAGAAAAAGTACCAGATCCAAGGAGGGCAAAAAGAGCATGGAACAGATAGCTGCTGAAAGGGTACTCAAGGGTTTTGGGCTTGATAGGTTGCAACCCAAGATGCTGAGGAAGAGAACGCAGGCAGTGGAGGTATCCCGGCAGATCTCTAGAACTGCTCCCAAGAGCCTGGGGAGGTGCTTATAAACTGGAGAATGGCAGATATTGTACCCGTACACCGAACTGGGGAAAAGGATGAGCCAGAGAATTATAGACTGGTCAACTTGTCTTCAGTAGTTGGCAAACTGCTAGAAACTATAATCAAAGTGTGGCTGATGGAGTTCTAGGCTGCAAATGGGCTAGAGGACTAAAGGCAGTATGATCTGTAGCAGGCGAATCTTGTCAAGCAAACCTGATTGACTTCTTTAACTGTGTAACTGAGGCTGCTGATAAAGGAATGACAGTTGGTATACTGTAAAGTACAGTTACGTAAGAACTTACTGTAACAGTAGATCTTCGAGAACAGCTCTTGCAGCAGGTTACACCATTAGGACTGAAGCCGGCAGGTGACAGGACCCCACGGAAATTTTCTGGCTAGCAGTCTTCAGCGGGGACCACCCCCGACGTCGGGCGTAGTACATAAGGTGGTTGTCCCCCCATAATCCTCAGTTCTCCCGTCGGAGACTCCCAGCCGTTGGATGACATCAGAAGGGGAGACCGAGGATCCGCCATCAGATGGTAAAATAAGGCAATAGGAATGTCCCATCTTATGAGATGGATGCTTGACTATGACCTACCTCAAGTGGGGATGGTGGGAGGGAAAGTACCTGTTGCAAGAGCAGTTCTCGAAGATCTACTGTTACAGTAAGTTCTTACATAACTGTACTATCTTACTTCGAGATACAGGTCTTGCAGCAGGTTACACCATTAGGACTGATTTCCAAGCAGTAATGGCAATCATGCACCATGGGGAGGAGGAAAGGTTGAGACCTCGAGATATCTCAAGTCTAGGACAGAAGTCCCTGAAGGACAGCTAGACCAAACCCCGCTCTTCGTCTTGATGCAATGTCCAGATTGTAATGCCTGATAAAGGTATGCACAGAGCTCCAAGTAGCTGCAGCACAAATAGCTGAGGTGGAGACGTTCTTCAACGCCACAAAGGAAGTAGCCACCCCCCTAGTGGAATGACCCTTGACTGTGCCCGGTAAGGGTTTATTGTGCTTTTGATAACAGAAAGTAATGCACTGGATGAGCCACCTAGACAGTGTCTGCTTAGAGACAGGAGCTCCCATCATCCTGTCAGCAAAGCAGACGAAAAGTTGGTCCGACTTTCAGTGTTTGGTTCTGGTCAGGTAGTATCTGAGGCACCTACGCACATCTAAGGTGTGCAGAAGGGCTTCTCCTCGATTAGAGTATTTCGTAATATACACTGGTAGATCGAGGTCCTGATTAAGGGTGAGAGCTGAGACCACCTTAGGCAAAAATTTTGGGTTAGTCCTTAGGGATGCCCTGTCCTGGTGGAAAACCAAATAAGGCTCTTTGCACATAAGAGCGTACATTTCCGAAATTCTTCTGGCAGAAGTAACTGCAACTAAAAATAACGTTTGCCAAGAGAGAAAACATAGCTCACAATTGTGGCTCGGTTCAAAAGGGTGGCAGCGGAGCTGCTCCAGAGATCTAAGGCTAAGTCCCATGGAGGGATTGGATCCCTAATTGAGGCCTATATGGAGACGCCCCTCAAAAAGGCCCGAGTTGTGTCCAGCTGGGCCACAGTGCGTTGGTCTACGGGGGCATGGTAGGCTGAAATGGCACAAAGGTGCACTTTAATCGAGGAGTAAGCCAGGTCGGAGTGGAAAAGGGAAAGCAGGTAGTCCAGTACCATCTTTTCTGGACAGTCCAAAGGTGGAAAGCCATGTGCTTGAGCCCACAAGCAGAACCTGGACCATTTCATGGCGTAGGTTGCATGGGTAGCTGGTTTTCTGGTGGCAGAAAGCACATCTGCCACTTCTTGCGAGACCCCGTATCGCATCATGGCTATGTCTCTAGGAGCCAAGCGTGCAGGTTCAGTGAATGTAGGTCCGGATGAACTAAGGAACCCACCTCCTGTGACAGTAGATGGGAGCTGATTGGCAAAGGCACTGGAGGTTCCCGGGATAGCTGATGCAAGAGAGGGAACCAGATCTGTCTGGGCCAGAAGGGTGTGATCAGGATAAGCATCGCTTGCTCCCTGCAAAGTTTTAAATGAACTCTGTGGATCAACGGGAAAGGAGGAAAGGCATAGAGGAATCTGCCCGCCCAGGAGAGGGACAACGCGTCTCGCCAGAAAACACCAGGCCCTGGATCTAGCGAGCAAAAATTGGGCAGTTTTGCGTTGTATGGGGCCGCAAAGAGGTCCAACTCTGGAGTACCCCATCTGCGAAACAGATCCTCTGCCACCTCCTGGAGTAGTTCCCATTCATGGACTCTGGCCTGAGTGCGGCTCAGGCTGTCTGCGATGATGTTGTCCACTCCGGGAACATGAACTGCAATAAGGTTTGCGCCGTGTTGCAAGACCCAATCCCACACTCTCATGGCCTCCCTGCAAAGCGGGTAGGAGTGGGTGCCTCCTTGTTTGTTGAGGTAATACATCACCGGGGAATTGTATGTTTGTAACAGGAGTGTACCCGGTGGAATCTCCGACTGGAAGGCCTGCAGAGCGTGAAGGACTGCCCTCATTTCTAGTATGTTTATGTGGAGATGAGACTCCTGGGCTGTCCACAGGCCCTGAGACCGAACTCCATCGAGATGTGCTCCCCACCCGAGCCCCGAGGCATCTGTGGAGAGAGTCACAGTTGGGGACGGCGCTGTAAAGGGGACTCCCGCCAAGAGGTTCCCTGGATGGAGCCACCATTGCCAATCTCGAATTACAGTCCTCGTGATTCAGATTGGGTGCTGAAGATGGTCTTGCCTTTTGTCCCATTGTACCCATAGCATCCACTGGGTTATCCGCATGTGGAGATGGGCTAGCAGGACTGTTGCAATGGCCGCAGCCATGTGTCCGAGCAGGTAAAGGATCTGTCTGGCTGGGACGGTCTTCTTCGCCGATAACTCCCTGATGAGGGATCTGATGTGTTCCGCTCTGTCTGTGGGAAGGAAAGCTTTCCCTCTGATGGTGTCCAGAACTGCTCCAATAAACTGCAGCATCTGGGACGGAAACAGGAGTGACTTCTCATAATTGATGAGAATGCTGAGAGTCTCGAACAGAGACTGGTGCAGTGGATGGCAGACATCAAGGCCTCCCGGGATGGCGCCATGAGAAGCCAATTGTCCAGGCAGGGGAACACGTAGTGGCCCTGTCTCCTCAGAGACGCGGCTACAACCGCAATGCACTTCGTGAATACCCGAGGTGCCGATGACAGCCCAAAGGGAAGAGCTCGGAACTGATAATGGCGGCCCTGAAACTTGAAGTGCAGGAACCTCCGGTGCGCCTGAGTGATAGGAATGTGCAGGTAGGCGTCCTGCATGTCCAGGGATGCCAGAAAGGTGCCTTGCTTCAGCATGGGAATTAGGCCCAGGAGGGTCACCATGCGGAAGCGCTTGTAAGCGACCAAAAGGTTGAGGTTGCTGAGGTCCAGTATTGGACGGAGGTCCCCTGTTTTCTTTGGAACCAGGAAGAAGTGAGAATAGTACCCTAGTCCTCTCTGGTTCCCTGGTAGGCGCTCTAAGACTTCCTTTTCCAGAAGCGCGAGCACTTCCTACTGTACGAGCAGGGCATGCTGACCCAAATAATGGGAAAGCAGGGGAGGTCTTGTAGGTGGGCTGCCTACAAACTCTATGTAGTGGCAATTTTTGACCAGCTGTAGAATCCATCTGTTGGTGGTGATTGACTGCCACCCTGAAAGGTGGTGTGCGATGCGACCCCGACTTTCTTTGCCCGTTGATCCTGAGGAGGGCCGGGAGCCGGGAAGGAGTCATGCTGTGGCAGTGTTTGTCCCTGCGGGCTGGGCCAACTTTGAGAATCATTGTCCTCTGCCTGGGGATGACTTGGCCTGGGCCTTGCGTGAGAAAGTGCCCCTCTGCTGTTGGCCGGAACGTTGCTGTTGTCTTTGTAGCCAGCCACGAAAACGGCTCTGGTTCCCACGAAGGAACTAGGCCTAGATCTGTACATAGCTTGTACAGATCGGACTGCCTTCCCAGCGCCCTGAGTTTGGTGATAACTCTCCAGAGACTTCACCAAACAGGACCTCACCATTATATGGGACGTCTAGAATGTTTTTCTGGACATCTGGGGTAAATCCGGAGACACGGAGCCAAGAGTGTCTCCGGAGACAAATGCCTGAGGCTGCAGCTCTGGCTGAAGAGTCCGCAGAATCATATGCGGCTCTGAGCACTTGGGTCCCCACATCTGACCCAGTGCAAAGGAGGTTTAGGAGCTCTGCTTTCTGGTCGCCATCGGGAAGCTTTTCAATCAGGTCCTGGCCCTGTTCCCATAGGGCGTTCTGGAACTGAACCATATGGGTCAGATAGTTCAGTGACCCGATGGCACAAGTAGCAGCCGCATACGTGTGCCTTCCCAGGGCATCCAATTGCTTGGATTCCTGGTCCGGTGGCTGGGTGCTCATATGCTGTGGTCTCTGAGACCAGTCATGTGGAAGCAGTGATGACCAGGAATCAGCTTTTGAGTTCGCAAATACTGGTCCTCCTTAGGGGCCTTGTATAGGCAGTCAGCCTTCTTCGCACTGCGGGAGTGGAATGCGGACATTTCCACACAGCCTTGGTGACGTCCGTGAAGGTATCCACCAAGGACGGCACTACCACAGGCTTCAGGTCTTTTTGCCGAAGGTAGCGGGCAAGGCGTTGTCGCTCGGGGTCAAGCTCCCCAGCATCCCACCCCATGTTCTCCTGGATGCGCCTCATGATCTCAGCGAAGGAGGGATCATCCGGAGGAGATCTGGGTAGGTCGTGTGGGTCAGGAGAGGGAATGCTGAGAGGAGAAGTGATCTGGAATACTCTGACGTATCCAATCTGGAATCCTCCCCCGACGGAGTATACCGGCATCGTCTGGGTCATTTGGGGCTGGGTGACCCTGAGGGGGATCTGAAGGGAGGCCTTCTCCTATCGGAAGATCTACCGCTAGGAGGTAGAGTTTGCTCCTTGGTGGATGGAGGTCGTCCTACAGGCCCCTTAGGTGGAGGAGGGGGCGTAGGCAGTGAAGGAGTAGGAGGAGGAGGACTAGTGGGAGTAATAGGAGGAGGAAGTGCGGGGACCACATCCTTCTTGATGGTGTCCCACCAAAAGGTAGAGCTCCTTTACCTCTGCAAGGTTCATACCCAACGACGGACCTGGCACCGGTGGCCTATCGCCGGGGTCGGGCATCGGGTCCCCGGGGGTCTCCTGCTCCAGGGAGGGTTCCCATGGGAGCCCAGCATCCTCGATGTCGCCCGCCTGGTCTTCGGGCTGTGTGGCGTCCTCCTCTGTAGAGTCCCTCTGACCAGCGTCCACCGGCGACGGAGATGCGGTCTTCCGCTCCGGGGTAGCCGACGTCGGTCCCCTGGCCGACGTCTTCGGACCTGGCGAATGCCTGGCTGGCGATGGGTGTCTCAGTGTCATCGGCTCCTGTGAGCGCCGAGGGTGCTTGGCCGACCGGTGGTTGGGTCCGACGTCCGTTTGAGGGACGTCAGGTCCTTAGTTTTGCGGGGCACCAGATCTGGACCTCAGGGTGGTTGGGAGACTGACCTGGAGTCAGTATCCTGGCAACGGGAGGAAGATTTGTGGCACTCACCCAACTTCGAAGAGGCCTTGGAAGGTGTTGAAGAAGCCAAGGGCCTTGAAGTCTTCAGAGGCTGGAGCGATGAAGAACCGCTGGAGGACCTGACCTGGACCGGGGAAGGTTGCGACCGAGCCCTGGAGGGAGAGCGGTCCAATTTAGAGCCGGAGCTTCGGGAGTCCAAGGCCCGTGTAGGAGACCTGGACCTCGCCTTTTCACGGTGCTTGTCCCAGTGTTTATGGGATTTGCTTGAAGATTCTCCCTGGGAGGAAGGTTCCTGGTCCATGCTTTTCAGCTTTTCTTCTAAGAGAAATGCTTGAAGTGCCTTCTGATGGTGGATCCTGGTGCGGCTGTTAAAACCCTGGCAAAGGGAGCAGGTCTTGGTGTCGTGGTCCGGGGCCTAGGCAGCGCATGCAGGATGAATGGGGATCCTTGAAGGGATTCTGCTTGCCGCAGTCACACTTCGAGTGGTGACCCTCTAAAGATGTAGTTGGAGAGGACATCAGTTGAGCAGAGCCAAAAAAGAGATGAAATTCTTTGTAGTTCTGTAGTCATTGTAGTACGCTAGAAAGGAGACCAAGAGGCCGATACTGGCAAGTTGACAGCGGGAAAAGAACGGAGGATTATGGGGGGACCGCCTCCTTATGTACTACGCCCAATGTAGGGGGTGGGACCGACGTCGGAGGTGGTCCCCGCTGAAGACTGCTAGCCAGAAAATTTCTGTGGGGTCCTGGCGCCTGCCGGCTTCAGTCCTAATGGTGTAACCTGCTGCAAGAGCTGTATCTTGAAGTAAGATCTGAAGTTTAGCAAGGCATTTGGCTCACAGCTGCACTGGTGACTGGTCAAGAAGTAAGGGGGCGTAGGGGTGGAGGACACTAACATGAAGTGTGGGCAACTGGCTAAGGGGGAGGACACAGAGGATAGTGATAAATGGGGAGCACATGGAAATGATGAAGGTCACTAAATTAGTCCCACTGGGGGTTAGAATTCAGGCCAGTACACTTTACCATTATCAGCAACATAGAGTAAGGTATCAGAGGGAAAACCAGCCTCTCTGTGGATGACACCAAGCTCTGTGACAGACTGGACTGTGAGGAGGAAATCCCAGAACTGAAGAAGACCTAGAGAGACCTAAGAAATGGTCACAGATCTGGCAGTTTGCCTTCAGTGCCAAGAAGTGCACAGTCATGCACGCAGGCAGTAAAAACCCTAAGGTTGAATAAAGATTGAGTGGGGGGACAGTTAATGCAACTCAGGAGGAAAAGTAAAGGGATCTGCAATAGGGATTTCCAACCGTCTTAAATCATCAGTGCAATGTAGCAGAAAATAGGGAATGTAAACAGAATGCTGGAATGTACTGGTAGAGGGTTCAGCATTAGGAGAAAAGTGGTCATGTTGCCACAGTACAGAACCCAGGTATAACCCCAGCTGGAGTATTGCGTGCAATTTAGGACCCCCCAACTAAGAAATGACATAAAAAAGCTATAGACTGTGCAGAGAAGGGTGACCAAGATGAAACACGGTTAGCAAAGGAGAATGTACAGTACACAGAATCGAAAGTCGCAACATGTACTTACTGTAGACCAGAGGGAAGGGGGGGCATGATAGAAACATTTAAATACTTGCAGGTATAAATAAAATGGACACAGGCAAACTGTTCACAGAAAATAACAGAATTAATACCAGAGGAATAAGAGAAAACTGGCATTTGAACGGTTTAAGAAAAAAAAAGGATATTATGGAGAATTTTTTATGGAGTGGGTAATTGGGTGAAAAAGACTGCCCGAGGATCTGGTCAGCACAAAAATGGTGAATGGATTCAAGAGAGGGTAGGGCAGTCATAAGGGGCTGGTAAAGGAACTAGGAAGTTTACGGTGGGGGGGGTGGTCAAAGACTCCTCGGGGCTTGTACCACCTTCATAGATCCATCAGGACATTTTCTGCAAGTAGTGTTCTATGTATGTATGCATACTTGTGTATATATGTGTGTCCCCCCCCCCCTCTCTCTCTATATATATATATATATATCTATATTATAGGGGCGCGGTCACGCCCCTATAGTTAGGGTTGAGTAGGCACTTCAATGTTAAACTCAAAAGTTTGCACTTTAATAACTCTGCAACCGTTGAATGAATACGCATGAAATTTGGTATGCACCTTCCTGCAGTGTAGATCTCTTGATCTGGCAACTTTTGTTCTGGTCAGATATGCAGTCTCAGAGTTATGGAGAGGAGAAAAAACATGTTTTTACTTGTTGACTTTGCTGGGATTTTTCTTTGAACTTGCCTACAGCCCAAAGGGTTTGTTTGTTTGGTATGACATTTTCAGGACAGGAAGGGACCACCCCACAAATGTGCTTTTTACTAGTCTGGTGAAAAAAAACAATAAGCCGTTTTTAAGTTATTGCAATTTAAAAATTTGAAAAAATTGTTTCTGAGCATGCTCAGTATGCACTTCAATATAGCTGTATGATACGAAAGGGGAATCCTGCATTGTATGAGAAAATTCCTCTTTTGTATGGCCACCATCTTGTTTCCAATTTGCTTGAAACTCAAATTTGGAAACCTCCAAAAATGATATTCTGGGGAGGAACCAACAAATGTAGCTTGCTTACTGTGATCCTCTAGATGCATTCTTCACTTTACTGTTCCGAGAATGCCCTTAAAATGTGTGTTATTTAACATTTAAATTATTTGTTCATATCAGCGTCATACGAAGTAGGA
This sequence comes from Neoceratodus forsteri, assembly GCA_016271365.2. Classification (NCBI taxonomy): domain Eukaryota; kingdom Metazoa; phylum Chordata; order Ceratodontiformes; family Ceratodontidae; genus Neoceratodus; species Neoceratodus forsteri. The sequence continues at coordinate 813,347,257 of CM028131.1, forward strand.
TCTTAGTTCGTATGATGAGATACAACTAGAATCCTACTTCTGTGAGTTCATACAACGTGGATCTTAGTTCATATCTCTTCATACAAACTAAGATCCTACTCATATGACTCTGATACAAAGAATTTAAATGTGATATCTCAGCCATTTGGGAGATCTATCACAAATTCAACATAGGCATTTTGGGACCCCACTCATGCAACAATGTCACTGTCATCTTGTTACTCAGTCCCGAAGGTGATTTCACAGTCGCTTTATGGAATCACCTTCGGGACTGAGTAACAAAATGACAGTCCCAGTGTTCATAAGGAGGTCCCAAAAGCCCATGTTGAAAATTTGTGCAAGAAATAAAAAAAAGTCCATGTTACAAGCTGTGTTGTGCAGTTTCAATTAGGCCAATTTTAATATTTTCATCAGATTTTCAACATTGCCATTTTTGCACACCTCCTCATGAACAGTACAGCTGTCATTTCTCACATCCTGCCCGAAATGTGTTTTCACACCTCTGGCACAGAATGGTGTGGTCACTGTGTGAAATCAACTTTCGGGATGGATTAACAAAATCACAGTGCCAGTGTACATGAGGAGATTCCTTAAAAATCTCATGCTGAAAATTTGGTTAAAAAAATTCCCAAAAATGTCCACATTACGAGCGTGCGTTGTGCAGTTTCTACATGCGCTCGTAACTTGCCAGTTTTTCATATTTTCACTCCTGATTTTCAACATTACCCTTTTCTACACCTCCTCATGAACAGTATACAGCTGTCATTTTTCACATCCTGCCCAAAACATGATTTCGCACCTGTGGTGCAGAATGGTGCATTCGCTGTGTGAACTCAACTTTTGGGACAGAGTGACGAAATGACCGTGAAACTGTTCGTAAGGTGGGGTCCCCAAAATGGCGTGTTGAAAATTGGGTGAAAAAAATCATAAAAATGGCCGAGTTAAGTGCATCCATTGAACTGTGGTGCCCGTATCTTGAAAACTATTTGAGATACAGATTTTTTGCTCTCTGCAGCTTAATCCATGTGTAGGTGAACTAAGCACCCGTGGAGATTTCAAAGTCATGATTACAACTGCAGTGGAATTTTTTCCTGCGACAGTCACTGAGCTATTGCCAAATTAGTGTTACAAGGGTTATTTTCATGACTATAGGGCTGCAGTATATCCGTACTTGTGTGTAAGTGGGAGTGCAGGGCCCACAGTGTCCATGCTCCCACTTATGCAACAACAGGTAGCGTGAGGGGAGCGGAGGGCCCGCACTCCCACAACCACATACCAGTTGCATTACACTTTGTCAAAAAGAGGAGAAATTAATTGCAAAAAACTACATTAATGCATCAGTTAGGGTTTTTATTAAAGCATAAAAAGCTGGGAAATTCGATGTTAGGGTTACCAACCCTACAACCCCCCCCACACCAACAGGCGTCGGGGAATGCCTTGGAGTCGGTGGGCCTCTCACCCCATTCTCCTATACTGTACCATCTCATCTTGTTTACACATGGAATAGGGTGAGAATTAGGACTGATGACCCCAAGGCACACCCCGATGCCTGTTGGTGTGTGGAGGGTGGGGGGTGGTAGGGTTAATAACCCGAATGTCAAATTTCCCAGCTTTTTACACTTTAATAAAACCCTAACTGATGCATTAACATAGTTTTTTGCAATGAATATATATATATATATATATATATATATATATATATATATATATATATATATATATGTATTTATAAAATAGGTAGGGAAATTGCTTGGAACCTATTGGAGGATGACCATCACATGATCGTGCGTATATCAGACAGCGACCACACACCTGCACTTTTACCCCCCCAAAAAACAATTTTACTATTTTATAAGATAGATAACACACTCTAGGATGTGCAGTCACGCTCTGATATACGCATGCCTTGGGTGGTTGAGGCAGTATAGCGCAGTGGTCTAAGGCTCTGAGCTGAAAATCTGGTGACATCCAGCAGACCAGACCAGGGTTTGAATCCCACAGCTTCCACTTGTATACTGTGTGACCCTGAGCAAGTCACTTAACCTCCTTGTGCTCCCAGGTCGCTCCTGTAAAAAAGCTTTCAGCTTAGTGTGCTATACCTGGTTAAACAACTAAATAAAAAAATAAAAAAACCAAGGCGTGCGTAGATCAGAGTGCGACCACACACCTAAGAGTGGGTTCTCTATTACATATATCTATATACTGTGTGTATATAAAAATATATATATATATATATATATATATATATATATATATAATATGAATTACAATAAAACTCTGTTTTAATGCATCAGTTAAGATTGATTCCACACGACAAAAGTCTGGAAATTCGATGTTAGTTACCCAGCCTACCACCAGACCCCCCCCACCCTCCATACACCAACAGGTGTCGGGGTGTGCATTGGGGTCATCAGTCTAACTCTTACCCCATTCCATGTGTAAACAAGCCGAAATGGTACAGTATAGGAGAATGGGGTGACCCCCTTGAGTTCATCTCTTGGATCAGGTACTTATATTCCAATCCTAGTGCAAAAATTTATTGCAATGGGATCTTTTCCCATAATTTCCCACTATATTCAGGAACGTGTCAGGGGTGCCCAATGTCACTCCTGTTGTTTAATCTATACTTGGAACCCTTGCTTCGTAAACTACAGCTGTCTCCAGATTTAACTGGTATTTCAATTGGTCCGTTAGAACTTAAATTATCAGCCTATGCGGATGACATCCTACTGCATGTTACTGATCCGGCTAAGTCCATCCCAACAACTTTAGAAATAATTGCAGCGTGTAGCCGGTTCTCAAATTATAAGTTGAAAATAAGTAAGACTGAGGTCATGCCTCTCAATTCCCATGTGCACAGGGTGGATATAGTTGACCTTAATATGGCTTGGACTACCGGACTCAAATATCTCAGAATTATTTTGGGGCCTTCAACCTTTCTCTTGAGGAAGCTCAACCTAGATAACCTTCTCCTAACCATTCAGCAAGACTTAGTTAGATGGTCCCCTCTTTATATTCTCCTCCAAGGAAGAATCAATGTCATTAAAATGAATGTGTTGCCCAGAGTATTTTACCCCCTCAATATGTTGAATATTTACCTCCCCTTAACTTGGTTCTGTAAAATCCAGAGAATGATTACTAGGTTCTTATGACATAATAAACCTCCAAGAAGATCTTATCCTCACCTTTGTGCCCCGAAATCCATGGGGGGGGGGGACTAAAACTCCCAAATTTTTATCACTATTATCAGGCGAGTCATATGGCCAAATATATGCGTTGGGCTGTATCCCCTCTGAACCATACTCAACCCCAATACATCCCCCTATGGCTACAAATTGAAAGGGCTATTATTAAGGGCACAAAATTGGCACCCCCTAGCCTTTGGCACGTACTTCCTGAAAAGCTGCCTGTCTCTACGCAGCCTACGGCAATATATACTTCAGTCAAGGTTCATAATCAACTATGTAGGTCTCTTTGGATTAGGCATACTAAGCATATCTCACAGCCATTGTTTAGTAATCCCAATTTTAGGGTAGGTAAGATTCCTCTCCTATCACACAATTTGAATATACCTCCACACACTAAGGTCAGTGATCTAGTCTCCAAGGGAAGGATGAGCTTGGTCTCCGATATATTGGAGAAATTCCATTTATCGCCAAAGTACACCTTCTATATTTATCAAATTAGACATATGCTCACTACGTGGTTTGGATTGAATCAGTGGGAAATCAACCACGGGGAGACCTTCTTGGAACTTCAAACCCTTGAAGGGCAGCCTCATGCTGTCCCCTACTTAGTAGCAGCCTTATATTTGAAATTTTGTCCTGACTGGTGGATCAATCCCAATATTGGATAGAGACCTTCCCCAATAACTGTTTTAATTGGGAACACTTATGGCGAGGAATCTATATCTATAGTGCTAATGATAAGCTTCGACTAACACAATACTATATATTGCATACCATGCATCTAACTCCTGCAAAGTTATATAGGATGGGGAAACTCCCACATGATATGTGTTTTAGGTGTGGACAGATGCAAGGTTCTCTGCTGCACATTTTCTGGGATTGTCCCTTGGTTGCTCCCCTATGGGCCCTAATTAAATCCAGGGCGGATCCCTTATTAGGGGTACAAAACCTATTCACCCCGCAAATATGTATATTAGGGGATTACTCAACAGTGGTTGTGAAAGAAAGGAGGTACTATATTAACTTAATATCACTCATGGTGAAAAATCTAGTATTAAAGCACTGGAAAGGCTAACATCTTATTACCTACCAAGAATGGATCACTAGTCTGTTGTACAACTTAAGGACTGAGAAAACTATTGCCAGCTTTAGAACTGCAATTTCCCAATACAACACAAAGTGGGAGAAATTCCATGCATTATGGTCAATTGCTCCTACACATTAACCTAGGAGGCGAAGATTTCTTATCTCCTATGTTAACAAACAAGACCCTTTAATTTTAGAGGTGTCACCCATATAATACTTTTTGGTAGTGTAGTACTACTCTGTGGAACTGGCTCTAGGGTGGGGGTGGGTTTAGTGGGGGGGTTTTGAGGATGAGGGATATGGGGAATTAGTATGGGGAGGGTGGGGAGGGAGGCGGATTTAGTGGACAAACATCCTCTGAATTGTATACGACATTATACAATGCTTTATCTTCTGTAATGTATATTGTACTGGGTGTTTATGTGAAAATTGAATAAAGTAAACTTAATTTAAAAAAAAAAGAGAATGAGGTGAGAGTTAGGTCTGACAACCCCAACACATACCCCGATGCCTGTTGGTATGAGGAAAGTGGGGTGGTAGGGTTGGTAACCCTAACACTGAATTTCCAGACTTTTGTCGGTGTGGAATCAACCCTAACTGCTGCATTAAAATGGAGTTTTTTGCAATGAAGATATATATATATATATATATTTATAAAATGGGTAGACAAATTGCTTGGAACCTATTGGAGGATGACCATCACATGACCATGCATATATCAGAGCGTGACTGCACACCTGCACTTTTACCCCCTAAAAACAATTTTACCATTTTATAAAATAGATAACCACTCAGATGTGTTGTGTTTCGATATATGCACTTCACGTGGTTGACGTACTTCCTCGGCTCAGGCAGATAACCCACACCAAGGTGTGCATATATCAGAGCATAACCACACACCTAAGAGTGTGTTATCTATTATATATGTGTGTGTGTATATAGATATATATATATATATATGTAATAAAGTATATGAATAGACCTTGCAATACATGTACAAAATTCTCATAACTTATCAGTTGTGATGTCATAATTCTCAAATTACCATCACTGGGATCTCGTAATACCACTGTTTGTTGTCCCAATGATAGTACCATCATCTAGAACATCTTACTCATCCTACTAAATCCTTTGTTCTGTGGCCCTGCCCCTGTGCCTTCCCAAACTCTTTCTAAACTTTACCACAGAACAGCGCTCACATGACAGTATGATTTTCAGCCCCTTCCCTACTGGGAAAGACAAACTGCTCCTGCCACCTCCTTTATAGCACTCTAATGGTGTTTTGGTGTTGCCTCTCCTGGCGCTAATTACTGCCCTCCTTTAGTCAATGTCAGATCCCACAGGTCTTCCACTGCAGCCACTGACTGAGGCTTTTCTTCCATCCTGCCTAACCAGCAGGACCTCCTCCCACTGTCACATCATGGCTCTAACAGCACCAACAACAATGGGATTAGGCTACTGCAAGTGCAAATGACATTTCTCCCCTTTTGGAAAAAACACAGTTCCATATACAGTCAGACTTGGCTAATCCATAAACATTTGTTTTTGACCATTTTGTTACGTAATAAAAATATACATAGTAACCAGACAATGTCCAGAGGATTTTAATTACCATAGCAAAAAAATCCATTTTAAAGGTTCCTTGTTCAGATTATCAGGATCCATATATTACAAAAAATAAGGGAGCTAAGTTTCACTTGGGTATACTATCTTCGCTCACGAGATTATCATTTCATCAGAACCTTTTGATTGTATACCTTCGTAATACATAGTTATATCTATATAAATAACTCTGCAACCAATCAAAGGATTAGCACAAAATGTGGTATGCGTTGTCTGGTGGGGTAGATCTCTTGATGCGGCAAGTTTCTTTCCCGTTGGATGTACGGATTTTGAGATCTGGACACTGCTAAAACCTTAAAATTCACCTTGTTTTTTTTTGCAGTTTTTTCCTCATCTCCTTGTGTCCACATGGTGTGGAATTTTGGTGTGTTTTTTATGGTACAACCAGCTTTGGTAACAGAAGAACTGCCATGCTTAGTTTGTTGAAAAAATATGAATCTGTTGCAAAGTTATTACATTTTCAAGTTTCTCATTGTTTTCAAAGGGAAATCTGCTGTCAATTTTATAGAGATAAAGTTTGACCAAGGATTGACCTCGCGAAATAGGAATCGTTCTTGTAAGATCAATTCCTTTTCATGAGACTAAAATTCTGTTCATGAGCAAAAAAAATCCTTTTTCATGAGTCGCCATCTTGTCTTTTTTCTTCCACCAACTACAAAAGGTGAAGAATACATAAAACTGCTGAAATTTTTTAAAACAACCAACAGAACCTACCTAAACAAGACCTGTTTAGCTAGATTCTGATGTTTGTTTTTGAAAGTTGTGCCCACAAATGCCTTTTCTGGGCACCCACAATCCCAAGTGCCCAGCCTACCGAGAGGAGCTCTTCCCAGGTGTTCTCTGTATGAGAACACCGGAAATTTCTTGACAACGTGAATGGGGATGATCATTCACTTAGACACAGTAAGTAAGCTATTATATATGCCGTCCTGTAGAGATTTTACTTTGTAGAGATACTTTCTATTTGAAGTACAGCTTTGAAAAACACACTAGTCTCAGCTATCTTGTAGCTGTACGTAAGCAAGCTGCTAATGTAAGTAACAATATGTAACTAAATCTACGTTAAACATTACACCTGGGCATTGCAAGCTGTGTGAGCTGGGACATCACCAGACATTTTATATCAGACAACCTTCAATGATGCCAAGGATCAACTCACTCGTGGCCCAAATCAGAAAAAAAATGTAGGCATATTTATGAGACATGAATGATCAGTGTAGTACTCGTTTCATTTTCATATTAACCCCTGCCATTTTACTCTGTGTATTAAAAACTGACATAAATTATGAAATAAGTTCAGAGGGGAAGATCTGCTTCCTAGTAGATACAGAAATCTCCTGCTCATTGGAAGACATTGTTAGGATTTCAGTTTTCTAGTAGACCTCAAAAGTAGTTTCGACCTTTAGTGATGCCCCCCACACACACACACAGCTTGTTTTCTTTAATAACACAAGACTGCATTTTATTTTCCACCAGATTGGCACCCGAGTATCCAATATGCACATGAGCACATCTCAAATTGGGGTGTGACGGTGTACAAACCCTAAACAGTAACAAAGATGCTAATAATTGCGCATAAAAAATAATTTTATAGTAATACTTGAAACACCAGAGTATCAGTTATAAGCCCTCTCCCATTTTCTCTGGTGTCTAGTAGCACTCCTCACTCCACGACCACTGTCCCTATATATTCCCTGGTGTTTAGCGGCACCCCCCCAAGCTCCAATCACTGTTCCCTACTCTCTAGATCATTTACTTTAAATATCAGACACTGGGATGCCCACCCCTGGTGTCTGATGCCTCCCCAACAGCCCATAGTTTTATAAGCCATCAGGAGCCCCAATCTCCACGTTGGCATTTCGTGCCATCCAGTGTACCAGTATCTTTATTTTCTTTATTTAGACCTGAAAAGAGGAAAACAGTCCTCCGATGTCTTTTTTTTTTAATACCGAAAAAAAAAGAAAATGGTCCCTCATCATCTCCCCATCCCCATCCCTACCCTTTCACTGAGAACCCACCACTCCACACACACCCTTACCCCATACTTACCACCAGAGGTCGTAGGCTGTCATCTTCTGTGGATCAGAACACACCTGCACTCTTCAGGGCTGAACCGTGAACTGAGGAATAAAGTTAAGTGCCATTTAATGTATTTCAGTGGCGTTTTAAACTTGTATTCATAACTTTGCCATTTGTTGGACTTTTTTCACCAAATTTTCAACACTGCCTTTTTGATACCCTGACTCATGAACACTGTCACTGTCATTTCATTAATTGGGCCCAGAAGGTGATTTTGCCATCGCTGCATGAAATCACCTTTCAGGATTGAATAATGAAATTTCTCCACCAGTGTTCATGAGGTGGCATCCCAGAAAGGCCATGATGAAAATCTGGTGAAAGAATTCCTAAAAATCGCCAAGTTACATGCGTTTGTTGACATTTTCCTACGCATGTGCATAACTTTGATAATTTCCAATATTTTGAGTCCAAAGTTTCAGCATAGCTGTTTTTATACACCACCTCATGAACAGTACAGCTGTCATTTCTCACATCCTGCAGAAACATGTTTTTGTGCCTGTGGTGCGGAATGGCATGGTCATTGCGTGAAATCACCTTTCAGGATGGAATAATGAAATGACAGTGACACTCTTTACGTGGTGAGGTCCCAAAAAGCCCATGTTCAAAATTTGGAGCAAAAGTACCACAAAACACCCAAGTTATGCACAGTCATTGACATTTTCCTACGCACTCATGTAACTTTGCCAATTTTTCATATTTTCACTCCAAATTTTCAACAGAGACATTTTTCCATACCACCTCATGAACAGTATAGCTGTCATTTCTCACATCCTGCTTGAAATGAGTTTCCCGATCTGTGGTGCATAATGGCATTTTGCAAAGGATTAAAAATGTTTAACTTATGGGGTTTATGAGGTGGGGTGATAAGAAGACCATGTTAAAAATTTGGGGTCAAAAGGAGAAAAGATTTTATCATGGCTACATACATACAGTCAGGATATGATTATACTATCTGAAAAAGTAAGGAAATTCATTGCAAAAAACTTCATTAATGCATCAGTTAGGGTTGTTGCTAAAGCAACAAAAGCAGGGAATGGGGTGTTAGGGTGCGTTTTTCCTGCTTATGAGCAGAGCACCTTACTGTGTTTTAAAATAAAAAAAAATAAATTTAAAATAAATATTTTCTGAGGTTTTTTTTTGTACAAGTGCAATGTGGAGAGAGTGCAATGTAGGCACTGCGTGGCCTGCTGTTATGTGGCAGTTCACGTTTCTGTTTTTTTTTTTTTAAACGCAGTTTCTCTTTTTTTGTCCAGAGGAGTTTAAAGATCACACACTGTCTGATGTTAAGAGTCGGAAGCAACCACGGCAGCTGGCTGTACTGAAGGGAAGGAAACTGTCAGCGATTCTGGACTGGAGACTGTTTTATGTTCAGCAGTATGATAGTTTATGATAAGCATGCAGTACCTGGAGCTGGAAAGAGAGCGGAAGTGGGTGGGCAAGAAAGAGAAAATGAGCAGCATCTGGTATGAGTTTATTAAACAGGAAAACAACTCAAAAAAGAAAGGGATTTTTTTGTTGAACTGTTTGGTGTTTAGAGGCCAGCGAGGTGGGTGTTGCTTGTATACAAAAAGAGAGTGTGGTGGCAGCTTCTGTGGTTAGTGCTATTGGTATGAATTTGTATGACAAGACAAAGTATGAAAGACATACCAGTCAGCAGGGGTGGGGGGAGTGATGCGTCTACTTTGCACATAAATGCGTAGTGCGCCAGCCCAATGGTGCAGAGGGCTGAGACACTGGCAGCATCTCACATCTCGTCACTCTGGCGACCCGAGTTTAGGAAAGAGTTTGTGTTGACAGGGTTGGAAGGGGCTGGAAGAGGAATGAGTGGCCGGCTGGCAGCTCTCCTATCCCAGACTTGGGTGGTGAGCCATCCCGGCTCTTGGCTACCAACATATGGAGGCCTGTGGTAGTGCTGATGCTCGGGAGGCAAAGACAAGTGGGGTGGTTGGAAGGGGCTAGTGGTTCCAAAGTGCATGTGTACCTCCATATGCATACATCCTTCGCATTTGCTATAGCCTCAGAGGAAATTGGGAGGGGACCGGGCTACAGGAAACCCTGTCTGAGGTGCCACAGCCCGCCTCTGCTGCTCTGGTGGGCGGGGGGACATCTGGATGAGAGTCTCTTGGGGGAAGGAGGACGGCCTCCCCAGGCTCGCTATGGGGGTAAATCCACAGGGGAAGTACACCAGCCCCAGAAAGACAGTGGCAGTTGGCCACCTGAAGGCACCTGGCAATGGGGCTGCCCAGTCAGCCAAGGAGGATAAACATCTTTATTAAAAAATATAATAATAATAAAATTCCACAGTGATATGTCTGTGTACATAAATACTGATGACGAGTCTACCAAGTACATAAACAAAATATATGTACATAACTCAAATATCAGAATTTATGTAATGGCTTTTGTGTTCTCACCAACTGCATGTATATTATAGTGGCACTGTTGTAACACTATAGTTAGGGTTCAACGGTCACTTCTATGTTAAACCTCAAATTTTGCACTTTAATAACTTCGTGATCGTTCGACTGATTCATCTGAAATTTCGCATGCCTGTCTGCTACCATAGATCTCTAGGTCTTTCAAGTTTCGTTCTGGTCAGATGCACAAGTGCGGAGCTATGGAATGTCAAAAAATGTGAAAAATACCACTTTCTTGGCAATTTCTTTGTCATGCCATTTCTCTGAAACAGTATGGTGGTTTGGTCCAAAACTTTCAGGGTATATGGGGTCTGGGTTGCAGATGTGCCTTTTGAAGGTTTGGAAAAAAAATATTAATCCATTCAAAAGTTATCAAAATTTCAAGTTTCCCCATTACTTCCTATGGGAAAAAATAGATGTCCTATGCGAAAGTGCCAGTTCTCTTTCGCGAAAATGCCACTCTCTTTCGCAAATGGCTTCTGTTCATTTATGCTTCCGCCATCTTGTTTTCAGTTAGGGACAATATAATTCAAAAACCACAGCCCCATGGTAAAAAAACAACAGTTTTGTTTACCTAATTGGGGTCCGAGAACACGATTCTGGCATTGCTTTTTAAAACAGTCTCTGGAAATATGTTTTTTGTGTTCGGCTGTTAGTAGTCTTGCATATTGGTGGCACTACTGCTGCAAATTGCGACATTACCTGTGCAAAAATGCCACAAATTGTGGCAATACCTTTACTGTTGTGCGAAAGTATGTGTGGGTGGGTTTGCAGCACTACTTCCTAAAATCCCCCTGTATATTTTAGGGCCAAACAGACCCCAGAATCATATTCCTCGGCCCCTGTTTAGGTAAACACCTATTGGTGTTTACCTAACACAAGTCAGGATACAGCATGGGGACAACAGGCAACACTGTGGTGCTCTAAAGGTAACTACAGGCTCCCTTCCAGAGAGGGCATCCTTCTGTGGGGGCTCTTTTTCTGCCCTCCTATACTGACTGATAGTTTCTACCAGGACTTGTCTACCACCTTGCCCTGCCTGGGTTTGGGCCATGCTGTACTAGAGCTTTAAAGACTGTTTACTGCACATCTCCTGCATCTCTAGTCTATGTTGTGGTTACTTATCCCTGTCTGCCTGCTATCTGCTTAAGCGTTCTGCATGTGTAATAATACCTCATTCTATGCTAGTCACATGTTCTTAGCTCTGCTTAGCAGTGAAACCAATGTTTGTTTAGAGGCTAAGTACTGTGTTTTTACAGTGACTTGCTGTGTTTGTGGAGTTTTCTCTGCTGGGAGCGACTGCAAACTCGCCAGACCCACGCATGCGCACTAGAGTCCAGGCTTAATCTCTTTGTCCCTCAACCAGCCTCCCACTGGTCCAAAACATTCAGGGTATATGGGTATTTCTTCATTTGCCATCCTATTTAGGCCATGGGAACCCCTCTCCCCTCCTCACACAAGCCAGGATAGAGCACAGGGACAACGGGGAACACCACAGAGCTCTAAAGGTAACTACAGGCTCCCTTCCACAGAGGACATCCTTCTGTGGGGGTGTGTGCCCTGCCCACCCCAGCCGCCCTCCCCCAAGGACATCTCTCCCTCCCAATCACATGACTAAGTGTCCACTTTTCCATTAGGAACTTATACTCTTTCTCCACTAGAGGTCTCACTGCCTCTCCTCACTCTGTTTCTTTCCCCTCTATGCTCCTCTAAATCTCCTGTACTCCCTTTCCTCCCTATCTCTGCCCACTGCTTGCAACTGTGCCACCTGGCCACTAGGAGGTGGTATTTCACCCTAAGGTTTAGCTTGTTCTCTAGGCTCCACCTTTCTCCCTGTCTCAGCTCCAACCTCCTCCTGACTCCTTTCTCCCCTTGCTGTATCCTATATCCCAGCCATCTTTCCTTTCTCCCCCTCTCAGTCTCAAACCCTGCACCTTCTGCAATACAGTCAGGCACACTACCACTGCGCCACCTTGGCTGCCCTACTGACGAGTGTTTTTTGGTATCTCTTATTCTCTTCTCCATCACACACTCCAGTCACCACGGCCTGCCTCCTCCCACTCTTTGTGCACATCACTCTGCTCTGTATTACCTCCCTTCATCCCACTCCCCCTCTTGCTGCCACACATACCCTGACCTTTCATTCAAACCATACTTTGTATCAACATGCCACAAGTGCCTACCTTCCCTGGATGCACACTACTCCCACACCCCACTTGGCACAAACCCTCCCCCCCCCCGACCTCAGGTATCCGCACTTCCTCCTAACCTCCCCTTCTTCCACTCCCTACCCATCCCCACATCTCCTCCATCTTATAAACTCATGTAACAGCAAAATTACCAAGAAGAAAGCCCGTCAGCTATTGCTCAGGACCCTCTCCCTCCTTCTTCTCTTGTCTGGTAAACATACAACGTAACCTTGGCCCTACCATCCCAACTACCCAACCCCAGGCAAATACCCATGGCTTACATATCGCATATATCAATATCTGTAGCTTACCAGAAAAACTCGGCCTCCAGGTTTGGGTAGTCCAGTATGATCCTGATATTATTACTCTTGTGGAAACCTGGCTATCCAAATCCACCCCTGACTCATATATAGCTCTCCCTGGTTACACCCTGCACCACCTCGATAGAATCAGCAAGCGTGGGGGAGCTGTCCCATCTATCTTCGAGACTACCTTCAGGCCCATTCCCTCCCCCAACTCGCAAATGGTGCCCACGCTCTGTCCCTCAACATCACCCCATCCCCTCCAGGGCTCCACTCATCCTCACTGTAGTTTACACACCATCTCATGGGCAGCAACCTGCCTTCCAGTCTCTTACAGACTATCTCATCACCTTCCCCCCAAAGACTGAACTTATCACGACTGGGGACCTCAACATAAACTGGCTCTCCTCCTCCTCCTCCTCTCACTACAAAGATGCCCTGGCAGCCATGGACATCTCCCAACTAGTCTCTTGCCCTATTTGCCTCAATCAGAATACTGGGACAGCCTCATTGCTTGACCTAGTTCTCTCAAACCCATACCAAATAATCTCTGATATCTCAGTTCTACCAAACGCTCTTAGTGACCACTCTCCTGTCCTCTTCACCTGGTCCTGTCTTGCATGCAAACCACCCCCCCAAGATTATCCACACAAGACCTCTTAAGCCAGGCAAGCTAACGGAACTAAAATCCTACCTTGTCTACTATACTTGGAACCCCCCCATACCTCTGTCAAGATCTTGATGAGGCTCTAAATTTCTTTATAAGCGCCTTTAATGACTCTTGCAATAGATTTGCTCCCCTCACTAAGACAATTGTTAAAGACCTCCACACACCATGGATCACCCCTCACTTGCTAGGCCTTATGAAACGCTATGATGACCTGTGGCGCAAGGCCCTTGAATCTGGCAACACCCTGGACAGGCAGCTCTACCATGCTGCCTGAAATAGCTGCACCTGGGCCATCCGTAAAGCAAAGGCTGATTACTTCAAAACTGCCCTGACTGCTACATGGGACAATGGGTGCAAATTCTGGGACAACCTGAAATCCCGAAATGGCAAGTCCACCTCCTCCTCCCCCGACCAACTGAACATAAATGGGTCCATCACGAATGACACAGACCTGGTGGCCTAAACACCAACTCCACCTTCTCGGACCTTAGTGCCACCCTCCCCCAATTTCTTCAGTCCTGCAACTCTCCTCACATACCCCTGGACATCACCCCCATTCCATTTCCATGTTCTTACAAATTGGGATGCTAAACCCTACATTCTGAAAGCCATCTGGAACTCGCAATATAGTAGTGACACTCTCGACCTTTAGCTACTGTGCTTGACACTGGATGAGGTCATCCCCCTCCCCAACCTCCCTTTTTAACCTTTCTCTCTGCCTTGGCCAGTTCCCCACACTGTGGAAGACAGACCACATCACCCCCATCCACAAATCTGGAGACCACCTTACCCCTGACAACTACTGACCAATATCTATCCTTCTCACTCTCTCTAAGGCCCTTGAGCGCACAGTAGCCAACCAACGCACTGAGCACCTCTCTAAATACAACTTGCTTTCCCCTGAACAGCATAGCTTCAGGCAGGGCCACAGTACCACTACCGCCCTATTGGGCTTTTCCAGTCATATTCACTCTGCCCTTGACAATGGCAGACTGGCTGGAGCTGTATTCCTAGACCTGTCTAAGGCTTTCGATTCCATGAACCACCCACTCTACTCTCCACTCTCTCGCACCTTGGCATGTCCCAAGAACCCACAACCTGGTTCGCTGACTATCTGTCGAACTGCACCCAGAAAGTAAAAATCCATTCTAAACTGTCCAAACCACTCCAAGTTTTCTCTGGAGTCCTGCAAGACTCCATACTAGGTCACCTTCTCTTCAGTCTTTACCTTAACTCACTCCCAAAAGCCTGCTTGAGAAATATCCACCTCGGGAAATATCCACCTTTATGCGGACGATGCCGTCCTCTATGCCTCCATCTCTAGCCCGATCCAATTAGAACTCTCCCTTCAAACTACATTAAACCGAGGTAGAGTCCTGGTTTGCAGACCACAAACTGGTGCTCAACCAGAAAAAATCCAAGCACCACCAAAACAAACTTAAAAATACCCCCCTGAGCATCAACACCTCCCTCGCACTCCCACTTGAACAAGTTCACACTTTCAAATACCTGGGTGTTGTATTCGACCCAGTCCTCAATTTCATGATCATATACATCACCTATGTTTCACTCTCAACTCCCGCATAGGCCTCCTCTACTGTCACCGGAACTGCCTCCCACCTGAAGTCCTCCAACTTGCCATCTCCTCCTCTGTTCTATCAATTCTGGACTATGGCATGACCATATATGGGGCTGCAGATAACTCAGCACTCCACAGACTTATAGTGACCCTTAATAAAGCCTGCCACCCCTGTCTAGGATGCCCAAGGACCATCCCCACCTTCACCCTCTATAGCCAAACTAATTGGCTGGATTTCAATGGTAAGCTTCAATACCACACATCTGCTTGCCAAAAAAATCTCCTCGGGCTCACTGCCCCTAGCCTCTCCATACTCATACAACCTTCTTTACCCACAAGGTCCACTAGAGGCTCCCTTAAGTCCACCCACGTAGTGCCATGGCATAAAACCTCACTCGGTCAGCACTCTTTCACTTACTGTACCCCTTTGTGGTTAAATTACCTTCCTTCCCACATCTTGGGGGGAACCAAGCTTGGAATATTTAAGTTCCTATTCCGTACTCACCTTCTCACCACTCGCTCCTCTAACTGCCCATAATTGCTCAGTAGCCAGAGCATAGACTCGGTCCTGCCTATTGTCTCCCTTCTTCCCAACTCATCCTCTGCTCTCCCCCCTCAGTCTTCTCCTGCACTTAATAACTTCCCCTTCCTACTACCTGCTACTGTCCTCTCCATCTACTCCTCTTCCCCTTACCTGTGAGCCACCTATTCCTCCGGCTTTGGCTCCTTCCTTCTCTCCTCCTGCTCCCCACTGGGGGACATCCCACTGTGACTATGTCCTCATCCCAAGGTCTATATCAACCCTATATTTCTGTTCCATGAACTGTATGTATCAATTTGCATTTAAATATGCTCATTATGTCTTGCAAAATGTTCTTTATCATTAATGTTCTGTTACATGACATGGAGCCTTTGCAAAGGAGTCTCTGACTCAAAGGTTGCAATTCCGAATTTCCTAATAAATAAATAAAATCAAGAAATCCTTTCTCCCCATTTCACTGATTCTAAGGGGAAGGGGGCTGATGAATATTAATATAAAATACTGTATATTTATATTAATGATTACGGGTAGACTGGATGCTCCCAACGGTCCTTATTTGCTAACTATTTCTATTTCTCTATGTGCCAACATCGGGGTGCCCAATCCCCATGTCGGCAGTATAATACCCCTTCCTCCACCAGTGTGGGACACTGGAGAGTTCACTCCCAGTGTCCCCCAAAAATGTTTTCATTTATTTGTGAACAGCGGGGTGCCCAATCCCCCTGTTGGCACTGTAAGCCCCCCAGTGTCGCAAACAATATTTTTACTTATTTGCTGACAGTGGGGTGCCCAATCCTCCTGTCAGCACTGTAAACTCCCCTGCCAGTGTGGGACACTGGGGAGACCACTCCCAGCATCCCCAAATATGTTACATGGCTCCCCCTCAGCAGTGTGGGACACTGGAGAGACCACCTCCAGTGTCCCCAAAAATGTTAATAGTTACACCTGTAAAAAAGAAAACAGTACCCCAAAGTATTTTTTTAAATTTTTTTTAACCCTTGAAAAAAAGAAAACGGTCCCTTGTTGTCTCCCCCATCCCCCATCCCAATCTTGACCCTCCCACAGAGCACCCACCATCCCACACACCCCTTGCCCTATACTTACCAATGGAGGTTGTCGGGTGTCACCTGCTGTGGACCGGCACAAGTCTGCACTCTTCAAAGCGAAACTGTGAACTGAAGAATCAAGGTAAGTGCAGTATAATGGCTGCCAATGGCATTTTGAACTTATGGTGATATCTTGGTCATTATTAGGTATTTTTTCAACAAATTTTCAACATGGGCTTTTTGGGACCCCACCTCATGAAGCACTGTCACTTTGTTACTCAGGCCTGGAAGGTGATTTTGCCTTCACTGCATGAAACCACCTTTTGGAACTGATTAATGAAATGGCAGTGCTAGTGTTCATGAGGTGGGGTCCCAAAAAGCCCATGTTGAAAATTTGGTGAAAAAAATTCCTAAAAATGCCCATGATACATGCGTCCATTGACTTTTTTCTACACACACACACACACACACACACACACACACACATATACTTTTAGTACTTTTCAATATTTTGCCACCAAATTTTCAACGTAGCCATTTTTTCACACCACCTCATGAACAGTACAGCTGTCATTTTTCACATCCTGTCTGAAATGTGTTTTCGTACCCGTGGCACAGAATGGTGTTTTGGCATGGATTTTACATTTTTCACCTATGGGATTCATGAAGTGGGGTCATAAAAAGACTATGTTGAAAACTTTGGGTCAAATTATGAAAATGTGCCAAACTTATGACCATTTGTTGCAATTCCGTTATGCACGCTCGTAACTTTGTAACTGTTAAATACTTTTACCCCAGATTTTCCACATAGCCTTCTTATTACCCCACCTCATGTATGTCACAGTTGTTATTTTTTTAAATACTGCCCACAATATGTTTTCGCACTTGTGGTGCAGAATGGGGGTGTAGTTGCGCATATTACATTTTGCCTTGCATTTCACAATTTCTCTGTACCAGGGTAAATAAGGTGGGGTAATAAGATGGCTATGCTGACAATTTGGTCCCTGTTGTTCTACACATGGAATCTCAGGGCCCAGAGGACCCTGCGCTTCCACACCTACATACATATGCACATTTACGGAGGGATTGGAGCGCAGGGTACAAAGGACACTGTACTCCCACAGTTAAATAAGGATACTATTATACTATCTCAAAAAGTAAGGAAATTCATTGCAAAAACATGTGTTATATGCATTAGTTAGGGTTCATATTAAAGCAACAAAAGTATGGAAATGTGGTGTTAGGGTTCCTAACCCTAACATCTCATCTCACCTCACCCCCACTCCGCACCACCCCACCCCGATCCCTCCACACACCAACAGGTGTGAGGTGAGCCTCGAATGCTGGCCCCAAACACTTAATCATTATTGTACCATCTCAGCTTCCTCACACATTGAATGGGGTGAACATTAGGCAATGACCTCAAGCACACCCCACACCTGTTGGTGTGGAGGTGTGGTGGGGTGTTAGCTTGTGGGTATGAGGTGAGGTGTTAGGGTTGGGAACCCCAACACCACATTTCCATACTTTTGTCGCTTAATATGAGCACTAACTGATGCATTAACAAAGTTTTTTGCAACGAATATATGTGTATGTATATATATACATACATACATACACACACACACACACACGTGTGTGTGTATGCTGTTTCCCCATAGGGAAACTACATATCACACAGTAACGGACATTAATCATTTGAAATATCATGAATTTAAAACACCCTACTGATTGGATTGACTGAAAGGTTTATGACTTTTTAAGTAAAGCCAACTACACATTTATAACACCCTAACAGAACTCAAATATGAAATGAATTTGAAATGCCAAAACTAGTGAATCTATTACGGTATCATCAATACTAAATATCAATTTCATAACCATACTTTCATGAAACTTTTGCAACACTTTGTTTCACACACCAGCAAAGCTAAAAACAAACAGTGCTACATAAACCCTCTTAGAGCCAAATACTCACTGTGTAACCTTTCGCAACTCCCTTGACCTCCCAATCCTGCGGTCCACCCAGCTGAGGAAATAAGTAAAAAACAGGACTCAGATGAAAATAAGATGTTGCATCTCAGCTGGGATATCACAGATTAAAAAAAAAAAACACAGCAACAACAGTGTGAACAGCATGACCACGGATACTACAAAACGTTTAACAAATTTCAGCCTCCACAAAAAATGTCATACTGAAGCTATCCATCTTGCCTTCAAAGTATGTGGTTGAAAATACACAAAAATGCAGAAATTACACATGATGAGGAACTTTTCTTATACTTTATTAAGTAGCTTCACTTTTCAATACATAGAATTTCATACAAACGTATTTTCATAGTTTTCTTTTGAACAAATTTTTTAGATGACACTCTCGCTAATCATTTCTATGTCTTGGTCTCCTTTTTTGCTTATTGAATCTAATGACATAGATAACATTTAGTACATTAAAAGCCAACAAAATTACTACTTCATCGAACTACAACAAAACTATGGGAGTCTATCGTTACCTTCTCTATCAGAGACAACTGTGCTATTTCTCAGTGATGATAACTATAATTAACTGTCACAGCTTTTAATGGGATGGACGAGGTATGCTATGGGGGCAGCCACTGTTATAACTATGCTATGCTTGAATAAAATTTGGTCTCACAAACTGCCTTAGTTCCTATTCAATGCTCATTCAACACGTCTATATTGTCTTCATTGTTAATATAATATTCTGATTCCTGTTCGATGTAACCTACCTGGTCCATCTATTAAGGTATCCCCCCCCCCACCGTCTTGTATCTGAAAAGTTAGTCTCTCCCATTCCACAATTTCATCCATCACTTCCTCCCACTCCTGGTTTGTTGGGGGATTCATCTTTAACTACGTTCAAGTAATTGGCTTCAGTGTGGCCACCACTAATATATTCCAGATATAAACTTCTTCTTTTCCTGTTACTGTCTGTGGTTTAAGGTCTAATAACAAACTAGTTGCTGTTATATCTTCAGCAATCACAAAAATCACTCTTAGTCTCAGTTTAACTTTAACACGGTCTCAGAAGTGTCCTATTTTCTCACATGCCCAAAAGATATGTGTATGGGTCCCTACCATTTCCCCACACCCCCTCCAACATTCCCCTATAGGAGTGGTACACCATTTGGCTGTAATAGCTGGAATTGCAAAGTATCTAGTTTTAATTTACCACCAATACTCATGCCAGCGTGGCGCTGATGTAGTTTTAAAGGGATTTTTTTTTCATATTCCCACCCCAGTGGCAGAGGAGGGTGCCAAAAAGTGGGGGGACAGAACTGCACAGAACAGCTTTGTCCAGGGTACTAGGAAAACAATTGCCTTCTTAAATATACTTTGGTCAACCTACCTAACTTTGTATAATCCTCACATTCTGATGAATAATCTATGATTTATTAACAGAAATGTGTGGGTTGTTCATGATAACTAAAACAACAGGGTCAATAATTGTAGCGTTTGAAGAGGTTTGAAAGAATACAGGAAGCCAAAAATAACTATATAGTACAACCAATGCAACAGTAAAACAAAGTGTTCCACAGAGATTTTCCAAAAAGTAGAATTTTAGTTTGGATTTTCAATGTATGTTGAGCACCAAAAGGTTTAAAAGTAGCCTCCCTGCTGTCACTGCAGAAATCCCACCAGCTTCATTTTAACACTGCTCCACTGACTGAAATGTGGGGAGTCAAAATTAATTGTCTGACTCTTCAGCTACAAAGGTGAAGGGTCTGCTGACTCCTCGGCTCCGCAGTCTATGTCCCTCCCATTCCTTTTGTGTATGGTGTGCCGCTAGTTCCCTCTCCCCTTTGTTTTCTATTGCTGTCACCCTATGCTGCATGCCTTGTAATAATACAAAAGTGAAACTGCACCTTTTTGTTTGAGATTAATTATTAGTGTGTCTAATGTTTTACTCCCTTTCACTATTTCCTGAGGACTTCCCTTTTGTCTTCTGAGGTTTTGCATAACGAAGTCATGAATCTGGAAGTATTGAAATCTATCTGTATTTTGCCAGTTGAAGTGAGCCTTCAGTTGTTCAAATGTCTAAGATATCCCCTCTGAGACATTGATTTGGGAATTGTAACTCTGCTCTGCTTTGTCTCTTAAACCAAAGAACCATTTTGTTGGGTGCGAAAGTATTATCCCAAGCCAGCCATCTGTATCTCCAGGATTGTTTTTTTATCCTTTCATACCAAGCTATCTTATCCCAAGTCTGCAAAGTAAGCTCTAGAGGCTGTAGGTGGGATCTGTCTCTAGAGTGTCAGAGGGGAGCATCAAATACAAAGACCATTGGAGGGTATTCATCCATTGTGTAATTTTCTACTGCTTTCCAGTGAGATACACAATGGAGATTTCCCCAGCGTAGTATTACTTTCAGCTGGGCTGCCATCCAATTATATTTCAGGAAGGGTAACGCCCACCCTCCTCTTTCCTTCCTTGCGTGTAATAAAGAGCCACGTATCTGTGGGCAGTGTACTGCCCAGATGAATCTATACATTCTTCTCTGTTCCTCAGCAAACCAGTGTTTAGTTAGCAGCATGGGGACACATTGAAATAAATATAAATATCTAGGAAATACATTCAATTTTATGGTTTATATTCGGGAGTGTAGGGGAAGTAGAATGACAGCCCATCTCCAAATGTCTTCTTTCAGTGTTTGTATTAATGGTGAGTAGTTATCTTGGTAAAGCATATTATTAATAGTTCTCAGGAAGACACCCAAGATATTTCAACTTCTGTAGGCCCTACCTCACTGGAAATCTATCCTGCATTTCTCTTGAAGGGGTGTAGTTGATGGTCAAAATTTCTTTCCTTGACTCATTTGAGCATATCCAGAGAGTGCTGAGAATTCTCCAACGATGGCCATCATGTTGTCTACAGAACTATTGGGTTCTTTAAGATATAAAAGCATGTCGTCTGCGTAAAGTGCTATTTTATGTTCTGTTAAGCCTACTGTTATTCCTTTGATCTTGGGATCTTGTCTTATTCTTTGAGTCAGGTGTTCTATGTACAGGGCAAAAAGGATGGGGGATGGGGACAACCCTGTCTAAGACCACGGCCTAGTCTGAAACTGGTGGAGAGGTGGCCATTGGCTTTAACATATGCTTGCTGTGCATGGTATAGGATTTATATACAATTTACCAAGGCAGGGAAAACCAAACCAGGCAAGGACCCTATAGAGGAAATTCCGGTTCACTTGATCGAATGCCTTTTCGGCGTCCATACTCATGATGACAGATGGAATTTTGTGAAAATTAATGTGATCAATTATGTATATGATTCATCTTACATTATCTGAGGTCTTTTAGCTACAAATCCAGTTTGGTCAATGTGGATTATGTTTGGTATTATGTTTCCTATTCACTTGGATATGATGGCTATCAGGAATCTGTAGTCAACACTTAAAATTGAAATAGACCTATATGACTGCCATTGTACAGGGTCCTTGCCTGGTTTTTGGAAGTACAAAAATGACTGCATAGTTCCAAGAGGGAGGCAATTTCCTTCCTCTGCAATGGCCTCTTGATAGGTTGCCTTCAGGAGGGGAACGGTCTCCTCAGAAAACTTCTTACAGAATTCTGAAGTCAGTCCATCAGACCTTGGGCATTTCCCCGTTTTGATGTAATTTATTACCTGCAATATTTCTCCTGTCGATATTGGGGCTCATGGAAAGCTTTTCTGTTCCTCAGTCACCTGTCGTAGAAGCAATTGTGCTAAATAGTCATCAATTTGCACTGTAGTGCGTCAATTCTTTGTTTTATACAATGTCTCATAATACTACTTAAAAGCTTCTACCATCTGGACTGTGCGGGTGCCATATTGTTTGGTGCCCATATGGAACATCCTTGGGATACATGCCTTAGATCTCTGAGCTCTTGACCTGCATGCCAATAGTTTAAGAGTGCAAGGGCCTCCCTCATAATACCTCGGTCTTAGATATTTTACATTTTGTGCAACTTTATAATCCAGTAGGTTATTTAATTCTTTTTTTTTTTTTTTAAAGGTCAGTGAGTTCCTTTCCCCTGTTCCTATCGAGTTTTATTTGTCATTTTTCTAAGGACATGATTTTGGATTCTAATGCCTTCTGTTATTCTAACCTCTGTTTTTTTGCCTGCTGCTATAGCTATTAGTTTCCCCCTCACTAAACCCTTCACTGTATCTCACAATATATCCCTACAGAAGTTTCTGGGGAGGAATGGTCTTGGATTGCTTGCTGGATAAGTTGTGGAATTTGATCTCTAACTACTTTTTTTTTTTTTCCATTTCCCCGGCTCCCATGGCTTTTGGAGGAGGCCTCGTACACCCTCCTACTCCATCCGCCTGGGCTATTCATGGCCACCCCTACCCCGGCTTCACTTTGCTCGGGGGGCCAGGGTTGTATGTGATTTTTCTCCCATTTTTCTCCCCATGACCCCAGAGAACACTGGCGCAAAGGACGCATGTCCAGGCAAATGACATGCTGACATACGCTGTTGCCAAGCACTCAAAGCATCCTCCCTGGCTCCAGAGAACCGCCATTGCCCCTGTAAGCCTGTACTTCCTCTGGCCCCCAGGAATGTCAGGTGCGCAAGACAACTCCGGTAACCCACCCCTGGCGGAGGAGAGCATCTGGTGGGATGCTCGATCCTCTGCCCCCCCCCATACCGGTCCCCGACAACCCTGAGTCCATTCCCAAACCCAGGTCGCCAGCATAGCACGAGGTGCGGCATCCAGCACCTTAACCCTCAGCGCCACGGGGCCGGCCCGATCTCCAACTACTTTATCCTGTAATAAACAGACATTTAGTCTCCAGAATGACATTTTTTTTCAAATCATCCTGCTTAATATCTAGGTAGACAGGGGTATGATCTGAGAGCCCAATGGGGCCAGCATATGTACTTCTCAAACTGTGTTGCATTTCTTTTTGTACAAAAAAAAAAAAGATCTAGAGTACATCTGATATAACTGAAGAAAAAAAAAAAACATATAGCCTCTGCAAGAACCATGCAGGTACCTCCATGCATCTATTAACCCCACCTCCTTAAGTAGGGTTCTGACTTTTTTAGTCACTTGATGTTCTTTTTGGAGACTTCCCGAAGTGCTATTCAACTGTGGGGTAAGAGTGAGATTGAAATCACCCTTACAAATCAGTATCTGTTCGGCAATCAACATTAATAGGCTTCTATAAAAATCAAACTGAGGAGCTTGGGGTGCATAAACCGAGATCAAGGTAATTTTCTGGCCATTATAATTTCCTTAAAGGATCACATATCTCCTTTCCTTATCTATAATGACCTCCATAATCTCAAATGGCATTCTGCTGGGAATCAATATTTCCACACCCCTCCTCCCTCCTGTTTTGAAGGATGAAGAATGCACATGACCATAGCTGAATTTGGATAGTTTTTGGTGTTCCATTTGAGAGAGGTGTGTCTCCTGTAGGAGTATAAAATCTGGTTTCTTCTGCCGTATGTACAGTAGGTTAGTACCTTTTTGCTTTTGATGGGGTGTGTGAGACCATTAAGATTAAAGGTAAGGATTTTAGCTACCTGATCTGAAGTATTAATAACTAAGTGACAGCTTATTCCCCTATTTGTGGTACCACACAGGCCCCCTGTCCATATTCAATTTACTTAGAGATACCCCAATAACATAAAAACACAAAAAACTACAGACATGCATGTGATGTTCATAGTACAAAACTGCTTCCAAAAGTGGGGAATACATTTCATATTCCCCTTGTCCTCTGGAGGGCATGCTTTGTCTTCACAATCGCTCCCATCCAGAAGAAAGTATGGCATACTTTCGCCCCAAGCATGGAGCCCACTACTTGTGTTTCTCCAGTAAGGAAAGAGCTCAAAGAACACCAGACCAACATTCGCACAGTAGCATTCTCTATACTCACCAGAGTTGTCCTCTCTCCCTCCCTCTAAGGGTATAGAAGTTACAACAGAAAATGATCTTTGCGCTCATGAAGTATGTTTACCCCTGTATCTGGCCTCCTGAAATCAGGGTTCCCTTCCATGTAATTAACAGTCGTATGAAACAGCCCCGCTTCAAATATGCATTGCCCTTCCCTTACCCAGTGTTTCCTCACTTAACCTAAAAACCCCGTCCCCTGCCTTCTGATAACTGGATGCCCCCCCCACTATTGTTTGTTTAGAATGGTTGGGGGTGTTATCTCATAGATGTTATTTGTTTACTTTTCATTCATCCGCTAGTTTTTGACCCAATTCTTCCAAAAGCTCTCAACCTGGTGGCCAGGAGGGTGCCTCAGAGAGATCACCCTGACCCTCAATAATGGAGACAATGCCATTCCAATCTAATTCACCAGGGCCGTGAGGTCTCCCCCATCCGCACCTCCAATAATCGCCACAACTGATCATCGCATATTAACTTTCTCCACTGGCTCTGCTGAGCATATTAGGGGGACACTTCTCCACCTTTAATTATTGTTTTGTCCCCCTTTTTTCTTCCCTCTCTCTTCCTATTTTACTAACCCCCTTCTCATCCTTCACCCCCCCCAATTCTAGTTTCTTGTTGATCCCTTTGAAGGTGGGCAATTAGGTAAATTTCATGAAGATTTTACAAATATTTGCACTTCACTGAAAACTCAGACTGTCCCTCTTTAACACACATATCAAGACCTGTTTAAGTTCTTTCCTATGTGGCCAATGAAATGATTGTTACTGTTTTTATTTTTACATGGAGCAAAGCCTGATTATTGTCATCCTCTGTGGATGAGTGCTCCAACCCTGAGAATATGGTCCAGAAAGGATCAGAATTCTGTGGCTACCCCACAACTTCTGATGGCCGTTTCAGGATGATAATTATATAGGGCGATGTCCTCAATACAAAATCAGGATCCTTCCCAGCAAGCTCCCACCTGGTAAGTGAGGCAAAACAGTTTACGTATATACTGTAACACTTGGGAGACAGCTCCTCGGAGAATCTGCCCCTTTGTGATCCACCCTGGGGAATGTAAAAGTCACCACCATCTTAATACTCACTTCGGATGGCCTACTGAAATATGGCGTCTCAATTGTTTAGTGTTACCTGGCAGTAAACCAATCCCAACTGAGAGATCAGGGATGAGACTTGGGAGGCTGGCTAGCAATGTGTACAGTTATTTTATTTTACTCCACAGCACGGGATGAAAGATAAAAGTACTTACTATGACCCACCAAACTGGTGTGGGGAAAAAGTAAAGAAGCTTGATGAGGGTGTCACACAGGTTGAGGAACTTTGTGAATAACAAGTATCTATTTCAAATTTTTTGCCAGGAGAGGCACAATGAACAAAGGGGTTAAGTGACTAGTTCAGGGTCACACAGTATGTAAGTAGTGGTTGTGGAATGCAAACTCAGGTCTGCTGGGTCTCTGAGTTTACAGTTTGGTGCTCTAACCTTTAGGCTATATTGCCTCCCTAAGGCCTCACACAAAATATGACATCACACCTCTCAGGGTTTTAAATTATAAAATACATTAAAAAAAGACATTCAAACTTAGAACTAACGAGGTTTTACACAAAACACATTTTAACAGAATTCATTAGCCTGCAGAAAAATGCTTCCAAACCAGGAAATTCCAAAACAGTTAAAAAAAAAAAAAAAAAAAAAAAACTGCTTCAGACACAATGACTATATGTTTGTTTCACAGTACACACCCAAGTCAAGCACATCATTTGCATATCAAATTTCTGCCCTGCTCAAGCTTAACAAGCAATCAACAACCATGGCAACAATCAACATAATGTGTATTGCACAAACACTTAACAAGCAACAATCAGCACTCTAATAAAAGTCCTTCATGAGCAAAATTCCTGCAATGCTATAAAGTCTTTGTAATCTGTAAAAAAACAAACAAAAAAAAAAGTATCATTTGAGTCAGTTTGGCTAATTAAATGCATTACATAAAACATCCTCTCCTTCCCCTACAATTTCGCCTCCTATCTACCACCCCTCCTCCTGTCCTTTTACCCCTCTATTACAATACACCTTGCCCTCGCCTCACCCTCTACGAACCAAACACCAAACCTAACCTTTGACAAGGCCCTCGGCTGCTACACCCCTCCCCACCTCTACCTCTGTGTACACTTTTATACTCAATGATCTTTGTCTAACAGTGTTACCTCTACCAACCTGTTAGCCTGAACAATCTGTGTCGTAGAAACCAATTGCACAAGACTATTGCCTGTACTTTATTATTTATGTCGGAAGATTGTTCTGTTCTACTGTGCCTGTTATATTACTCAGCCCATTGGTTTGCTTGAATTTTATCTCTGTAATGTAGTTGTCCAATCACATGACGTGGAACCTTTGTAAATGAGCCCCCAGCTCAAAAGTAATCAGAGAATCAAATAAATAAATAAATTCACAAAAGACAGGAAAGCACTATACACTAATAAAATTATTTCCTCTCGTATACCAAATTAGCTATTAGGACCACTAGACATTTTGCTTCATGGTTTATTAGCTCTGCTGACCCACTTGATGGAATTATTTTTACCTATACTGTACTACTTTATATATTATGTGTGTGTATGTGTGTGTATATATATATATATATATATATACACACACACACACACACACACATACATACATACATACATACATACATATACACACACACACACACACACACATATACACAACATATGCAACCTATGTTCTGGGATATCAGCAGAAATGAAAAGTACTATCTGAGGCAGACAGTGGAGATATCAAATATATCTCCATGTTCCTATATGTCACAGTGATATCTCCATGTTCCTATATCTCCATGTTCCTATATGTCACAGTGATATCTCCATGTTCCTATATCTCCATGTTCCTATACATCACAGTGATATCTCCATGTTCCTACATCTCCATGTTCCTATATGTCACAGTGATAGCTCCATGTTCCTATATGTCACAGTGATATCTCCATGTTCCTATATCTCCATGTTCCTATATGTCACAGTGATATCTCCATGTTCCTATATCTCCATGTTCCTATATGTCACAGTGATATCTCCATGTTCCTATATCTCCATGTTCATATATGTCACAGTGATATCTCCATGTTCCTATATATCACAGTGATATCTCCATGTCCCTATACATCATACTAATGAAAATAAAAGTATTTCAGTTTGAATCGTGTGGCTCTGAGAACAGCAAGCTGCTGCATGGCTCTCACTCTATGACCTGCTGCGCCCCCCACCCACACCCACGCGGCTCTGACAACTGGTTGATCCTGCCATAATTTTTAAACAAATAGTTACTTAAAAAACTTATCTAGTTGATCCTGCCATTTTCAGACAGTCGCTGGCACTCGTCTCTCTCTACAGTTGTCAGCTTCTTTTAATACAAAACTAAGTAAACTTAAGAGAAAAAAATGTTTTCTAACTTTTTCAACAGAGAGTGCCTTGTTTTAAATCTCTGCCAGGACATCATTTACCACTATTGACAGTGTTCGCTCACGCTACATTACAGCAACAAAAATGAAAGTGCTTCTTCGCTAAGATGGTCTGAAAATGGCATGTTCAATCAGAAAAGTTATTTAAATGGCATATGTTGTATGTTGTTGGGGAGGGGCCAAAACACAACCTGTATAAACAAGTGCAACATGCGTAAGTCACCTCTACGTGGGGGATTGTGTTGAGAGGGGTGTGTGGGAGGTTGTGTTGGGGGGGCCCCAAACATATATTGTATAAATGGAACATGACATGGACTGACTAAATATATCATATTTTATAGTCACTCAAGGCCAATGATATCATATCACTGGCCTCTTGTGAAGATAAATATAATCTTCAGTCAGGCCATGTCAAATCCCCTATATACTGTATATGTAGATAGGAATCTCAACGATCAAATAAATATTTTATTTTTCAAAGAATCTGTTCCAAGCAAAAAATAAATGCTGTTATTGACCCAATGGGCAAATAACACTATTTTTCACTTACCTACATTATCCTCTGACCCAAAATATCAATCAACTTGATTGACACACCATTCTACCCAATCCCAATATAATTAAAATTCCTGATACCTGTTAATAGACATTCTGCTTAACATTTACAAACCTTGCTCCTGCCATCAGCTTTTCCCTTGGTTCAGTTCAGTCCTCATATATTTTTTTAAGTAACATGCTGTTACTAAAAATATTGGCCAAATTGATGGTACCACACGGTCCAGTAGTACTTCACCAATATCAACTGCACTTTATGTACTGTCCAGTAGGACTTCATCGATTTTTCCTGAATCAACTTTTCAGTTATTTGGCAAGCCGTACTTTGAGCACATTCATTCGCACAAACTAGCCAACAGTAAGTCGCGTTCATTCCTGAACAGCTATGGGAAAAAAATATATATATTTCCAATTACTGTACCTGTTGACAGGATTTATACTGCACAGGGAAATCATGCTAAATTGGACTAACCAGAATTTTCATTAACCCATAGTGACATCATCAGGTACCAATCTACATTAGGGAAGGAAAGAAGCACAGCACTTTGTGGGGAGGAGAACAGTACTTTCTGTGTGGGGTGGGAAAACAGAACATTGTATACACAGAACATACAATGTCCTGTGTGTAAATGTACCATTTACTTCCATTTGTGAGGGGGGCAGGACTTTCATAACTTACTTATGGCTTTGCCACTCGTGAGTTTTTGTCCCGCCCCCTCACTCAGAAATAAATGGCATATTTAAAGAGCACCTTTCTTGGTGCTCGGCAAAATGAACAGGAGGCTCCCTTACCTGAAAGGGTGTTCCTCCGTGGCAGTTGTAAAATTTTCTGTTAAGCCACCTAAGGAAGGGAAGGGAAGGGATCATATTTTGTCCCCTAGGGAACTAAGCACTTGAACCCTTCCACTTCCTGATCTCTGATGCCATGTCCGCCTTCCTTGGTTTGTGATGTCATTATATGACTAGCATGGGTAATGTGCTCCATGCAAATCTATGGAGCGTCATTTTAAAAGTTATTTTTACAGTTTTTACCCAACTTGTAATATAAATCAGAGCCAGTATTCAAGTAATAAAAGCCTTACAAAAAAACACAACAAAAAAAGGAAGCACAGGGACAGCGTCAGAGATCAGGAAGTGGAAGGGTTCGAGCGGCTAGCCCTCTCAGGGCCAAAACATGAACCCTTCCCTTCCTTAGGGGGCTTAACAGAAATTTGACAACTGCTATGGAGGAACTCCCATTCAAGTAAGGGAGTCTCCTGTTCATTTTGCAGGCAAAGGAAAACGTGGGAAAGATGCTCTTTAAACTCAGGACATTGTATATCGTCTCTCTCTCTCTATGTGTGTGTGTTGTGTGTATATATATATATATATATATATATATATATATATGTACACACACACATATCTTTAATTATATATATATACACATATACACACATATATATATATATATATATATAGAGAGAGAGAGAGATACACACATATACATACATCTATACATGTATACACACATACATAGGGGTACGCAATGTCTGGGCGTGTAATTAGCTATATATCTCAATGACCAGACAGTGACCTCATGTAACCTCATGAGTGGCACAGTGGAGCCATGAGTGATGGTTGCCGAGGTCTCTGTCCACTTGTTGAGATACATAGCTTATTACATGCCCATACATCATGTGTCCAATTTATACAATAGAGCTTGTCTGTTTCTTATTTTCTTTTGATTTAAAGTGTCGTGGCATGGGGGGGAGGACGTGTACACTGTGTGTGAGGGAGGTGAGGCGAATAGGGAGAAGGTTAGAACGTATCTGGTGGAGAACCGGCCTGAAGGCTGACAAACTTAGACTGATGGTCCATTTTAGAGACTATCAGGAGGCAATCACCGGTAAGAAGGCAGAATTCCTGTCCAGGGAGATTGTTGCAGCTCTGAATCAACCAGCTCAGCTTTTCCGAACTGTGGACAGACTATGCAATCCAGTCTGTCTGCAAGTTCGGTAGCTTTTTCTCACGAAAAGTGTGAGGAGTTTGCTCAGTTCTTTGCTGGTAAGGTTGCTGGCATCAGATCAGAGATCCATTTGGTTCGTTCTTTGGGGGGTGGGTGATGGTCGGCTGAATGTTGCTACATCTCAGTTTTGCTGGATGGAGTTCGATCGGCTAGGGATTGAGGATGTCATGAGGATTCTCAGGGATATGCACCCGACCAGTTGTAGTTTGGATCCGGGCCCTACTCACCTTTTATTAGGCTGTCCTGATGTCATCAGCCCAGTCCTTGCAGAGATAGTCCAGTGTTCACTGGAGATGGGCAAGTTTCCCTGCTCCCTAAAGGAAGCAGTGGTGACTCCCCTTCTCAAGAACCCTTCTCGTGACCCAGATTGCCACTGCAACTACCGTCCGATCTCTAATCTTTCCTTTGCGGGGAAGGTTACTGAGAAGGTCGTGGCACTACAGTCGGAGAATCATCTTACCATCCATGACATCTACGATCCCCTCCAGTCCGGATTTCGTAAGAGGCACAGTACTGAGGCTGCTCTGGTTCGGGTGCTCAATGATCTCCTGATTGTGAGAGACCAGAGATCCCGCACCACCTTGGTATTTCTTGATCTCTCTTCAGCTTTTAACACCGTGGATCATGGGGTGTTGCTAGACCATCTGCATGCCATCTGTGGGCTGTCTGGTACAGTCCTCAGATGGTTTTGCTCATTTCTCACTGGTAGATCTCAGAGGGTGGTCTCAGGGTTTTATTCCTCTGAGGCATTCTCTCTGTCTTGTGGGGTACTGCAGGGCTCCATGCTATCCCCATGTTGTTCGTGGTGTATATGCTGCCATTAGGAGATGTTATGCAGATGATACACAACTCTACCTGTCTTTTGTGCCCAACCAGGATGGTGCGCTCTCGGTCTTTAATAACTGCCTGGCAGAATCCAGGACTGGATGAACACTAGCTAGTTGAGACTTAATTTGGACAAGACTGAGGTGTTAGTAGTGGACCCGAGTTGCCGGATTGAGGGGTTGGGAACAGGGTGTCCCTCTGGACTTTGGCTCGGAGGGTCCCAGTTACTGACCTCTGATCGGGTGTGATATCTGGGGTAATTCTTGATGACGGTTTGACACTTCACTCTCAGGTGTCAGCCGTTGTTAAATCTTCTTTTTTCCATTTGAGGAATATTGCCCGGATTAAGCGCCTGGTTCCATCTAGTGACTTGTCTACTCTGATCCACGCCTTTGTAACTTTACGCCTTGACTACTGTAACTCCCTCTACCTAGGGCTTCCTGGGGTTGATATCCGCCGCCTGCAGCTGGCGCAGAATGCGGCGGCAAGGCTGTTGTCTGGATCATCCTGATCCAGTCATATTATGCCTGTGCTGCGTGAACTGCACTGGCTGCCAGTTCAGTGGTGGATCACCTTTAAGGTCAGCTTGCTGACCTATAAAGCCCTATACGGACAGAGACTACGCTACTTGCAAGCTCTCCTGCATCCCTACTGCTCTCTCCGGCCACTCTCCTCGACTGATGAGGGACTGCTAGAGATTCCCAGGGTATGACTAAAAACATCTGGAGCTAGGGCGTCTTCATTTGTGGCCCCTACCCTGTGGAATTCTCTGCCTCGTCGGGTATGAGAGTGCCTGACAGTGGAAAGCTTCAAGACTGCCCTTAAGACCTACTTATTTCAGCTGGCATTTGATGCCATTTTGTGACTGACTGTTTTATGGCATTGTGGTTTACTAATTTATCATATTTTATTGCTGTAGTTGTTTTGTTGTGCAGTGCTCTGATACACTGTTGAAGAGCGCTATACAAATAAAGTTTATTATTATAATTAGAAACAGAAATGATGTCCTCATTGTGTGTATAAATGCATGATATTGTCACGGTGTATACATCATCTTCCATTATCACACAGGAGTGAAGATACACGAATTTATCGCTCCATGTATCAGTTCACCCCATTGTATAAATATATGTATACAGGTGTGTGTGTATATATATATATATATATATATATATATATATATATAATTGCGGAGAATCTGAGAATGCTGTCTTCGGATGGACACATGACAGTATACCCCACAGACCCACTCTTTTGGGTTTTCAGCTGGCCGAGCATTGCGCGTGCCTGATAGAGACGCTGGTGGCTGGATGACCCGCGTTCATGGTCGCATCATATTGCTGTTACGCATATCTGAGCATGACTGCACACCCTGTAGTGGATTATCTGTTATATGAAGATGTGTGTGTGTGTGTATATACATATATATATATATATATACACACACACACACACACACACGCACACACACACACAGTGTTTGCATATATAACAGATAATCCAATTACAGGGTATGCAGTCATGCTCAGATATATGCATGCCTTGGTGTGTGTTGCGAGCCATGAGGCCGCAGGTCAAGTTCATTCAACCACCCAAGGCGTGTATATATCAGAGCATGACCGCACACCCTGTAGTGGGTTACCTGTCTTAAAAAAGGCCAAAATTGTTTCAGAGGGGGGTGAAAAATAGAAAGGCGTGCAGTTGTTGTGGGATAATGCACTGTCATGTAGTTGTTTTGTCCATTCAGGAGACAGCATTTTTACGGATTCTTCTCCATTTTATTATATATATTTTATGTATGTATAAGGGGAAGAGGATATACAGATAGACATATAATACATATGCACACATGCAGCACAATATATATACACAATACACACATACACAAATATACATACAGTATATAGAGATACACAGTATATACATGCATATATATATATATATATATATACACTATATATAAAGATATACAGTATTTATACACACACACACACACAAACACACACACACAGTGGCAGGATTCAAGTCTGGGATTTCATAGTTCTGTGCTTTCTCTAACCAGTACACTATACTGCCTTCCATACTAAACCACTAACAAAGCCAGGCTTCTATCCTCTATGAGGATAACAGTGTACCTCTTCATTCAGGATTTGATTAATAAATCTTTGACTTCAAAGACTGCTCACTTCACACAACAGAGGGGACAACCTAAAAGGCACCAATACCTGTTGTTCCACCTATGCCTCCACACTGTTTAACCATTTTGTATTACAGGGCAGAACCAGCCCTGCAATGTTAATATTCAGTTACAGAGCATCATAGCATGGTTAATTGAATTAGAACAGACTGGCAGAGTGGTGGGGAGGGGGGAGGAAAAGCATTTCCCTACCTGGACTGGTGAGTGCTCCAAGGGCACTAGTGGCTGTGGAAAGAGGGTTTGCATTAGTGGTTGCTGCGGAGTTCTGTGCTGCGGCAGCAGCGGCTGCTAGAGTCGCCAAGTTCTGTAACTGCAAGGCGTTCATGCCTATATACAGAAAAAAAGACATACAGATACATAAGGTGACTACACTGAGAGGGAAAGCTGAGAAATAAGGATCTGTTGTGCAGCAGATGCAAGAGGTCAAGCGTTTCTGAAAAGTAACATTTTTTGTTACATATTAATAGTTAGTAAACAGTGCAATTAGTGGTATTATTGCATTTGCAGACATTACTTAGAAGGGGGTTGAAACAGTGGATAGTGCTATACCATTTCACTGGGACAAACACCAAGAAATTACAGCATTGAAGCTGCTACCCAAGGAAGGAGTCTATGAGGTCCTTAAAAGGGAACAGAGAGCACTAAAAGCCATACCCCTGGTATCAATTTGCAATGTGTGTTCAAAAACTTTTTTTTTTTGCTTACTGTTTACTGCAGTAAAACAGATTGTGTCAGGCAGATTCTGTTGAATTGCAAGCTCACATATTCTGTAACATCAAATCCCAGAGTGCTATGCTGCTGACATCATAGCTTCAATAGCCTGCTGTGCATGTTAGAGATTTTAAAAGCTCAGATACAGTGTTTGCCAGTCCCACTGTTCTCCCAGGATCTAAGTACAGTCCTCTGCGACTGTACGTAGCCTTGGGAGGACAGTGGGACCAGCAAACAGAATATCAGAGCTTATAAAAACTCAACATGCAGGCTATTGAATCTACCACTGATGCAGCCCTACTCTGATGCCAGCTGCAGGGGATTCTGGGATAAGTGGATTTGCATTTACATAAAATATCAGACTAATACAATCTACTATACTGCAGTAAACAGTACATTTTGCACACAAGGTGCAGATTGGGACCAGCCCCACACTTGGGTATGGGGCTATTAATGCTGACTGTTCCCCTTTCAGACTCTGTCATATAACTGCTTATGTTGGTCAGATATAAGGTACTATATGGTCCTGCCTGTCTGCAGCTTGTGGACTGACATAAACATGTATTTTTTTCCCATTGCTACTGGTAGAATGAAGTATGCCAGGCAGCTAGTATCACCCTAAATTCACCATGCTGTAGCATTGTGATCACCTGACATCTAAACACATACTTTTTAAGAAGCATTTTAGGTTATATTTGGCTTCCTCTTGTTCATAACGACTAGGTACGTTAATATTAAAACAAAATCACTGTCCACTAGACTTCGTCTGCGCTGGCTTCTTGTCTGCACTCAACATCACAACCCTCTACTCGTGACATTGCAGTCTGCTACTGTGGCAACTATTATGTCATAAGCAAAGCATTATGATGTCACATGTAGAAAAGCAACCAAAGCAGAAGAAGTGTAAAGGGCATGAATATTGTTTTTCCTTTAGTGCCTTCCCTGCACCCTCTCCCCGACCTCTCACTACTGGCTGCTCAAAATCCCTGTCTGCCCACCAGTCTTAGCCTTCCCTGTCACTTCTTGCCACCTGGCTTCCCAGACTGTCCCTGCATCCTTGGAGTGCCCAGCTTATCACTTCCAGGGAGGCCACCCACTCACCCTGAGGGAGAGGATGGGAGCAGCATTCCTTGGGGGGTCCTCTGATGTATGTAGGGCAGGGGCAGTGAGTAGGAGGACCGTGGCACTGGGGTATTAGGCAGCCACCATCCAGCAGGCCTAGAAGGGTACTCGTTTCCTTTTTCTGGGCCCCTTCCGACACCCCAATGGCATGCACAGCAGTAATGATCTGGAGGCAGAGCCAGCTGATGTGTGGTCACCCATACTGGCAAGGCTCCGCACACCACCAAGTGTCACTTTTCAAGCAGTGCTCTGCAGCACCCTCCCTGCCATCCTCCACTCCGGATGTCCGGGGCTCAAAACTGGGTAGCCAGTGTGCCAAGCACGTGCCCCACCTCTTGGTGCCACGGAGCCGGCTGCCTGTTTTCTTTTTAATATGCACAGAAATGAGGAAGCTAAACGCAGAGAATTTGTGAATGCTGAAATATACACTTCTTCTAGGATAGCAGAGGCTCCATTACTCAGTTTTTTCTGATCCAGTACTGGTGGTGTGGCAAAATTGATGCACATGGATCTTGTTTGTTGTAAGAACTGACTTTTTTTTTTTTATGATTTTGTAAGGCGTCATGAACATCGGAGAATATTTTCAAAGAAAAAAAATGGAACTCTTGCCCTACAAAAAAAAATTCTAAGCAGACTCTTGAAAAACTTTATTAATCGTTTCTAACTTTTTAAAAACATGCGAGTTTCCATAAAAAAAAAAAAACTCTGCATTTTCTTAACTTTTACACATAGCCCTCTATGTGCAAGCTATCTTCCATTTGTAAGGCAAGACTGTTTGTAGCCATGCTAGTCTTTGGAAAACTGGATCCATTAAAGATTGTAACACTTTTTATTGGCTCAAGATGGTTAATGTACATGGATGTTGCAGTACGCAAGCTTTCAGGGCAATACAGGTACTGTATGTACAACATCTACGTTGGTCCAATAAAAGGTATCACAATCTCCAACAGAACCGTAGTTGTCAGAATATATGTGTGGCAGTTTAGCCTGCACTGACAGTGGGAGATACTGGAATAAGAACTGTGTTAAACACAAAATCACTAAACAATTCAGTGGATCAGCTGGAAGGTGATTACTGTCTATGTATATTGCAAGAGCGGGACCAATGGTATTGTGCACAGTATCGTAAGTCACACAATGTAAATATTCTACCTGGTCAAATGCTTAAGGGTTTTTTCCATTTTGCAATCACATCTGTGGCTATACAGCTTTAAGAAATTGTGCTGTGAATGTGCTAATAGGCCTTATGAGAATGTTCTATAACCATCCATCTGTCACTTTTTAACGGGCTCTGATTGGCAAGCACTTGTAACAACTGACATCTGTTCTGGCTTATTGATATGCAGATTTATGGTAATTGCAATGAACAATAAGACGTGAAATTACCTAAGGTGAACAGTAAATTAAATTTTTATGCCCCTCTCCCTTGTAAATAATTTTTTTTAAAAAGAACTCCAGTGTCACAAATGCATTTTTGGCACATTAGAATCCCTGCATCGATTTTGTGTTTACTTGTTTTGTTTTTAAATCTGGCCTTCAACAAAATAAAAGCTGAACTCCCCTCTTCCCTTTAATTATAAATTTAGGACCAAGTCACTTCTTTTAAAAAAATCAAAACAAATGCATATCCCCTGTTTTGAGTTTTATCTCTTTCTCCTACCTCATTCTTATTGTAACTTTAATATGTGGTTGCTCCTTCGTTTTGTTTCTATCATGTAAATCTTCATTAAAGCACATTTAATTTAAAAAAACGCAAAACAAATGCAGTTTTTTTATTTAACTTGCTTGTGTTGGGTAGGTTGACTTGACTTCAGAAGAGGGAAGTGTTGCTGACTGTGTATGCCCACTCCCACGTGCCCATACTTGGCATGCAGCAGAGAAGGTCGGGTCAGTGAGTTCAGTCAGTGCACTGATAGCTGGCCCCTCTCCCTGGAGAATTCTATTCTTCTGAATAATGGATAAGAATGGTGCAATGGACAGGCTCCATCAGGACTTGGCTGGCTGCTTGTAACAGTCAGTATATCTGTGGGCTTATATCCCACACCCTCAACACCCACCGTCATGCAGCAGGGTGCTGCAACAGCTCATAGCAGATTGATGCCAATTACACCATTTTGCCACATAAAAACAGCTTCAAGGTTTGCAGCATCAGCTCTGCAGGAGTATGGAGAGATCAATAACAGACTGACTCCCACATCCAGCCCATGCTCAGAGAGTGTGTGTGTGTGTGTGTGCGCGTTAGTGTGTGCATGTGTGCATGTGTGTCCAGTGTGTGTGAGTGCATATGCCAGGCCTGTCCTGTATGTGCTATGTGGCAACAGATGAACAACCAACAAGGAGGTGGTGATGCAGCACAAACAGATGATGAAGAAAGTAGGGGGAATTTATAGTAAATGATCTATGAGTTCAAACTCAACTTGGAAAAATATCCTAACGGTTATAAAAAATGAACACTTAAGTACAGAAAAAGACATGTTCAAGAACTTCAAGTCATGCCATGCACCTAGTGATAATAATATGAATGAGCTCCAACCAGGCCAAAACCAAAAAGCCTCCTAAACAGATCCAAATTTCATAGAAAAACAACAGAAATGACAGCTCGAGGCAACATCCATTGATGGGGAGCTGGAATAAGCTGAAATTGCAACAAGACAGCATGTATGTTGACAGTGCACTGATGAGGGTTACCAGGTCTCCTCCACCACTACCATGAAGCAACAGGCCCAGGCTGCAGTGACCACAAGCACAAAAGGCCTCCAACCAAATGGATGTGCTCCTAGCTGAAATTGGAGATTTCTATAAAGAGGTGAGCTTTACCACATCAGCCTTCAGGACAGACAGTAAATTAGCTTGTAACATGGGGAAGAGAAAGGGTTGCGCAGGATTGGTCCAACAGCATCAGGTGACTGTTGATTAATTCTCAAGTAATCCACAGTTGCCCGAGAATTAATCAATGGTAAAGTGCACCCACTTTCGGTTCCCCATATTAGTTTCCTGTCCCAAAACAGTCTTAGCCTGCAATTCACGGCCGACCAACAGATGGCTGTCAAACAAGAATATATATGTTTAAGTGAAATGTCTGGTAGTTCCATCATAAGTAGCTTGAAAACATCCATATGACTATGTAATTTTTTTTTTTTTAATTGGTCTATTGGCTCAGAAACTCGTATCCTTTCAGTAACTACACAGTAATGTATGCCACATATGCTTTTCCAGATTGCCTCCATGTCTTTTATTAAATATTTAAAAAAAGTGCTTTAATAGTAGAACCTAAAAATCACAGAAGCACATGCATTGGACCAATGTCTATCAAACCAGAAAGTTCCAGGTTTCAAAGTCTCCTATTTTTTTAGTTACCGGGTGTCAAAAAAGGCTAAACATTTACAAAAACCGACATTTTGCATTTTTTTGCACCTCTGTAACTTTGCCTCCCCTGAAATGATCTACATGGAATTTACCAAATCAAGTGTTCCTAATACAGAGGCTGTACTTTCTAAATTTCATGTAAATCAGTTGAAATGGGGCAAAGTTATTAATGTGCAATGCTGGCTGTAAAATTGACAGAAAAAAAGATGTAAGCCTCAGTGTACTACCATCCGTAGGTCAGCAAGGGACTTGCAGCAACAAGTACCAGATCTCGAATCTCCTCTGCATTTAAATATATGCGTTTCCCATAATGCACAGCAGCCAAATCCCAAACATCAAACATAGTAGAAAAATGGAGACGATTCCACAGTTCACAAAACTAAGTCAGTCAAAATGAGCACATATTCTGAAATGTTGATCACATCTGCATGTAATCAGTAAATGTTCACCGTTGCAGTCACAATATTAAAAACAAAAATTCAGCCTGTTCCAGCATGCGGTTCCTTCAAACAGGTGCAACTTTTCAATTACTTTTCTAACACTTTCACATGGGGAAGAGACACAAACAAAAAGGGAGCTGAACGCTCTGTCTTCTCCATGTTACAAGTGAATTAACCCACTCCAGAGTGTGGGTCTATCTGGAAATTAATCCATGGCTGGCTGGTTGGAACCACGAGGCCGTAACCCCAGCCAGCCATGGATTAATTCCCAATAGACCCACATTTTGTCATGGGTTAATCCTTACTAAAAGGCTGGATGGTGTTACTGATCAAACTCCCCATCACAGACCGGAGAGTAGACACCAAAGAAAGTGCCATCATCCAGCTGTACCAAGCTATACAAACTTTACAAAACAGAGCTGAGGATGCAGATGTTAGAAACAGGCACAATATGTAGATGTTCATCATCCTGGAAGGCTTTGAGGGACTGGCCATGATACCATTTCAACAAAAACTTTAAAAAAACAAAACAAAGTGGTCCAGCCTGGTGGCGCTGAGGGTTGAGGCGCTGGACGCCACATCTCACACCACACCGGCGACCCATGTTCAGTAACAGACTCTGGCCGTTGGGAGCTGGCATGAGAGAGGTTGGATCGAGCATCCCAGGACTGCTCTCCCTCCTCTGTGATGGGCTTGTGGGGCTGCATCGTGCTTGGGCGGCTCCTGGTTATGACCAGGGGTGGCACAAGGTGCAGTTCCAGTATGGAAGGAGAGGAGTTCGGCAAGATGCCTGCATATGCGCTGTGAGTCATTTCACTGCCGGCTCCTGGGACAAAACTAAGGTGGAAGAGGGCTGGGCGAGACCATGCAGCTTGATGGCCTCGCTCCCTCCGACCTGGAGGCCTGTCATGGAATCGCATTGGGGGTCTGGTAATGTCCATGCCGGACCCTCGCATATTGAGTGAACCTGCTGCCCTCAGGGTTGGTGGGGGCTGGTGGCTGGATGCCCCTGCCAGAGTGCTGCAGCAGGGCACAAAAAATCTAAGTATGATAAAAAAAAAAAGTGTGCTGACCTTCCCAGATGATAGACAGATTGAAATTGAGAGGACTCAGAGGGCATTTGGCCCAAAACCAACAGCACCAGAAACATGCTCAGATTCTGTATGCCTACAAGTTCCTCACCTCACGATAAAGGAGGATATACTGCACACAGCCTGGAAAGCCGGAGAAGTAAAATACCAAGACACTCTGCTATTCTTTGAAAATGATTATATGCCTGCAATACTGGCAAAATGCAAAGCATACCAGCCTGTGATGAAGGCCCTGCATCGACTGAACATTAAATGTATATATTTAGCCAAAAAGACAGTGTTTGAATATTGAAGGAACAAAACCATATGACTCCGCAGAAGTGGCTACAGTAGATCTACAACAAAAAGGGATTGCCATTCCCCAGACACAGAGACCAGCGCCCCAACAAACCACTGCAGCCAAGTTGTCTCGGAGAGTGTGGAACAACATCCCAAGTAGATGCCATGCTGCAGACATGGGGGGTGGGGCAGCAACCCTCCAGAAAAGTGAAGCTGACCTGAAGAAGACACAGCAACTGTGCATACATGAGCATGAGTGAACTTTCTGAGCAGGTACTGACTTTATGTTCCTTCTTCCTGGTGCCCATCCCCCTAGGCTGGTTAGGAGGGCACTGAGGATGACAGCAATAATGATGGAAGGCCTCAGGCAGGAGCCTTGGAGAATAGGTAGCCTGGGTGACCCCCACTGCTCTGCCCCTTGGTGGATCACCTATTTGTTATGCCTCAAGGCTCCTGGACAACCCACCCCCAGCAGCAACTACACTGCAGCTAGGACCCAGACAAGGCCTTACTATGCTGTGCAAACTTAACAGGCCTACACTAAATAGCCCCTGACATGGCTTAGTTAGCACAGCAAGAGAGACTTGGTTTCTCTTTTAAGAGTGAGCAAAAAGCAAGACACCACTGGCTCAGTGGAGCAATTCTCCACTGGACCATTTGAACTTGAAAACAAAAACTACAGCTCACTGGAGGACATGATCCTCCTTCCTCTCTGATTTTTCTAAGAACCGGCAAGAGACCCCACCCTTCCTTACACCACCCATGCCTTACTCACCCCTGCAAGTCTTTTCACCAAACAGGATACCTACATTCAATGCAATGACAGGCTAGGTTGGCAGCAGGACATCTACTCCCGTTACCCCTCCCAAAATACGTTAATATCATAGGAGGCCCCTCTGTACAGTATCCATCTGCATGTAACATGTGACCCACACTGGTGATCCCTACTTTGAAAGTCTAGTTAACAGGGGAGGGTCAGTGTCCATTGAGACCACCCCACCGCCGAATTTCCCAGAGTTGTAGTATTTCCTTCCAAGATAATCCCTTCTTCCCTGTTTCCAGCTGGGGTGGTCTAGTTGTTGTCTAATGCTGTTGCCCCCACCCTGGTAGGTACAACAGAACTGATATTGCTTACTATGTACCACAGGCTGGGGTTGGTGAAAGCCTCCAGGTGCCTCATAATTATCTATCTTTACTAGCCTACCCATGTTTGAGGAGGTCATATTTGACGTTTCTTCTACAGTTGGTTATAAATGTTCCATGTGTGCTATTAATTCTGCAGAAATGACACGGCAGGTGTACTTGATGGGGAAGGGGGGGGTGAGGGAAAGAGGGTGGACCCCTGAGGCTCTTCGGCTCATACCACTCCCTTTTTACTTAAAAATTAAAAATGACAACAGAATTATGCACAATTACTCTGTGAATGTTAACGAGCTAACAAACCCAGCGAAATGCTCGAGAATTCTGTCTCAAGTCAAAAAGACACTATCGGACATAATGTACCTCCTGCAGACTCACCTGTCCCCATCTAGGAGTGCAAAACTCAGAAAAGACAGTTTTCCACAAATCTTCTCTTCCTCCACGCCAGCAGTCCGAAACAGAAGAGCGGCACTACTCATACCTCTAACTATTAATTTTATGACAGGAAAGGTGGTCCTAGCCACAATAGCTGCATGGGCCTTGTACAGGGGCACCCGGATGAAACCCCAGTGAATATCTGCAGCCTCTACATCTCACCAGGACTGGATGACCCCAGTGGTGCCCAAACTCCTGCACTTAATCATCGCTAATGTAGCTGGAGTGGGTCTACTCTCTCAGGTGACTTTAATTTGCTCCTATTGTGCAAGTGGGACCCCTTTAACCCTAGATCACACTGCCAAACCCCTTGCCAAAAAATATTTTTAACTGTAAGCTCTCTGTTGGGTTGGGTGGATATTTGGTGTAAGCTGCACATCACCAGTAGGGATTACACACACTTCCTGCAGCACATATTTCATACTACCGCACAGATCACTGCATGACTGCACAGAAGGATCTTCAATAAGTTAAAGAGTGTGGCATAGGGGAGATCTACTTTTCAGATCACTCCCTGGTGGTGACAAAAATAGCTTTGGGAAAGGTGAAATGCAGCAGTTAACGGAGCCTCAATACTTTCCATCTCAGATTGACACACTTCCAGGAGTTCATTACTTAAAGACTGGAGGACATCACAGCCAATAATAGAAATGTCCAGATTCCAGAATCCACTTAGTGGGACACTATTAAAACTGTGTTATGGGGCCATATAATAGCTTGTGTAACACAGAAGAATAAAGAAAGGGAGGCATAAAAACAACAATTAGAAGAAACTCTCCACTTTCTGCAGTTTGCGCATAAACAGGGGGACTCCCTCAGTAGAACCACTACTAAATAAGGTCCAGAAA
Source organism: Neoceratodus forsteri (assembly GCA_016271365.2). Classification (NCBI taxonomy): domain Eukaryota; kingdom Metazoa; phylum Chordata; order Ceratodontiformes; family Ceratodontidae; genus Neoceratodus; species Neoceratodus forsteri. Next base: position 813,390,390 of record CM028131.1, read on the forward strand.
GATCTAGATGAATGTAGCCTTAAAGGAGTACTGCGCTAAATCTGTAAATGCTTTTTTCCCCAGTAGAAGCTGTTTAAGCACTGGTTCAAACTCTGTTAACTGTTCCATCTGTACAGACCTTTTAGTAACCCCAGATGACTTTTCTGATTTACTGTCTGGTGGTATGTACTATTCTAGTACTTGTATGTTGTAGTTTATGTCCCTTACAACCACAGAGTTCTAAAACAGAACACAGATGCATTGTGCCAACAACAGAAGAGCTCAGCAAGGACATAAACTACATCACAGAGTTTTACAATGATCCTTACTAACAGTGTTAATCAGAAACATCGACTAGGGTAACTAAAAATTCTGTATAGTGAGAATAACAGAATTGGAACCAGTATTTAACAAAGAGCTTCTACTGGGAGGCTGTCTCGGTGGTAGAGAGGGCTGAGGTGCCATGAGTGGCTTACTTCATCCCACTCTGGCAACCTGGGTTCGGGAACAGACTCCAGCCACTCGGTGGTCGGCCAGAGGAGGGAAGATCAAGCATTCGCAGGACTGATCTCCTCCCTTTGGGGGGGGGGGACCCCGAGCCTCACTGCTCGACTGCCATCTGGAGGAATCCAGATGGTAGCACATGCAAGGCCCAGTAAGTGGGAATGGCACGCATTTAGATCACTAGTGTCATCTCCGCGGAGGTGGAGCTTGCATGTCATGCCTACTGCATGTCTGTGCAGCCCAGGAGGAAAAAACAAGAAGGAAGCTGGAGGTTGGGCTACATGAAGCCCTGCCCACTCGGTCTCTCCAGCTCCGGGGACATCTGGATGTGTGTTCTGGGTGGGGGAGTATGGTCCTCCCTTCCCTGCCCCACAGCAGGGGGAAATCCACGGGGGTCACATGACCCCGACAAAACTGGAGGAGACACAACAGACTGCTGCGGACAATGGAACAGGGATGAGCCAGTCATCCATATCTGCCAGGAGGATGAAAACCTATATATAGAAAAAAAAAAAAAGAGCTCTATTGGGAAGCATAACTTGTATATTCAGCACAATTCTCATTTAAGCAAACCGAGATGGTCCTGACTTACCAAAATCAGATACATTGTAAAGTAGGCCCTGGAGTGACAAGGTTTCTAGCTTTACAACTGAGGCACCAAAAGGCACAGGCCACAACAGCAGAGGAGAGACACCCAATGAGTGGTACAGTGTATTAGAAAGCCTTACAGGCATTTTACACAAGTCTTTATATCGCAGATGAGCAAAAATACAGCACCCAAGGCAAAAACAGTCCACACGAGTAAAACTGTGAGAAAAGACAGTTTAATAGTAGCTCAATGTGTGAAAAAACAAACATCTTCATGGTCGTTCAACACTCAGAACTCACTGACAATGACCGATGTCATGGTGATGCATAATCACCTAATGTTTCACTTGGATATGTCCAAGATAGTACAAGACAACAAAGCTTTGTACCAAGCAAGTAAGCAAAAAGAAGAGACCACCACTAAGGTGCTTGAAAGTGGTGGCAGGAAAGGTAAAGGCTAAAATAGTAGCTTTCAGACAGTATAAACTGTAAGGAGACCCAGAGAGAGGAGGATAAGGAAGTGTATCAGGAAAAACAGAGGGAGGCAGGGAAAGCAATAAGGAGCGCAAAGGCATAAACTGAAGAGAGACTAGCTTAGGCAGCATCAAAGAAGGATAAGATATTTTTTAGGTATTATAGCAAAAAAAGGAAGACCAAGGCAGGGACTGTAAGGGTAAAGAGGTGGGGCTGCATGGAGGGGGACCAAGAAAAGGAAGACATCTTGAACAGATAAGGTTACAGTCAAAGTTGTTTGGCTGTTCAGCAAGGAGGCAGAGTGCTTCTGCATCTGTTATTATCTTGCATTAAACATGATAATTCTTGGTAGTAGAGCATGATAAAGTTAATTTCTATTGCATAAGAAATAAATGTTGTTGGAGTGCTTATATGTCATTCAAATGTCTAAGAAAGGTCCTGCTGCTGCAGGATCTTTGGCAGTGCTGGATCCACCACTGTCTGAGGCCTTTGACATCTGTTTTGGGGGGTTGTAAGCACAGATTACATTTCTTGATGTCAAGAGTCAGCTGCAAGCACCAACCATTTGCAGGCATTAGGAGTGAGGACCTCAACATCCAGCTCTGATGTAAACTAGGACACCCAATCTTCTTTTGCCCATTCTGTCCTTACAGTGGCTAATGTAGTGAGGCAGTGTGAACTCAAGAGCTGCTGATGCATGACTTCAAGCAGTTCTCTGAGATGGGTGCACATGCGGATTATGTGCAGTGGCAAGGGTTTCTAGTACAGCCACCTTGAGGACTAGGCTACATGTTTTTAAAATACATTAGCCTAAGGACTGTAGACCCTAGCCAGCTGTTGTTACAAGCTAAGGGAGTATCTGCTTCAGGCCCTGGGTTAGTTTTAATATCTCCAGAGTTGTATAGTAGGAGAAAAGTGACTTTGCAGATGTAGATACCATTGTGTTAGGTTAGGAGGCACTGAGATTTGTGCCCCAGCAGACGCAGGTGCCTTGATGGTATCAGGCCAGTAACAGAACAACAGAGCTGGTTAGGGAATATTACATACATATATTCATAGCTGTGAAGCTGCTGAGTATGTGCAGAGCTTTTCTGTAGTGCGGTGCACAGGTAGCCGAGGAATAAAAAAGATATATAATAAATTAGACCATACAACAAGCCCATGATTACCATGGTTTGGTGCACTCTGGGAGCAAAAACAGCCTTGATTGGGGGGTGATTAGGCAGACCCAAGATAAGGTGTAGCCAGTGGATACTGAATAACCAGGGCATTAAAAAAGTACCTGCAAGAAAATGTATTACACCAGAGTGTATGAGTTGAACTGCAATACATTTAAACTTAGATTAACAAGGTCTGAGTCAAGGCAGCCTATATAGGGGCTAATTAGGCAGACCCCAATAGGTAGTAGCCAGAAAAACCCAGCTACCTTCTGATTACCCCCAGGAGTTGCAGAAGTTGCAAATTAATCTGAGGCACAATCAAAACTTAATACCAGATAAAACTCTAGCTAAGCAGCAGGTCTGCAGGGTAAACTACATTATAAGCATGAGAGAACGGCCTAGAGGGAGGCACACTGAGGCTCTGGAAATACATTTACTAGGTAGAAACATCAATGCAAGTAATAGACATGAAAAATGCAGCAGTGTTGAGAAGCATAGCAACACATTTTATAACTTACTGCATATAAATAATGTCTGCAACAAACAAGGCACACTGACTCTTTCTACTAGAACAGTAAGAAGGCACAAAACGAGATAAAGCAACATTGAGAAACAGTTCAGTTCAAGTAGCACAAAGTTAAGTCCAGCAAGCAAGTTGCACTATTTCTTATCAGAAAATCTGGCAGAGATTCTGGCTGCCTCCCAGGCAGACTCCTGTGCTGCCCTTTTCACTCAACCCTTCAAATAGAGCACCGTAGCATGATGGCCACTTGAGGAGAGTAAGCTTTTGAAGGCAGACAGAAGATCTGATTGGCTGGGCCACCTAGAACAGGTTTGGCTGCTGGAGGGGCTTCCATGGGCTAAGGAGGCGATCGGTTGCAAGAGGGTGGGCTGGATGGCTCTCTGAAACCCTGCTTGACTCCCAACAGTCTCCCTTGGTGACATCTTGCTGTTGTGGTTGTAAAAGCAGTAAGAGTATTAGCAGGCACTTAACACTCTCCCTCCAGGAAGATTTGATTAGCTAGGAGGGCTTGGACAGGTCCCGCTGCTGGAGGGACTCCTGTAGGCTAGAGAGGTGACTGGCTGAATGGGGTGGGGGTGCTGGATGGCTTTCTGAAGCTCTGCACAACCCCCAACAATCTTCCATGGTGATGTCCCATTGTTGTATATGCCAGTATCAAAGCACTTCTATGCCAACAAACACAACAGCAGGTGCGCTACTTCAAGCAACGTAAGGCCAGACATGTAATATAATACCTTGTCCAAGAGACCAACTGTCAAAGGATGAAACAGAAATAGTCAAATCCAGAGGAAATGGTGAACAGCTGAGGTCAAGTAAACTGCTGTTACTGTAGATCAAAGACACAGAATGTGTTAATCTCCTGATAGTGATGAACTGTGGCATGGGGCATATGCAGAACGTGTAAACTCTCTTCTCCTTATTCTCCAAAATGGTTGTGAACAGCCCTCAAAGACAAGTACAGCTCATTTAGGTAAGTTTTTTCTTACAGGGTATATCTTCTCTGAAATTATTACAGGTGGTACTTACATTTTTGTAACTTTTTTTATCATTGGGCTAAGCAAAATTACTGTTTGACACCGTTTTATTTTATTCTTTTTTTTTTTTAAAAGGTTTGTTGTCTCAGAGGTGTTTCAGTCTCCTCACATTAAAGGAGCTAAATGCTTTCCTCCCACAGCTCTTCCAGAGGATTAGGTGTGTATCGGGGGGTGGAGATGGCAAACTGTCAGTAATTTCCAGCAGAATGAAGGGTTAAAAGGTCAGATTAGTTGATATCTTGGAGGTAGAAGACTTGGTTTGCTGGCCAAGGCACTTAGCTTCACCTGAGCGCTTTTCTTCTAAGATTGCTTGAAAGGACAGAGAAGAGAACCTTACCAGAGCAAGGTAAAAGGATTAAGACTTCTTTTGGCTAAGCAGATTTACTGTATGTTATTTTTATTTTGTATTCACAGGGATTGCTACTATTTGTTGCTAACATTTCATTGCTTTAGTTTTCTCTGATTCAAATTGTTGTTGCTGGTATACCTTCTTCTGCACTATTACAAGGTGTGCCTACAGGTGTGTGCTCACAGATTACTGCTGTAATCTTCTGATTCAAATTGTCTTTTGCAAGGTATATCTTCTGTTACTGCTTTATTTTTCTCTGTAGCAAAGTGTTTCTTACAGAGTATATCATCTCTGAAATTATTACAGGTGGTGCTTTACAGGTTTTACAGTTTTATCTAACATTAGGATAAGCTTTCAGGGTTACTGCATTTGTTGTTGACTGACTGTTTCTGCTCTTACCTCCTTGTTCTTTCATCGGTGGTTCTTCTTTTTCGGCAGGGGAAGGGCCCAGCCATCCACCCCCATTCCCCAACCCCAACCACCCCACACTACACTCTTTTTATAGGGTACCACAGTTGTGACATTTCCTGTGGCAAAGCAGGAAGAAGCAGATCAGTGGGGCATCCACAAGGTGAGCTAATTTACAGGGGCACTAGTAATTTAACTTGTTATAACAAGTTATATGAAAACAAAACACAAAATCAATCAATTACTTGCATTTTTTCCTTCTAATTACTCTGACCAGGTTATAAACCCAGCAACTTATTTGGAATGGATATCATTAACTGCAGGTACTGTGGAACACTTTTCAGAAGGACAGTCTTACAGGATTTAGGACATTGTCCTACATGCTGGGCCATTGGAGATCTTAGGGCTTAACTCTGGGCAGCATGGGCAGAGATTGCGCTCCTCAAATTTCATATTCAAGAGGAACTACATTATAAGAACCACACGCCATTTCCCCAACATCCAACATAAGAACCTCGACCACAGAGAGTAGCTGGTCCAGGAGCTTGGCAGTTGGTTAGGAAGGGCAAATCAGGTGCCCCATCACTCTGTGCTCGCCAACATATTACCTCCAAAAACCATATAAACACTACAAACTGGTATCTGCCTCTATGTCCGAAATCAAACAAAGGGGCAGAGGACACTGCAGAGCAGGACACTGCAGCACAGGAGCTAGCACAACAAAAGTCAACCAAATCAGGAACCAAAACAAAAAAGCAAAAAGGAAATCCAAAATACTTCTGATCATAGGAGACTCCATGATTCAGGGAGTTGGTACCCATCTCCAGCCAGGGGTAATGGTCAGATGTCTCCCAGGTACTTCAGCATGGAGAGACACTGACCACATTGCTAAAATTGTTCACAAAGCAGGAGAAAACATTGACGTCCTGGTACACATAGGGACTAATGATCTCGCCAGCTGGTCAGTTGTGGAGACCAAGGAACACCTAACCAGACTGGGTGACAAACTATCATCCATTTCGTCTGACATCTCCTTCTCTGAGATCCTGCCAGTCTGGGAGAGGGGGGCAGATGGACGGAAGGTCAGAGAAGGGGAGATAGGGGAGCTAAACATGTGGCTCAGGGGCTGGTGCCAGGAAAAAGGACACAGATTTGTAGGGAACTGGCAACAGTTCTGGGAGCAAAAGTTCTTTAAATTTGATGGACTGCATCTAACTAAGGAGGGAGTCAGTGCATTGGGGCAGAAGTTTGGCGTCTTTGCAGAATATTTAAACCAGCAAATGGGAGAGGGTGTAGCACCCATACGTCGAATGGGAAGAACACCCTCTCCCCTTAGCTAGTGGTCAAACAGGGATTCAGCATGTTTGCAGTTCATTTGCATCACTAGGTAAGAAAAAAGGTCCGTCTCCCCATACCACGCACAGGAGAAATGCCAAACCTCACCCAACTAACACACCAAAATCTGGCCAATGGAAAATCATGTACATAAATGGTCACAGCCTGGGAAATAAGATCCCAGACCTGCAGGCAATAATGTCAGAGGCTAAACTGGACATAGTAGCAATTAGTGAGATGTGGTTTACCAGTAACCACACTTGGGAGACTTCAGTACCTGGCTATGTACTGTTCAGAAGAGACGGAGAAAAAGTGGGGAGTGGAGGGCCTGTATGGTCAAATGAAAATATCAAGCTACAGAAATTCAGAATACACATAAGGAGCCAGAAGAACTGTGGGTCACCCTGGAAACAGGAAATGGGACAGCCATAAGAACTGGGGTTGTCTACAGGCCCCCAGACCAGGGGAAGGAGACAGACACATTAATGTTAGAAGATATACAAAACATGATAGCTAAAGGGGAGGTTCTGATAATGGGAGACTTCAACATGCCGGATACAGATTGGTCAATACCAGCAGGAACATCTGCCAGAACTAAACACATGGTGGATTCCCTGTAGAGGGAGGGCCTCAAACAACTGGTACAACAACCCACAAGTGACAGGGCTATCCTAGGTCTAGTACTGACTAACAGGGAAGGGATCACAGATCTCCAGGTAGAAGGTCACCTGGGGGCCAGTGACCATCACATTGTATGGTTCAATTTGGCCACTACATCTAAATCATCCCATTCCAAGACAAAAATATAGGACTTCAGAGGAGCTGACTTTGATAAGCTGGCCAACAGAGTTAAGCTAGCCCTGGCAAAAAGAAACACAGGGGTGGGGGTACAGGCAAAGTGTGCAAGCATTAAGGATGCAATACTTGAAGCAACATCCCATTGTGTTAGACAGAAAAGGAAGTGCAAAAGAAGGATGACACCACTTTGGTTCTCAAATACAGTAGCAGAAAAGGTCAGAGCCAAAAGGCTGGCCTTCAGGAAATATAAGGGAACACAGCGGGATGAAGATAGGGAGGCATACCAAACTGCCCTAAGGGAAGCAGGGAAGGCAGTAAGGCAGACAAAGTCCCAAACTGAGGAAACACTAGCATGAACAGTAAAAGAAGGTGACAAGACTTTCTATAGATACATTAGTGAAAGGAGAAAGTCCAGAGGGGGTACTGCTAAGCTCAAAGGAGAAAGGGGGCATGAGAGGAGGAGGACCCCGTAAAAGCATCTATCCTAAATAGACACTTTTGCTCAGTATTTACTGAAGAGAAGGTAGGGCAGGGCCCATAGCTTAGCACCATGGACACAGGGGGGAGGGAGGTGAGCACTACTCCCTTCACAAAAGAAAGGGTCCTACAAGAGCTCGCTAAACTCAGGGTGGACAAGGCAATGGGAACTGATGGCATACATCCCAGGGTACTTAAGGAGCCAAGGGTAGAACTAGCAAAGCCATTAGCAGAACTGCATCGTAAAACAGCATGTGATGGAGCCCACAAGGGAGGGGCATGTCCTGGACGTGGTCCTGGCAGATGGGGATCTGGTAAGGGACCTGGCTGTAGAGGATCCCCTGACTGGGAGTGATCACAATACTGTCCGGTTTCAAATAAGCATGAGGGGGAGATCTAGGGCACTGGCAGTGGACTTCGGTGGGGCAGACTTTGTGGGCATGGGAAATATTCTCAAGGATCACTTGAAGGGGATTACATCAATGACAAATGTGGAAAAGAGATGGGAGGTCATAAAATGGGGACTTCATGAGGCAGTCAGGACCTGCGCTAAGGTGAAACATAAGGGAGCAAGGTCACATAAACCATGCTGGTGGTCCAGTGAAGTTCAGGTAGCGGTCATAGAAAAGACGGCAGCCTACAAAAAATATAAAACAACAAGAGGGGATAGGGAAAAGGAAATGTACCATCTTGCATCCAGAAAAGTCACCCGGATGTTGAGGGGGGCAAAGTCCAGTAAAGGGCAGTGGCTGGCACAGGGATACATGGAGGGAAAAGGGCCTCTGGTACACTGGGAGTGGAGAAAACTAGGGCCATCTCAGCAGATTGAGATCAGAAGGAGGGTGGGTGGAAGAGGCGAGGGACCAGGCAGAGGTATTAAACGAGTACTTCGCCTCTGTGTTCACTAGGGAGGGGGATGGGATATCTACAAAGCAAGGCACGATGGGGATAGAAGCGGTAGTGAGTGGAATCAGGGGAGCAACAGAAATGGAGCAAGAGGGAGGGATAAAAAGTCCAGTAAGGTGGAGCGGATGGATGATGCTATCTCCATCGAAAGGGTGTGGTTAGCCCTCAAAGCCCTAAAGAAAGATAAATCTCCTGGGCTGGATGGCATTCATCTGAGAGTACTATGGGAATTGGCGGACATACTGGCTGCACCACTGGCGGAGCTCTTCAACAGGTCACTTGAGACAGGGAGGGCATCTAGGGATTGGCAAGAGGCACATGTGGTGCCAATCCATAAAGAGGGGGTTGAGAGAAGTACCAGGTAACTACAGACCCATTAGTTTGACCTCGGTGGTGGGAAAATTAATGGAGAGTATACTAAAGGAATGATTGGGGGTGTACTTGGAGGTGGTGGGAGGTCTGGATAGTCGGCAACATGGGTTTGTGCCAGGTAGATCATGTCAAACCAATCTTGTGGAGTTCTACGAATGGGTAACATCAGAACTGGACTGGGGAAAGCCTATGGATGTATTATTTTTGGACTTCAGCAAGGCGTTTGACTCTGTCCCCCACAATGGTCTGGTGGAGAAACTGACGGGGTTGGGAGTAGGCCCTTTGATGATCAGATGGATTGAAAACTGGCTAGCTGGATGCACCCAGAAAGTAGTGGTCCGTGGGGAGCTCTTGAACCCTAGAGAGGTCGGTAGTGGGGTACCATAGGGCTCGGTCCTGGGTCCGATCCTGTTTAATGCATACATATCGGATATCAGGGAGGGTATAGGGTGTGAAATGAGTCTCTTTACTGATGACTCCAAGATGGGAGCAGCAGTTGAGGGGGAAGAGGGGAGGTTGGCCCTGCAAGGGGATCTGGACACCCTGGAAAGTTGGGCTCACACATTGAAATTAAATTTCAATATCACCAAGTGCAAGGTGTTACATCTTGGGCTGGGAAACCCTAAACACAGGTACACCCTGGGAGAGAAGGCGCTGGAGGCCTAAACAGGGGAAAAAGACCTAGGGGTCATGGGGGATCCTTGTATGAATAACTCTGAGCAGTGCAGGAGAGCGGCTAGCAAGGCAAACAGGATGCTGGGATGCATCATAAGGGGGATCACCTCTAGGAGCAGGGAAGCGATTCTGCCGCTGTACAATGGACCGGTTAGACTACACCTCGAGTACTGTGTACAGTACTGGAGACTACACTTGAAGAGGGACATACAGCTCCTGGAGAGGGTACAGAGGAAGGCAACTAAGATGATACGACGACTAGGGATTTGACGTATGAGGACAAACTTGAGGAGCTCTGCCTGTTTTCATTAGAGGAGAGGAGAGACGGGGGGACATGATTGAGATCTTCAAGTACCTCAAGGAATAAATAGGTATAGGCATGGAGGGATATTTAGACTAAAGCAGGAGGTATCGGGTGGCGCTGAGGGTTGAGGGCGCTGGTCGCCAGACCTCGCGCCATGCCGTGACCCGTGTTCGGAACGGGCAAGGCTGTCGGGTCGGCGGGAGGAGATGGATTGAGCGCCCAGGACTGCTCTCCATCTCCGGGAGGGGGATTTGGCGGCCGGGCTTGCCTGACTGCGAAGCGGAGGCTGGGGGTCGGCAGCACGAGCTGCAAGCTTGGGGAGGTCGTGGCAGACGTTGATTGGGGTATGCACGGGAGCGTGCATGCACCCAGTCGCTGGCATCATTGCACGCCATGACCCGCTGGGAGGAAAACAGCGAAAAAGCGAGCCCGGCAGCACGAAGTTGTTCCCCCGCGGCGCCATTCCTGGAAGGGCGCCTCCCTGGCATGGATCCGTTGGGATGGGTTGAGTCACTCCCCGCCACCCTGCCGTGAAGGGTAAGTCGCGGGGTGCACAAGGGAGGGGGTCTGATGTCCGGGGATGGCGCTGGGGGGAACAGAGGGCGGGGGTGGTAGCCGGAGCTCTGGAGGAGAGAAAATAATACCCAAAAAAAAAAAAAAGCAGGGAGGTATCACCAGAGGGCATGGTTTGAAGTTGGAAGGTGGTGGGGGGAAGAGGAGGAGGAGGTTTTACTGAGAGGGGGTGGACCCTTGAATGCGCTGCCTGGTGAGCTGGTTCAGAGATCCACAGTGGAGAGCTTCAAGAGAGGGTGGGACAGACACAGAAAGTGGATGTATCAGATGATGGCCTGGCTCAAGGGGGTGGGGATGGATGATAGGGGTTTCTGGAACACGGGGGCCTCGGCACCCAACTAGGGATCTGAGGTTCGAGCAGACTCGATAGACCGTAAGGCCTAATCTGCTGGCAATTAGTATGCTAGTATGTTAACTGTTTAGTGAGTCTCTGAGCACAGGAGAGGTCCCAGAAGACTGGAGAAGGGCTCATGTGATCCCGCTCCACAAGAGTGGTAGCAGGGAGGAGGCAGGGAACCACAGACCAGTCAGTCTTACCTCAGTAGTGGGCAAGATTATGAAGGCACTCCTTAAGGAAAGGATAGTACAACACCTGGAATCCATAGGGGCACAGGATCCAAGACAGCATGGGTTTACAAAAGGAAGGTCCTGTCAAACCAATCTCATAGATTTTTTTGACTGGGTAACTGGAGTGGTGGACCAAGGGGGAGCAGTTGATGTCGCCTACCTTGACTTGAGCAAAGCTTTCGACACTGTTCCATATAGAAGATTGATAAATAAGCTGGGTAGGCTTTGGGTGGGTCACAAGTTGGTCAACTGGGTGGCAAACTGGTTGATGGGCAGAAAACAGAGAGTGGTGGTAAATGGTATACAGTCAGAAGAGATGCAAGTCACAAGTGGGGTACCTAAGGGATTAGTCCTGGGGCCAGTCCTCTTCAATATCTTCATTATTGACATTGCAGATGGACTAGAGGGTAAGGCTTGTCTGTTTGCAGATGACACCAAGATCTGCAACAGAGTAGATGATCCAGATGGGGTGGGCAGAATGGGAAGAGATCTGGATAAACTAGCAAATGGTCAGAAGAGTGGCAACTGGGATTTAATGCAAGAAGTGCAAGATCATGCACATAGGAAGAGAAACCTGAAGCCACCTATAGGCTGGGAGGGAGTTGCTGGCAGTCACAAAGGAAGAAAGAGACTTGGGCATCATCATCACCGATGACCTGAAATCATCCAAGCAGACCTCTAAAGCAGTAGGTAAGGCTAGGGGGGTGTTAGGGTGTATTAGTAGTGGTATCACAAGTCATAAGAGGGAGGTAAAAATCCATCTTTACAAGACACTGGTTAGGCCCCATCTGGAGTACTGCGTGCAGTACTGGAGGCCACACCTTCACAAGGACATTAACCAAATTGAGGCAGTTCAGAGAAGGGCAACCAAAATGGTGCAGGGACTGCATCAGAAGACATGAGAACAGATTAACGGAGCTCAATATGTATACCCTTGAGCAAAGGAGGGAGAGAGGTGATATGATCGAAACATTCAAACACCTTAAGGGCATTAACAAGGTGAAAGAAGTCTAACATGTTTAAATATAAGAAAAATAGCAGGACAAGAGGACACAGCATGAGATTAGAGGGAGGCCAATTAAGGGGGAATGTGAGGAAATTATTTTTCACAGAAAGGGTGGTGGATGCATGGAACGGCCTACCTCAGGAAGTGGTGGCTATGAATACAGTGCAGGGCTTCAAACAGGTGTGGGATAGGCATAAGGGAGCAATACAGATGAGTATGAATAGATAGGCCAGAGACAGAGCAAAGGGCGATGGCACATTTATAAGGTAGAAAAAGAAATGGGCAGACTGGATGGGCCTTGCGGTCCTTATCTGCCATCAACTTATATGTTTCTAAGATCAGATAAAAATGTGGATTCAATGAAGGACCCAGCATCTCGGGGCTTGTCAGACTTAGTTGCTAGACATAAATTTGCTTGTGATGGTAGTTGATTTATAATGAAAATGCTGATACCTGGTCTTGTGGTGGTGTGTAGAAATTCAGTCCTGGAGATTTTCACAGATGTCGTGTGCAAGAACAGCATGGTTACTCCAAGCAGACAAAAATGAAAATCCACAGAAAGAAATCTACTGACACAGACAAACAAACTGCCACCCACACAGGCCAAGGAAGTGGGGCTAGTACTTTGCCACCATAAGATAGTAAACACTGAGATATGCTGTATACCCCTTTCACTGGAAGACAACCCCCCCCAAAAAAAAAAAACAGTACCTAAGGTGTCCACCCTCTAGCCAGCCCTCAGCATCCCCCATATTTGAGAAATAATGTAAATTCATCTCCAACACTTAGAGAGGATCTCCCAAATAGCTGGGAAAGGAGACCTCTATCAGCTTTCACAGTATGTCCTCCTATGGGGAGGGAAATCCCCTGGCTGACAGTCTCTCAAGTTGCAGTGTATTCTCCTGATAATAACTGCTAAAGAACAGTTATCCGCAGATTTCTTGCGTCTTTGTCAGTCTACGTGTTTGGGTGCAGAGAGCAATATACAAAGTTAAAGTCCCAGAAAACACATGCAGTACAAGACTCTAGTACAAACAAATCTCAGGAGAATCCAGTAACCCTCAAGAGCACTGCATGTATGTTTATAATCAAGGTTACGCCAACAGCATCAACACTGGAAAAGGGTCTGAGAAATGTGGAAATGCAGACACAAAAACTGATTTTACTGAGTAAAGTACCATCTTTATTAATGGACATAATATTCTAGCTGTATTTTTTAACCAAATGTCTCAGTATATAACACTGCAAGTCTATTGTCTACATATTTTAAGCATATGTATAATAAGCTACTGTTTACAAAAAAAGAGAAGTTTAGAAAAGTAAAAAAAAAATCTGTACCACCATTGACACACTGCGTGCGTGACCTAGAACAAATCACTAAGCCTTCCCTAAGTAATGGCACTTGTTACAGGGGTAGCAGTGGTTCAGAGTGGATTAGGTAGACAGGCTGGGGGGAATGTTGTAAGGGCAGGTGTGTGGCATAGACAAGAAGAAAGGGGGTCGGGTATGGGTCAAGGGACTGGACTGGAAGGGTCAAACAATAGACAGCACATTGCTGACATCTTATTTACAGAAAGGTTTTGCTTTTAACCAACTTTACAGCTTAGTCACAAAGAATGGAAGTACTGGGAGGTTCAGTAGAGTACTGTAAATCACTAACTTGATTTCAGATAATTAGCACACAGAGCTACTGTATCTGTTATCCAGTGCACTCTCGTGTGGAAGCGTAAGAAGGGAGTACTCCTCTTTTTTTAATTTTTTTTTTAATCCCAACATTGTTTTTGCTAACACTTCCACAGACCTGGCAGAGCTACCACCTCCGAGGAGTACATCCTCCAGCCCATCTGGGCCATCATGGGTGCTGCTGGGTCTCAGTATTTTTCTTCCATTTTTTCTCCCACACCCATGCCCATGCAACAGGTGCAGCAGCTGCCTCCACCCCGGCAGAGACAGCCAAGCACCCTGGGCGTGAACCGAACCCCTCTTGTTGTGCTGTTGCACGCAGCACAACCCCCCCCCCCCCGAGGAAGGAAAGCAGTCCTCCAGATGCTCAATCCTTACTTCTCCTGGCCAACCCCTGAATGACCAGAGTCTGTTCCTGAACCTGGGTCGCTGGCATGGCAGGAAGCACTCCTTAAATGCCAAGGGGAGGATGGCACAATGACATTAGCAATATAAAAAAAAGATTAAACTTATAAATCCCTTGAACTAAACTCGAGTGATTTACAAGAAGATAACAGGGCCTCCGTGGCATTATCTTATGGTACAAAAGACTACGTCTCCTGAGGTTTGAAGAGACGGAAATGATCAGCTTCACTTCCTGCTCCTCTTGCCCAAACCACAGCTCAGAGTATCTTATACTATAAGAGATGTCCCTCGGAGGCTCAAATAACTTATAGCTCAATATCACACAGAGAGTCAGTGACTGTTGTGGAAAAGCTGGGATGTCCAGGTTTATACAGTAGTTCTTTGTTCTAATCACCGTACCGCACTACCATCTCAAACTGTATTAACTGAACTTTGGTTATTATTAGTGCTGTCTAACTTTGACAACAAGTATGCTAATAAAGGAAAGATTGGCTTAAGGTAGCATGGTCTTGCAACCCAGAAAACAGTATTTTTGTGTGTAGCATAGCACCACCCTCCCTTACACACAAATTGGTATTTTAGTATCATGACTGGAGGAGAACCATGACTTTAACCCACACAGGTTGATTTTAACCATTTCAAATGTAACTTGTACATGCATGTAGGGATCCACAGTTTGGTCTGGTCCATCTGGGTGTATACAGAGGTACCAAAAGTGGTGTGGGTTCCCCCCGCCAAGGTTCCTGTAATTATGTACCCCTTGCAGGCAGCAAACAAGGCTGGAGTGTGGAAGTACCCACAAGTGCTTTCTGGCTGTGCCCCTGACTATCTCACCTAGGTACTAAAGTTCTGTGAGGAGGTGGAGGCCAGGGAGCCCACTTTGGCTGCTCCCCACTACTCAGTGCTTGAAGTTCATTTTGTCCCTTCCAGTATCATCCTGTCTATAAAGCCTTTAATGCTTTTTTTTTTTGTTTTGTTTTTAACCACATATCTGAGCAGATTTTTTCAAACTCACTCCACCCTTTGTGTAAAAAAATAACTTTATATTTGCTTTAAAATGCAGTGATGTAATTTTTCTGTCATGACACTGCATGTGTCCTTCCCCTGCTTTAATCTCCATATTTAAATCCTGTTAGTAGACTGGAATCTCTGATGATGTCATACATAGTAAGTATATTGCCCCTAGACGTCTGCCCTCCAATTTCGTTAATCCCAGTTTGCTCACTCTTTCCTTGTATAATCAGATACCAACAAAACTAGAACTGAGCACTTTGACCTCTCCCAAACGTGCAACCATCTGGAATAGTCTGGCAACAAAAATAATAAATGGTGCTGTGTCAAAAATGTATAGTAATGTTTCATTACAATGAACTGGCAGACTGGTTGAAGTGTCTCAGAAAATACCGGAGGCAGGTCAAATTCTGTAACTCTGCTCATGTCACCAAATGGTCATGCTGTTTATCTCAGGGTTTACAAGGAGGGTCATTTGAGTAAGAAACGTCATCTGTTCCTTTGGATCTACTGGCAGGGTGATTTCCCTGGGATAGTGAAACTGCTGACTATAATTTGATGCTGAAAGCATAGCAAAAATCGGTGGGCTACCTGAGTATATTTATTTCGTGATAAAAGAGGGGAACTGAGATTTTTCTAATGATGGTAAATCTGGTTTCCAGCAAAAGCCTGTATAATCCTGTTTATGAACAAAATGTTTTTATTTGCATGAAACACGTCCTAATGAGAAAGGTTTAAAACCAGATGTGTACCGAGATGCATTGTAGTTTTCTCTATAAAAGGAGTACCACACTGTGAGCCAAAAAGGGGGAGGGGGTCAGTGTGTAGTAAAACAGGCTGACCAACAGCAAGAGACTGGAAGGGGCAAGCTCTGATGTGGGTCAAGGTCCCTGAAGACAAGAGACTGTACTATTTCCATATCTTCACCTGTAAGTTTGACCTAGCTACAGGAAAACTAAGTTTGCATTTTTATGGTTTAACTATTATCATTTTCAGTGTTTTCTCCTGTAAGCACTTCTGTTCTAGTTTGACCAATATGTAACTACATTGTGTAAATAAAGTAGTTCTTATTTAGCACAATATATAGACCAGTTGTGCATTTTAATAGAAGGGGTATAGTTTGTGAATTTCTGGAGTAACCATCAATCTGTAGAGGCATGCCAAATCTAGTTTAAGCAATTTGAAAAACAAATTCTATCCTAATACTGGGAAAGGAGTGGAGTGAAGTTTGATAAGACAGATGCCACACATCATCTGGGGTTCAAGCAACTGGCCTTGGCTTGATCCAGGAGGACTGGTGACTGGGCTCAGAGGGTCCAGGTGTTTGTAGTGTACCACCTTTGCAGAGGGATGAGTGTGGGTGCAACGATATGGTGAGGGGTGAACACAGGTGAAGGTCTGTGGCAGCAGGCTGTGAGAGGGGCGGTGGTTGGGGCACAGATGGGTTTGTCACATCTGATGATAGCGGTGGGGTCTGTGCAAAGCATGCAAGTATCAGACAGCATCTGGTGGTTACTTGCAGGGTGCTTGTGTACTGTACAAAGACACTTAGAGTAACTCTTCAGAGATCATGCAAAATACCTAAGAGATTGCACAAAATACCTAACCAGTCATAAAAGCAAAGTGCACAGGAAAAAGAGTTTTCTTTTGTTGCCTTTCACCCTTTTTTTCAGGTGTAGTCAATGGTCAAAATAACGGCAGCAAACTGATTATAGCAAGCTAAGATTAGAACAGCTGCAAGTTGTGCACCAAAAAGGATATTAACCAAGAGTCGCTTAGTAAACAGCAACTTACAGAGGTCCTGCTTAAAAAGGACCAGGCAGAAAAAGGGGTACCTCAGGCCACAAAACGTGGTCAAGGATGAGTTTCCCAATCAGCACAGGATGCCCGTGAGGAGGGGGAGTGGATTGAGGAGGGCAATGCAGAGCAGACACAGCAGCAGACAGAGCCAGGGCAACAGCAACCCCCAAAGCAGCATTATACTTAACTGGAAAAACTGAGGATGCAGTTTGAATGCAAAAAGATGCAGAAATAGGCTGAATTCCAGCTAGAAAAGAGGCAGCAGCACAGTGCAAACATGAACTTGAGATGGCACAATTATGTCAGCAACCACCCAGTAGGGTAAAGGGGGGTTGAGAATGGGAGGTAGGGGGTTCGCACACGGTCCTAAACAAAATTCTAAAATGATTCCTCACTTTAAGGAACGAGATGATGTAGATGCTTTCCTTTACATATTTGAGGAAATTTGTATATAGTCCAAAAGGGACAAGGGAACACGGGCCCTCAGTCTAATCCCTTTATTATCTGGAAAGACTCTCGATGCATTTTAGAAAATTAATGTACAGGACAGTTAGGACTATGATAAAGTTAAAGCTGTGTTGTGAAAATGTTATGAATTGACTGTTGACGGATATAGATTAAAATTTAATAGATTTAAGAAACATAATGAAGAAAGCTACATGGAAGTGTGGGTACAGCTTTCCAATTTGCTCAGGAAGTGGACAGAGGGTACAAAAGTATTCTCTGCTAAGCAAATTAAAGAGGCTGTGTTACCGGAACAGCGTCTTAGGTGCTGTCCAGAAGATCAATGGGTGTGGTTGCCTGAACAAGCACTAGGTTTAGCCAGGCAAGCAGACAAAATAACTCTCGGGTATATGGCAACTAGGCCTTTTGCTAGCCATAACAGTGTTGGAGGAGTGCCATCTAGGTTTAAAGGTATGGGTAAGTCAGTGGGGCAGCCTAAAGGGAACACAGGTGATCTTGAACGCAGAGTGGAGTGCACCCAGTTCTCCAAAATGAAAAAGGATCAGAGGGAGTCAAAGTGTCAGTTTTGCCAGCAAGTGGGGCATCTGTCCTATAACTGCCCAGTACAAAAGATCCAGGGAACAGGGGTAGCACGATGAAACCCCACTACGTTGGGCTCTCATAGTGATAATTATGTAAGGGGGAAAATGAACCCTAATTCAGCTAAGTATGTTCTCCTTGTTGAAAGTAATGGGAAGCTTACACACGCTTGGAAAGACACAGGAGCTACACTGTCCACAGTGCATCAGGATTTAGTTAAACATGAACGGGTTCTACCTGATTAATTTACCATGGTAAAGTATGCAGTGGGACAAACTCTGCGAGTCCCATTGGCTTCAGTCTTCCTGAGGTTGGGGGGGGGGCAGGAATAGAGAAAGTCAGGGTTAGTGAAGACTGTGATGTACATATGCTTTTGGGGAATGACCTAAAATGCAGGGGTGAAACAGTTTGCAGTTACCCAGAGTCAAACCATTACATTGAAGTCTGATGGAACTGACAGCAGGAAGAAAAAGGCTACAGAAAGTATGTCACTTTGCTCTAAGTCTACTGTAGTGCAGGCTGACACAGTAGTGCACCAGGAGGCCAAGACTTCTGACGGTCCAGCCTCAGCAGAAGCAGAGAGTTGCTCATAGAAAACTCCAAAGGAGGGTGCTGTCTTTCCAGAAGGAGTTATGAACACAGGTTAAAAAGGTGCTTTACTGAGGGCCAAATCCCTAAAGAAGTGAAGTGAACAGGCAGACAATGCTGACTGACCCGCAGGGTGGGAGGCCTAGCAGAGTGTATTGGGAGAATGACATGCTCTGTCACAGGTGGATACTGCAGAAAGGTGCAGAGGAATGGCAAGTGCACAAATAGCTGGTAGTACCCAAGGAGTTTAGGCAACAGCTACTCAGCATTGAACATGACATTCCACTTGTGGGACAAATGGGGGTGAAATGGACCAAGCAGAAGTTGATGCAAAACTTCTATTGGCCCAGTGTGTATAAAGATGTGGCTGAGTGCTGTCACACTTGTGATACATGTCAGAGAGAGGGAAGGCAAGGGCACAAAGGCAGGGCAGCTTTAGTTTCTTTACCCATAACAGAGGTACCATTTCGGCAGGCATCTGTAGATATTGTGAGGCCCCTAAGTGTCCCATCCAGCTCAGGAAAGAGGTATATTCTGGTGGTGGTAGATTATGCCACATGGTACTGCAACGCTATGGCAATGTTCTCCATACAGGCAGAGAAAGTGGCAGATGAACTGCTGAGGATCTTCAGCCAGGTTGGATTCGCTCAGGAGATCTTACCTGACTAGGGCACAAACTTCATGTTAGCTCTAATGAGGAGTTTGTGGATAAAATGTGGGGTACAGCAACTACGTGCTTTACCTTACTACCGATGAACCAGTTCTTGTGGAATGCTTTAATATCACCCTTAAAACCACGCTTTGAACTTTTGCAGAGCAGCACTGGAGGAGTTGGGACAAGCATTTGGTCCATTCTTATTTGCCTATATGGAAGTCCCACAGGAGTCCACAGGGTTCTCATCCTTTGAACTCCTGTATATACGCAGGGTAAGGGGACCCCTAGATTTAATGTGGGATGAATGGGATGGCAAGTCTGCTGCCCCAGTATAATCAGTGGTAGAATACGTCCTTAACTTCAGGGAAAGGTTAAAAAAGTTCATGGGTCTGGCATGGGATAACCTGCCAGTTGCGCAACAGAGGCAGAAAAACTGGTAGGACCATATGGCCAGGGACAGGACATATGATGTCAGACAGAATGTGATGGTGCTCATCCCTGTTTGACAGAACAAACTGCATGTAGCATGGCAGGGTCCATTTGTAGTGATAAAACAGATGGACGAGGTGAATTATGTTGTAGAATTGCCCCACAGGAGGTGCAAACACTGGGTTTATCATGTTAACGTGATGAAACCATATCATTACAGGACAGATTGTCATGATGGTTTGCAGCCAGGCAGATGAGGATGGGGGAGCCACTAATCAACCTATTAGAGGAGAATATGGGAAAGTTCAGTGGACTGTCACCCTCAGAACAGCTGACACCTGCACAGATGGCACAAATGAAGATGAAAAATGCACTCTGTCAGCACCTTGTTCTCAGCAAAGCTGGGGTACGTCCAACTTGCAGAACATCGGGTGGACACAGGAACTCAGGCACCACTGAAGCAGCGTGTCTCGAGTCCCTGAGAGTGTGAAATGCCACATGCAAGAAGAGGAAAAGGAGATGGTGGACCTCCAGGTTATCCAGGAATCTGGTAGTCCTTGGTATTTGCCCATTGTCCTTATTCCAGAAAAGGATCAGATGACAAGGTATTGTGTGTGGATTACAGGAAGATTAATGCTGTCACGGTGTCTGATGCATATCCCATGCCATGGACAGAGGAAATACTAGAAAAGTTAAGGATAGCAAAGTACCCAACAACTTTAGACTTAAAGGGTTACAGGCAGGTACATTTAACTGCTGAAGTGAGGCAGTGGTTGGCATTTATCACTCCATTTGGCCTGTATGAATTTCTAACCATGCCATTTGGAATGAAAAAATGCACCGACTACTTTTAAGAGGCTGGCTGACCGAGTGTTGTCAAGAGCAGATGACTTCCCCATGACTTACACGGGTGACTTTGCTATAGTTAGCCAACCTGGGAGGAGCATCTGACACTTATGAGAGATATTCTTGAAAGACTGAGAGCTGTAAAGTTGATAGTCAAAGCTGAAAAGTGTCAGGTGGGCATGGCCGAGGTGCCATACATCGGACATCAAGTTCTGTTCACCTCCAGGTCAGTTCGTGGTCTGCCTCACGGATCTAGCACCCTTGGATGTCTGGCGTGGAGGTGCAGTGTATCGATGTAGGAACTGTGGGATGGCCCTGCAGACTCATGGTGAATGAGTCTGAACAGCTGTTTTGCAGGTCCTGTGTTGATGGACTGTGCTTCCATGTTGGATGTTCATGGATGCTGGACTTGTGGGATAAACAGTGATCAGCTGTTGAGGTGAGTGGGAGGTTAGGTGACATTTTATTTAGTTTTTTGTTGCCCAGGTTGGTGCACAAGGCAAGCAAATGTCTATTTTCAAGCACAACCTGAGAGACTGCATATAAAAATGCATAACAGAGAAAGATACAAAGCAAAAACAGTCAGAGTAACAAACTGTGGCAAAACACATCAGCATACATTACAACATAAGTAGAAAATTACAGTAGACATTGTTATTTTAGGGTCTTGAAGGTTGGGGCCCATTAGACTAGTCCTATTTCAGGGTCATATCAGGGTAGAGGAACCCACTAGGCTACCAAGGCAATTGATATAGTCATATATTTGCACATCCCATGTGTAGGATGGACATAGTGGAATATTAGGAAATGGGTGGGGAGCAGAGAGGGTCAACAGAGACCAGTTGGGGTCTTTGGAGACAGACTAGGTGGGGACCATGTGAGCGGACTGCACTGGGTGGGCAAAACAGTCCTTTTCTGCTGACAGATTCTGTGTTTCCATATTTCAGGGTTTGTTGACAGAGTCCAGTAGACTTCTGAGGTATATATTTACAGCACTGGCATGGGGATTAGGACGGGTGGAGAGCAGAGTGTGGTGTTACTTCCTAATAAAATAGAATAGTAGGTGCCTGCTTGGTTGGGGGCAGGGGGTTGCAGGTCCGTACACATTGGGAGGGGCATACCTCCATGCAATCCAAGGTTCAAATGCCCTTAATGGGATCTTCTTAGTTGGCCCCTTGTATAGGCAAAGAGGTCATTTGCATGGGGACCTTTGAATATAGCAAGTTAGTGCATTAGTGTTAATGGGCTTGGGATACCCTAACTAGTTTTGATCACTGACCACCTCTGTGCTCATCGTAGGCAAGTGCCTCTTTGTGGCTAGCAGGGGGTTTTGCTTTTGAGTTTATCTCTCCAATTAGTGCCTTAAAGGGGAACTAAAGTCAAAATTTACAAAAAAAAAAAAAAGTTGTGTGGAGTGTTTTAATTTGTAGGTGTAGCCCTGGTATGTCCTCTTTGTTTGCTGTAAGGAGTTTTTTTTTTTTTTGTAATTTTCATGTTAGTTTTATAGCCCTTGGGGATCTCCATGTTACAATTTCTGTGGCTGTAATTCTACAGTGCCATCTGTCTTATGTGACAGTGATGCAGGACCATTCATTCACTCAACAGTTTTTTATATATATATATATCAAACTAACAGCAGCTAAACTGTGATTTTAAGTAACTCTCCTTGTCCAGGGAGCTATATATCTGCTCTCTCTCTCTAGCAGCCTGCTGCTGGAACCCTTCTTGTTCCATCAGCTTTGCACTTGTACAACTCAAATGTTTCTTGCTTTGTTTAGACAAGTTTTCCCTCTGGAATGTGCTCATTCACACCGTCTCTGACTTAAGTGTAACATCTACTGTAATACTTGTAACTCTGACGTGGAACCTTTGTAAAACAGCACTTGAGCTCAAAGATATAATTTAAATTTCCATATAAAACCAAAAATAGAGATAATGGGAAAAGCAGTACATTTCCAACTGCACTCTCTCAATCCAAGGGTAAAAAGCTAAAGTGATTTATAAAGGTATAGATGAGCCCTGTTAAGAACACTCTAAATGCAGATCAAAAAATGTTCTTGTTAAGAGATATTTTCATGTAATGGGGCTTAACTGATAATGATGACAGTTCATGCAAAATTATTGTTTCGCATGTGATGAAACCAGGCTCAAATGTGAGCAATTCTTCTGTAACAGTATCAGGTGTGGCAACATGCATACAGTTTGCACAGGTACATTTAGATGGTTTTGGAAGTTCTAACAGGCTATTTGCACAGTGCTGTTTAGTGCTTCCAAAAGTTTTGCAAATGTGCATAGTGGTGCATGGCTATAAACCTCTCCCTATCCCCTGATCGATCCACCAATCCAGTGCCAGAGTTGTAAATATATACCTTGATAGTCTAGCAGATCCCCTCACCCAAAATACGACTGTATAAATATTCCTGGTTGTTTAGAGAACCCCCTCTGCCAGTAACCTATAGGAGGAAGAAGGCAGTCCACTGTGTAGTCTTGGGTACAGCAGCTGCATCAAGCTGCAAAACCCAGGGAGCCCCCAGGCCATTATATAGACAGACATGGATGTTTTCCCTCCCTATTTCTCTCTTGGTTCCTCCCTCCTCCCCTGATGTGGACATGGCCCACTGAGTAGCCTAGACTGCATGCAGCCACCTCCTGTGGAGCGAGCAGGTTCCCTTCCTGACCATAGTGTGCTGCTGAGTGGGACCTGCTGTGACCCTGCCTTCTTCCATACAGTTTATTGCACATGAAAAACACCCAAGGACACAGGACCCTCTCCTTCGTCACATGGTCATGATAACATATTGACTAACCAGAGTGGTTCTAGAATCCCTCCAGACGTTTAGAGAAGAGGGTAATATTTCTCACAAAAAAAGCTTCCCCATGGAGTCCAAAACTAACACGTAACCATGTCTGATGGGTAGTAAGCTGGCATTCTGTCTGCCAAGTGTAGAACTTATGACATGCAAACAGCACATACAGTGAACTGTCGTCATAAATTGCTGGGGGTGTAGGGGAGAACAACCTTGAATACGAACTCATCATACTTCATAGATCAAAAAAATTTGAGACCCTCCAAACTTGAGAGATGTAAAGCTGAAAATTCTGGACGTGGGGCAGTCAGAAACTATATTGCATAGTTTCTGCCATATCCTGGCAAAACTGTCTTGGGCAAATACTCTCCTCCATACATGTGTGCTTCCAGAGGGTGTAAAGGAAGTAATCTACTACAGTACAGGTGACGTAAGTACCAGGAAATAAGCCTCATGTCATTAAAAGGTGAGAGATCAGACATGCAAATGGTGAGCTACATCAGTGATAACATAAAAGGAATAGTAGTCACCTGTATTGTATTAAATTGCTTCCTTTACACACATACACACACACTTCTTCGTTTAAGCAATTTGCGGCTCACAAACTCCTGTATATATCCTGAAATCCTGGTTAGTTTTCTCTGCACCCGATTAAAGGATCTGAGAAGTGACCAAAGTAGTAGAACAGGGAGGGGCTGTGGACATGGCCTACCTAGACTTTAGTAAGGCATTTGACACAGTCCCACACAAAAGATTAATATACAAGTTAGCCAGCCTGGGAGTGGGTCCCAAGATGATAGCCTGGGTAAAGAATTGGCTGGAGAATAGGACACAGAGGGTAATAGTAAATGGAGTCCACTCTGAAGAAAGAGGGGTTACTACTGGGTACTGCAGGGTTCAGTATTAGGACCGGTCCTCTTCAATGTCTTTATAAGCGACATTGCAGAGGGACTGGAAGGAAAAGTAGGTCTCTCTGCAGATGACACAAAGATCTGCAACAGAGTTGATGCACAAGGTGGGGTGGAAAGGATGAGAAGGGACTTGGCAAGGTTAGAGGAATGGTCAGATGTATGGCAGCTTAGATTCATAGCTAAGAAGTGCAAGGTAATGCACCTAGGAAACAAAAACCCAGGGGAAGAGTACACAATGGGGGGTGAAATACTAACAAAAACAAAAATGGAAAGGGACCTGGGGGTAGTCATATCAGATGACCTGAAGGTGGGCAAGCAATGTGAGAGGGCAGTAAGGAGGGCTGGGGGGATACTGGGATGCATAGGGAGAGGCATCACCAGTAGAAAACAGGAAGTTGTTATCCCTCTGTACAGACAGCTGGCGAGACCCCATCTGGAGTACTGCGTGCAGTTCTGGAGACTGAATCTCCAAAAAGACATAGACAGGATGGAGGCTGTCCAGAGGAGGGCAACTAAAATGGTTCAGGGTCTGCACCGGAAGACATATGAAGAGAGACGTAAGGAGCTTAATGTGTATAGCCTCGAGGAAAGGAGGGAGAGGGGGGACATGATAGAAACTTTCAAGTACCTCAAGGGAATCAACAAAATCCAAGAGGGTACCATCTTTCAGAAAAAGAGGTGTGCAAGAACAAGGCACATTTTGAAGATGGGGAGGCCTGAAGCAATGTAAGGAAGCATTTTTTCACAGAGGGTGGTGGATGCATGGAACAGCCTTCTGGAGGAAGTTGTGAGTCAAAAACAGTGGTGGAAATCTAGCACGCATGGGACAGTCATAAGGCAATTCTAAGGGGTGGGGGTAGGAAGAAGTAGGCTGCTGGTTAACTAGGATCTGCAGCTTATCCATTAGGTAGGGAAATGGGCAGACTGGGTGGGCCAAGCGGTCCTTATCTGCTGTCAAATTCTATGTTTCTATGTATGTGTATGTGTGTGTGTGGGGGGGAGACAACATTCAGCTGGCACTATAAAGGGAAGGCCCACTGCTACAACCAAAAAAATGGGTATGAGCATTTTTGGGGACTGCTGGATATTACAGAAGATTTGTGGCTAATTTCAGCACAGTTGCACCAAAAAGAGAATGCCTGAAAAGGTGCACTGGTCAGAATGCTGTGAGAAGACCTTCTGTAAGCATACACAGGTCCTATGTCAGGCTCTAGTGGTAGCCAGTCATGACTATGATCTAAAATTCGTAGTGCACACAGATGCATCAAATTTTCGGTGGGGGCTGTCCTAAGACAGGTCAATTCCAATGAAGAAGTGCACCCCATTCTTTACCTGAGCCCAAAACTCCTGCTGAGGGAAGGAATGTCTGAGCATAGTTTGGGCATTGCAAAATTTGCAGCCATACTTGTATGTCAGACAATGTACGGTCGTCACAGACCATAATCCACTAACATGGCTCCAGTGCATGAGTGGTGAGAACACCAGCCTGTTCCTCTGAAGCTTAGCACTGCAAGAATACAATATGACACACATCATAGTAAGAGCTCAAAAAATGCCAGTGTTGACGAACTGTGCTGCCAGAGAGCATAGCATAGCTAATGCTATCTAAGTGTGGTGTTGCCACACAGTGCCAGTATAGGACTTGGGAAGGGAGGTGTGTCATAAATGTATGTTAATGTTTTAATACAGTGATTTGACAGACTGGCTGAAGTGTCCCAGAAAATACTGGGAGGTCAGCCAGGTCAAACTCCATAAGTCTGCACATGTGGCTAAATGGTCCTGCTGTTTATCATAAAGAGTTCACAAGGAGGGTCATTTGGGTAATAAATGTTATCTGTTCCTGAGGATCTACTGGCAGGGTGACACTCTTGGATAGTGAAACTGCTGACAATCATTTGATGCCAAAAGTAGCAAACTGGAGGGCTATCTGAGTGTATTTGTTTAGTGATACAACAGGGGAACTGAGATTTTCGTAATGATAGAAACACATTAGGTGTCTGGTTTCCAGCAAAAGCCTGTATAATCCTGTTTATAAAAAAAATTTTTAGTTGGAGAAAAATTTCCTAATGAGAAAAGTAAAAACAGATGTGTACTGATATAAAAGGAGGACTTCACTGTGAACAGAGGCCTTGTGAACGACAAAGACAGACCATGGGAAATTATCCTTTTGCTTACAGGCTGCCACCCCGATGCATTCAATACCAGTCAAATTTCTATGGGGGGGGGTGCACTCAGACTTGAAATCACAGCAGTCAGTTCTTCAATAAATATTTGTGTTATCTTTTTATTTTCAGTTCAAATAGGCTACATCCTCAACGTTTCGCCTGTATTAATACAGTACCAGGCTTCCTCAGGCAATGGTCTACAGTCCTAATTACAAATGTACATTAATTATTTAGTGAGCACTATAAATGCATTTCTAGGATTGTATGAAATAGGATAAAATCCTCTGTGAACCACTCATGGTTGAAATAATCACTTATTGCATGTTAGATGCCACTGTTTAACTGTCATATGCTAATACAATTACCTGAAATACCAACAGATTTATTTGCTCATGTTTCAATTTTTTTGCGATTAAATTAATTCAAAGTGAGGCACTCTCCTCTACCAAGCAAACAACCCCGCAAAGTGCTTAGTTTAAACAAACTAATGAGTCCTTCATTTGGTTAACATTAGAGTACTGAAAACACTTCAAGTACCTTGTTGCCCATTTGTGTTTATATATATCATCAAGGCATTCATGGTCTAACCTGTTTCAAAAAGGAAAAAAATGCTCTCTTTAAGTACGTCCATGATTTGTAATTCCTTCCATATTAAATTTGTCACAAATAGGAAATTCTATTACTTAATGTTGAGTAATGTAATTTCTATTTAGGTGAAACACTCATGGCTTCTTCTAGCCAGCAGGGCTGGCACAATATTTCCATGCCTATTTTTGCACTCAGTGTTTATGTTTGGTTGCTTAGCAACCATGTGGCACTGAGTTCAGCACTTCACTCTTTGATAAGATGTCATCACACATAATATCATTAATCAATCAATCAGAATCTTTATTTATCCAGGCGGGCACCACTGAGCAAGGCTCATTTGCAAGGTGGACCTGGTCATGAATACATCAAAGTACAGTACAGAAGCAGGTATACAGAAAGCAATAATATACAAGGAAGAAAAGGTATATACAGTGTATACAGTACGAGTACAAGGTTGAAATAAAAAAAAAAAAAACAGCATTATTTTACAATTGAAGAAGTCAGCAGATGTACACTCAACCATAGGCATACAGGGGTTATAAGCAGAGATCTTTTGAGTGAGGCAGGTGGCAACTACACATATAGGGGAAAGAAGCAGTGTATGGGGTGGCAGGTTAGAGAGGTAAAGAAGAGGAGGGATATATTACCGACTGGGGGAAAATTTAGCTAAAACCACGGAAAGTGATGATGGCTGTCGTGTACTTGTTTATCATGATAATGACGGAGGAGGGGTAGATAATTGGGACACTACTGTGGATGGGGTGGGACTTTAGCCAGGCTGGAGCGGACAGGGAAGGGTGGGTGCAGCAGGAAGAGTTAACAGGGAAAAAGTGAGAGCCAGGGGTAGAAACATGGCAAGTGTCAGGATGGAAAGGGGGAGTTGTGGAATTAGTGGGCTAGCGGTGAGGAAAACATTTGCAAGGTGCTTTCATGTAGCAATTGTAGAGTGCCTTGAAGACATTCAGGCTAACAGGGCAGCTCAGCTTCAAGTTCCTTTGTAAACCATTCCACAATGTGGGTAAAGAGAAGCTTAGAGCAGCTTTGCCGAAATAAGTTTTGACCCTTGGAACTTGGAGAGCAATTAGGGAATAGCTCCTTAGGGCGTAGGTGCCTAACACACTCCGGGGAATACAATCTGAGACATATGAGAGGAGCTTGTGGGTCACCGTTCTGAAGGCCCATAGGGCGGCATTTCTATTCCTTCTATAGTGAAGGGAAGGCCAGCCTAATGATGAGTACAGGGAGCAGTGGTGTGTGGAAAGTGGAATTCCAGTAATGAACCTGATAGCTCTGTGGTAGAGGGTGTCCAACTTAGCCAGTGCAGTGGCTGTAGAGCAGGTCCGCATAATCTATTAAAGATAGAAAGGTAGCTTGAACTACTTGAATCTTGGCCTCGTTTGTGAGCAGGTGATTAATTCTGTAGAATAGTCCTAATCTTTGCCTTAGTTTCTTCTGTAGTTCTTAGAGATGGTCGCCGAAGGAAAGTTTACGATCGAGCCAAACTCCTAGATATTTGAATTTAGCTACATAATCTAGTATTTCTCCAAGAACAGTGGTAATTTATGGGATAGCTCCCCCCCAGCAGGAATTGCCGCATGCAAGGAGGGGGAGAGGAACATGGCTTTTGTCTTTTTCACATTGAGCAAAAGCTTTTTGTTTATGAGCTGGTATTGTAGAAAGCTAAATTCAGCTTGGAGGACTTCACAGGCTGCTTCCGGTGTGGGACGACTCAAGTACAGTACATTGTCATCCGCAAATAAGTGGATGTTGGCTTTTTGGATGGGGTCACTGATGTTGTTAATGTAGACTGCAAAGAGGAGGGGACCAAGGATAGAGCCCTGGGGCACGCCTCTCAGCATAGGTTTTAATGGAGAAAGATCACCTTCAGTTTTAACCTGCTGTTTCCATTCTCTGAGGTAGTCTGCAAACCAGCACATAGATTTATGGTCCAGGCCTAAGGTGCTTAGGGAGAAAAAAAAGCAGGCTGTGATCAACTGTGTCGAATGCCTTACTAAGATCCACGAAAACGGCATAGACATAGATACATAGACAGTGTCGGCAGATAAGGGCCTATGGCCAACCCAGTCTGCCCATTTAAGTTTGTAAGTTCAGTTTATGTTTTCCAGGAAGTCTGTTGCCCCTTACCCCTGACCTCCAGAATTCCTTTATGTCTATCCCATGCATTCTTAAATCGTGATTGTTTCAGCCCCACCACTTCCTCTGGCAGGGTGTTCCACTTGTCCACCACCCGCTCTGTGAAGACATTCTTTCTCACGCTTCTCTGAATCGTCCTCCCTCCAACTTCATCCCATGCCCTCTAGTCCTGGAACATCTTTTTGCTTAAAATAGTGCATTCCTGCACCCTGTTCCTCCCTGTAAGATACTTGTATGTCTCTATCATATCCCCTCTCCTCCTCTCCTCCAGGGAGTACATGTTCAGTGCCTTCAACCTGTCCTCATAGGACTTGTGATGCGATCCATGCACCATCTTTGTTGCCCTCCTCTGAACCTTCTCTACCCTGTCTATGTCCTTACGTAGGTAAGGTCTCCAGAACTGCACAGTGTACTCCAGGTGCGGCCTCACTAGTGTCATGTATAGTGGAATTATGACCTCCCTTTTCCTGCTGGTGATGCCCCTGCCTATGCATCCCAGCATCTTATTTGCTTTACCTGCTGCCTTGTCACACTGTTTCCCTGCCTTGAGGTCATCAGAGATGATAACTCCAAGATCCCTTTCCTGCTTGGTGCATGCTATATCCTCACCCCCCAACTGATATATTGTGCCAGGGTTTTTGTGCCCCATATGCATTATCTTGCACTTCCTTGCACTGAATTTCAACTGCCAAACCCCTGACCATTCTTCAAGTTTCTGCAGGTCCCTTCTCATTCTGTCTACACCCTCTGGTGTGTCTACTCTGTTACAGAGCTTTGTGTCATCAGCGAACAGTGAAATTCTGCCTTCTAGGTCCTGTGCAATGTCACTGATGAAGATATTGAATAGTACCGGTCCCAGCACTGATCCCTGTGGTACCCCACTGGTCACTCTTCCCTCTGTGGAGTGACATGCTTCTAGATATATATATAGACATATATATACATATAGACATGCTTCTAGTTGTCAAGGTCTAGGAGCCAATCATTGGTCACCTTAGCTAGGCCTTTTTATGGTGCTGTGCTTTGCTGTGAATCCAGACTGAATTGGGTTTAATAGGCTTCTGGATTCTAAGTATACTCCTAGCTGGCCACACACTATTTTTTCTAGTAATTTAGACAGGATGAAGGGCCGCGGTGGTGACTACAAAAGACAAGGAAATCTCGGGACAGCCCCGCTGCCTAGAAGATGCCATGAGCATTTCACCTAAATAGAAATAACATTGCTCAACAGTAAGTGATAGAATTCTCTATTTGTGACAAGTTTTATACAGAGGAAACTATTTCCATATCTTCACCTGTAAGTTTGACCTAACCGCAGGAAAGCTAGGTTTGCGTTTTTATGATTTAACTCTTATAATTTTCAATGTTTTCTCCCATAAGCACTTTTGTTCTAGTTTGTCCAATGTATAAATATATTGTGTAAATAAGGTAATTCTTATTTAGCATAATATACAGATTGGGTATGCATTTTAAAAAAAGGAGTATACTTTGTGAATTTCTGGGTAACTGTCAATCTGAAAAAACATGCTAAATCTAGTTTAAGCAACTGGAAAACCACATTCCTTCCTGATACAGGAAAAGGAGTGAAGTGAAGTTTAGTAAGACAGATCCCACACTTCACCTGGGGTTTGAGCAGTTTCCCTGGCTTGATCCTGAGGGACTGCTGACTGGGCTCAGAGGGTCCAGGTGTCCGGGGATCACCATCTTTGCTCAGGGATGAGTGAAGGGCACAAGAACACAGTGAGGGGTGAACACAGATGAAGGTCTGTGGCAGCCAGCTGCAAGAGGGGTGCTAGCTGTGGTGTGCACTGTTGGGTTTGTTACAGGTGTACACACCATTCTTAAAGTACTTTTATTTGCAAAGAGCCAAGGTGTTGGCTCCTTGCAATTATGTTTTAAGAAATGCATGTGCGCCATTTATTATTTTTGTTTCTTATACGTTAAATTGTTGAAGCCCCAGATCATCTTAGTTGTCCTCTTCTTCATAGTTTCTAATTCCTGCTTCTCTCCCTCCCAGTATGGAAACAAAATGTGAAAATGCAACAGGGCTTTCTTCTGCCACCATTTTTCTATGTTTCCATGCCCCTTGAGGGTTGGTCACATACAGTGGTTCCCTTCCAAGTGGGAGCTAATCAGGTCTGTACCAGGGTAAGACTCATCAGTATGCTATGCATGAAATACCTACAAATGCAGTCAACAAGATTCATCTGTACGAAAGCTACCGATCGAATGTGGCATCAAGGATAAAAGTTGTGGTGAATTAGCGCAGGTTCTTCCTCCGGGGTCCTGCAGCATCAGACATTTGAGATGGCTTCGTTATGTCTGCTCCATGCCTGATAGCACCCGGGGAGATTATCTGTATTTATTTTTTCTATTTTTGGCCCCCCGGCTTCCCCTAACCCCGCTTACGAGGCTCACCCTGCCCCAGCTGCTGACCCCACATGCTCGGGACTGACCCCTCCCGAATAGGGCTGCCTAGCAGAGTTAAGTGGCCAGAGGGGCTGGCGTACAGTAGCTGGCTCATTAGCGGGAAGCCAAGAGATTTTCTTTTTGTTTTTCCCCGGGGGCGAGGATGTGCAATGACGGCCAGCGTCCTCCCCGCCCCCCTTCCAGCAGACGCCAGAGCGCTTATGGTACCTCCAGCCTCTGCTGGAGGTCCACATTGCGTTGAGCACTCAACCCCCTTCCCCCCGGAGCAGGACAGCAGTCCCTCAGATGCTCAATCCTGCTCTCCTGGCTGGCCCTCAGACACCTGGATCCATTCCCGAACCCGGGTTGTCGGCGCTGCAGATGGCCACCATGCCTCTGTGCCAGCGGGCCGGCATAGAGTATCCTGTATTTAATAATAAAATGGACAGAAAAATCTTGGAAGCTGATTGGTCAGTCTGGATCGTTATCCATGGGTAAATCCTGCAACACACAATGGGTAAAGATGCCACTGACCTACATATAAAATTATTTACTGTGTGTACCTAATTCATCCTTTTTATTTTTTTGGATTCAGGTCCATTTTAAAACTGCAATAATATACTTCAGGGCACGTGCAGTAGTGAGATTTACCCACTCTGCATGCAGATAAAGTCACTCAGCTACACCATGTGATACACCACAGGAGGTGTGGGTAAATCCCACTATGAGACACATCCTGTCATACGTTATTGCTTAAATAAACCTCTACTGCTTGACCTTTGCTGTGGACAGCATATTTGTTGAAATGCTATTAAAGTGTTTCAAGGTGCCCTCTCTTTCTCATGCCCCATGGTCCCACAAAACAAATTAGGGGAACCCTGGCTGGCTCCAATTCCCAAGGAAGAGGGCCCTATACTGCAGTGTGCACATACAGTGCCTAAAGTAAAGTGGGGAACTGACCTTTGCTGTGGACAGTATATTTGTTGAAATGCTATTAAAGTGTTTCAAGGTGCCCTCTCTTTCTCATGCCCCATGGTCCCACAAAACAAATTAGAGGAATCCTGGCTGGCTCCACTTCCCAAGGAAGAGGGCCCTATACTGCAGTGTGCACATACAGTGCCTAAAGTAAAGTGGGGAACTGACGTTTATTACAGGAAAGTGCTAAATACTAGTGAAGTCATTGTTCTGTTGTGACTATCCCAATATCATGCTCCATGGCTTAAAACTCTTATTTTGAAGAAACAGACTTTGTTGACAGATCTTAGCAAAGCATGTCACAGTGAAACTTTTGATATATACTTTTTTTTTCATTTCGGACTGCACCTCATCTTCTGTCTTGTGTGATACCTTTCTTTCCCAAGTTTATGTCTACTTTAACACTTTGTTTTACATGTGAAATAATAGAATGAGTGCTCCTTTTCATAAGGTTCATACCAAGTTTCCATGAGTATTGTCAGCTGGTTTTGTACACCTATTATCCCATAACATCTGGGTGCACAGTCTATTGAATGCTAGTTCATGTTAATAACAAGAAAAGTGGTGTTAAGGAGTTTTCCAAAAAAAAACAACAGAGAAGACTGGAGAAAATCCTGACAATGCCATATTAAAAGGAACACTCATTTTTGTTATTTCAAATGTTAAAAAAAGTGCTTGGAGTAAAAAGAATACCATATCATACAAGAGGTAAGGGACAATGTAAAATACAGGCCTGAATTTTAATTGCTAACATGCACTGCTGCTTTAGACATATACACTGTGTTTTTAAGAAACTATCAAGACCCCCACCATTGCTTTAAAAGGGCCAGAACTGTCCCATGAGGAACTGACAGTTTCCCTTTAAAAACTGGAATTAAACCAGAATATCCTAACTAGGCAATAAAAAATGTTACCAGAGTCCCTTGTGCAGGTCTTGCTACCACATAGTTAAACCCCTGTCCAATTTGTGCAGACAGTGTCAATATGATGCACAGATTGGCAAGTAGGATAGCATGATGTTGCAGTGACAAGTGACATGCCTGACGTTATAGCCCAAGGACAAAGTGATCTCTCATGCATGCTACAGACATCTGAATGGGAATGCCTGAGGGTTCCTTCAGGAGAACTGCCCAATTTCCAGCTTAATTTATTTTTTTGTGGGAGGGAGTGTTCAAGCATCAGATTAATAACCACGGATGCTAGCTGTCACTGGGGCCAAAACCTGTCAATACAGACCTTGTGAGATTGGGATAAAGAGGTCTTTGTAGACAGGAGGCCTTATTATACAGTTATCTTTACACTAAAGATGCGTGGTGGAGGACCGGGAAACAATGGCCTCTACATACAGGAGCAGTATGTGAAAGGCTGATTCAAACACTGGAAAAGAGAACTCTTTTGGCATTTCGCTTCAGTGTTTGCCATATATACTCATCAATGTTCATGAAATCATGAAACTTGTTTTCAGTAACTGTGGAATACTTGAAAGATGCAGCATACTTCGTGTGAACATGAAACATAACACTAGTCTCACTTCAATAACCCAACACTTCACTCATATGATCAAGATCATTGCAAGTCCTCTGATAGCCTGCCTAGCCTCATTGCTTGTTTTACCTAAACAGGCTTCCAGAAAAATAAAAGAAAAAAAGAATAGCCCTTGTTGATCAGGAAGAAAGTGAGATAAGCCAGTTCCAAATAGGTAAATATTGTATTGTGTGACATGGCTGGCTGCTGCAGTAAAGGATGTATTGTTGACGATGCTAGTAGTGTTAGACCCAAAGTGTGCTACTTTGATTTGAATGCTTTTAAGCAGCACCCACTCCTTCATGGAATATAGTGTTTTATGTGATTTTAAGTTACATGTCTTGCAAATACTGTTATCAATATACTCACTACTGTAATATATTGATACAGTTGTCTGTGTTAGTCAAACAGCAGTTGGAAAGTGACTGGAGTGTTCTGTTGGTCACCACTGGAGAGGAGGCAAGAGGATGGGATGCCACTGGACACCATGGACAGGTTTCTGCAAAGGACTGGTAATGAAGTGGTGTCAATGGACTGATTTTTGCAGTGGATGGGTAAGGAGGGGGCACTGGATACCAGACACTGGTTTTTGCATGGGATGGGTGGACACAAGATGCCAGGAACTAGTTTTGCAAGGGATGGAGTGCGGGATGGGCTATCAAGGACTATAGGCTCGTATTGTCACATTTTGTATAATCTGACCCGAGACCTTACCTTGAATCCAAAGTACAAAATCTGACCGCTCTGAAGTTCAGAAAAATAAGTAAAAAAAATACCTGATCAATTTCATTTTTGTCTGATCCTACTCAAGCACCTCGGCAGAGGACTATAATGTCAGATATAGACAATCAGTCAGAGCAGGTCAAGAATAGAGGGCAGTGATTGTCTTTTCACGTTAATATCTTATTTATAATGAAATATACAGAAAATAGATTAAATATATCATAAAGTGCATCAAAATATCATGTAATTTTCAAAGAGTTGTTGTCAGTGGCTCTTTAACATATAGGTTTCAGTGGGTGGAGTGCATATGTAGATTAAACAACTGATGTATGGTACTGGGAGGTTAAGTAATGTGTTTAAAGTCATATAGTTAATGTTACTGATTTATTTTATATTTTTCAGGAGTATTTCTTTTCTTTTTTTGCACTGCAGTATGTACTCTGTGCTTTAATGTCCCATTTTTGTATCCTCGAGGTCGCACCTGGAAGTGAGTTCCTACTCTGTGTGCTCTCCTGGACAAATGATTACACAGTTAAGCTCCAGACTCCCAACACTGGGAATGACTGAGGACCAAGCATGTCACAAAGGCGGGAAGCACACAAAGCAAAGAAAAGGGGAACAGCAGTAGCAGTTAAATTTACTTAACGCATTTTCCTTAGCTGAAAGCATTGTCCATCATAAGAACAGAACAGACAATCTAAAGATTGAAACATACTATACATAAATAAAGCTGCAGACACAAAGGACAGATGACGTGCGCCTGGCATTACTATACCAGTGTCTACTGATCAAAGAGCAGAATTGATGTCAGCTGTGAAGACAGCAGCTTGCCTGCTTTTCAAGCTGGAGGAAGGGGAAGTTGTGGGGCTCAAATTGTTAAGTGTGGGTTAATGAAAAAAACAAAGAAAGTGGCTATGGTACGAGTCAAACCTGGATCTCCTAAATCACAGTTAAGCGCTCTAACAACCAGGCTAGTTTAATTTCTAAGACAATCAACAATGCTGGGCAGCATATTCATTTATATCTGGCCAGTGTACACTGAAATTATGCTCTGTTCAGAATGACTAACAAACCTAATGTTTTTTTTTTTGTTCGTTTCATGAAAGTTCAATTAGCAAAATCAGCTTGCCTTACAAAGTCCTGTTCTGACCACATGGTATGGTACTGTACTGGTTTACCATTCTCTGAGCAAGGACTGAGCACAAATCCAATGCATGTACTGTTAGGCCACAGGTCAACCATTCTTTTTGTCATCTAGGTACATTTAGTAAGTTGTTAAAAAGTAATACAGTCGCATCGTCATAAATGGACAACTTGTTGCTGCTGGAACCGCTCCAGTAATGGGAAAATAGTTTTCTTGTCAGTTTGCCAAGAACTAAAATTTAAGTTAAAAGCCTAGCTAAGGTTAAGAAGAACCAATCATGCCGGGTTTAAAATCCCTTTAAAGCCCCTGGAGCAGGCCAGACTGGTACAGGCATCATTGCTAGTTTTCATTGTCAGTGACTAGGAGAAGACTGGATCATAATTTTGCTCCAAGGAGCCAGCCATGCAGTTCCTTCCCCTTCCTGATTGTGAGCTCACTATCCTGTCATAAATTATTTTGAAACAATGCAACTCATTCTAGAGTAACTTTAGCTTCTACTATTCAGACTGAACTGCTGAACTCCAAAAGCTTGCACACTATACCATCTCTGCACAACATACATGTTAGTCAAATACAAAGTATCAAACTATCCAGCAACTCCTCTTACTTTAGTTAGGAGAATAAGTGCGCTTCAGGTTTTGCACTGACCCTATTTGTTTTTTCATAAAGATACAGCAGTTCTTAGAATGCAACAAAGGTTCTTGCCGAAAGTTGTTTGGAGTTCCATATTAACCAGTCCATTTCAGTCCAGTGTTTCTTTCCTAAGCCATATTCCAACAGAAATGAGGTGACTCACTCCCATCAAATGTCAAGAGGGCCTTAAGTTTTTACCAGAGTAGGACACAGCCCATAAGCAAAGCAGACTTTTGTCATCTACAGCATGTAGGTGCCTCTCCAAATCATACTGGGCCCTATTCACGAAAGGTGTGGATGGGCTACGCACCGGGTAACCCTGGCGCAGAGCTCACTTACACCCACATTTGTGAATAGGCACCCTGGCTGTGCACACAGCACCCCCACATGCTATGCAAGACCCCACTATGCCCCACATGTGGCCAACGCCCTGGCTGAACATGCAGCTCCACATGGAAGCGGGCCGGGGGCCGGCACAGGGGGCATGTCCACACTGCATGCCATTGTGAACAGGCCCCACTGTGGCTAAAATACCCTATCCCACTGAACTGAATGCTGTGTTTCAAATTGCTACATGCTTGCCTTGGCCCCTTTCCCAGAAAGACAATGTGCCACTCTAAGAATATAGCTACTACTGTGGCAGCCATAGGTCTGACCCCTTTGCTGAAATCTGCAAAGCAGCCTCCTAGGCATCAATCCACATATTCAATTCTCCAATTCCACAGGGTTGCAGACTTTGGTTTCTCTGTACAGAGCTTATTTTCCAAATAGCTCCAGTACCTCCCTCCTTCCAGTGGTACTGCTTGTAGTTGGTAAAAAAGGTTACTCACCTGTAACTGTGTTTTTTTTTCTAGATGCATTCACCCATAGCCACACATCATCCAACCATTCTCCCCTAACTAGGCTATTTGGGTCTGTTTTACTATTTTTATTTTAATCTACTTTCAGGTGCTTCTGCCTTCAACAGGAAATTTCTGACCATTGGGAGAACCATATGTTTAAAGAGGTTGCAGTAATGCAGATGGATTTTTAATTCGATCAGAGAGTTCTAGGTTCTGACCCCTCAAGTTGGAACGATGCTAAATCTGTGGCTATGGATGGATACCACTAGAAGAAACACAGTTACAAGTGAGTAACCTTTTCGTAAATGATGCTGATCAGTGACTGTTTTTCAAGAAACAAAAAACAAGAGGGTATGGACTCAAACTGAAATTGAAGTGTACAGTTTATTGTAAGGAAGTATTATTTTGCATCAAAGGGGACAGGAATGTGCGGGAGGATACCCATAGAGGCAACAGGAGTAGAAACTTGATTCAAATATAAACTAGAGGAGTACCCGAGGAGAAAAGCGAAAAGGCGTAACTGTATAAAAGTGTTAAAACTGCCGGGGACCTGATGAAACAGTGGTATTCTGTCACAATATTACTACATTACAATTTTACAACACTTTGCTTCCTGCTTTTCAGTCAACTCCCACTTCATATCTAATTTCAAAACTTCAGCTAGGAATCCTTTTGCTTTTTGAAAGATTGAGTAAATTAAATCCACTGCATTTTCACTGTCCACCATATCTATAGCATTTATTAAAAACAATTACGACAGACATCATAATTCCCCTTCAAGTAACATTCTGTCTGTCTAAGCAGTGTATGCACCTCTAGATGTTCATGCACAAGACCCCTTAAAATGTTCTTTATGATATTTCCCCACAAATGAAGGAAGACTGACTATCGATCATTTCCAGGCACATCTCTAGCACAAGTCTTAAACAATGGTGCTGTATTTGTAATTTTCCCAATACTCAGTTATTTGCCCTGCGTATAGTGAACTACTAAGATGCCCACTAGTGTCCCAACATTACAGCTCCTATTTCCTTCAGGACTAGAGGAAGTAAGTTATCAGCCCCAGGTGTCCTATCTACTCTCAGAGCTTCTGATCCTTTCATTACCATTTCTTTTGATATTTGTACACATCCTAGTTGTTCTTCATCACCCTAATGTAACTAATCCTGTTAAGGTGATTCTCTCTCCATCTTCCAGGCAATAAAAGGCAAATGTTCTCCATAACCACTGAGTTTTTTGGCATCCATTTTGAATTCTGTGTGACCTGGCATCTGTGTTCAGGAAACATTTCACTAACCCATTTGTTTCTAATAAGATGGCACATCAGGTTATGAGGAGGTAGAACTGGTGCCAAAGCAGGAACCCATGTTAACCTATACATTTCAAGGAAGAAACTGGCTAGTAACAAGTCTTTACTGTGTTTGGTTTTATCAGATTGCAGACTGTGGGTTGCCTATTACCAGCACAAAAATGGACCAGGCTCTCTGCCACGCACTATTCTGTTACATAAATGAGTATAAAAAGTGTACTCATTGATTAAGCTAGTCTATGATCACAATAAAATAAATACATGGTATGTTTAAAAGCCTGATTCCATCAAACACCAAGGATGCAGTTTTATTTATTTATTTTTGTGAAAAAGGTTCCTCACCACAGGAACAATGTGCATCTGTGCACTGATTAACTGAACATCCTGCTTGCTCTATCACCATGTTAAGGGAGAACATCAGAATAGAAGGTCACACAGTAGGACTGACCTTTGGCTAATCACTACACATTGGCTAGCACTAGCACAGCTCATTACGGATAAATTCTCGCAACTAACTGGCTTTCAAATACTGTTACTACTTTGATTTTTGAGACTAAAGATTCTTCTATAAGTAAAAGAATCAGGTTCATAAGACAATTACCAAGGATCCAGATGTCAAATAGCACAGGGATCATTTTATGCGATTAGAAATTGCTGGTACATCTGTATCAAAAGGAATTGCTGATACTCAGTAGTACAGGGCTCACCATCTTAGTTATTCAACATAAATTACTATATTGTTGAAGAACTGCAGTCAAACTGTGTATAGTCCAACCCTTGATGTATTATTGCAAATAATACCTTATGCTGAATGCTGCTTTATTTGAACGTGTATTAAACCAGTGGTGACTAACAGCCCACTTCTGTTTCACTTTGGTTACCTGGGCAAAACTGTGGAAGAATGACTCACAAGGAAATGCATGCCATCAGTCATGGGGCAAATGCAGCTAATGGGAGGGAGTGCTCTCCAATTAATAATGCATCCTTAGTCTCTGGTAAAATAGGTCATTAATAAAGCAGGACTCAAGTGCCTAAGAAAATCATTCTAAATGCTTAGAAGAATTTAAATACACAGTCTTTACTCACCAGCCATTTGTTGAATGCCACTGAATGCACCCAGGTTACTAGAGGAGGTTGCTTGCTGGAGGAGCTATAAGTGAAGAGCAATAAATCATCAAAATAAAAGCCGACCATCTCTTGAATTCAACACTTGTGCTGTTTGTTTTCCTTTATGTTTGCACAGTCACTGGCTTTTTTTGTCTAAATGGGCAGTTGATAGACTGGAGGTCCCCCCCCCCACCCCGAGTCTGTGCTATAAATCCATATTAATGTCTAATCTCTACTAAGCAACACACACAGAGGGAAAACTCAATAATGTTTCAGCTTTAAAATGATTAATCAATTTACTCTTTTAACAACCAGGTGCTAAATCTGTTTAAACCAACATAGCGTGACTAATTATAACTCTCCATAGCCTAATAGTTACCATAACCTATCTCTGTCAGTCATGGTTTGTTTTTGTTCCCCACTTTGATGCAATTTCTTTTTTTAGTTCTTATATTCATAGAAAGATGCCATGCATTTTCTTTAAGTGTTTTTCAAGTAAATTAGTTTTTATTGCAGTACTTTAATGTGCTTTCCCAAGCTGAAAACTAAATGAATAGGTCTACTTTCCCCCCACCCCAAGGAAGCCTCTAAAACTCCCAGAGTTTTTACCACAGAGTCGTTCCTCCCACCTCAGTGCCAATATTATAAAGAAAGAACAGGTTACTCACCTGTAACAGTAGTTCCAGGAGTGGTATATGTTGTTCATCCACACTCATTGGCATTGTCCCTTTCCTCTTTAAATCTGCCAGAAGTCTTCAAGCTGGCTCCTCCCACCCATCCGGGTGGTATATGCCTCGGCTCCACCCCATGGCACCAGATCTTACCCCGCTGGAAGCCAGGTGTTGTGTGTCCGCAGCTGGGGAAGTCAGGTGGGTCCGTGTGGATGAACAACATATACCACTTCTAGAACTTCTGTTACAGGTAAGTAACCTGTTCTTCTAGGAGCGTGGATATGTTGTTCATTCACACTCATTGGCAGACTCCTAGCAGTTCTCCGGGAGGAGGGAGGCAAGGTGCACACCCCCTACTTAGGGAACAGAGATTGGAGAAATGAGGTCATAAAACCAGCATCCTGGCGTGACTCAAGGTCGATGTGGTAGTGGGTGATGAGGTGTTTGCTGACTTCCAGGTAGCAGCCTGACAGATTTCCTGGATAGGGATGTCCCTGGAAGCAGCCACCAATGCAGCAGTATGGCGGGTAGAATGAGCTCTTATCCCTCTGAGAGGCTCCTTGCCCGCCAACTCATAGCACAGACCTATGCATGATGTAATCCATCTTGCAATGGTCCATTTGGCTGCAGGTCTGTCAGAAGCAGCTTCAGCGTAGGTGACAAACAGCTGGCGAACCTCTCCACGAATTTCCGCAGTCTCTCCTTATAATAGGAGAGAGCATGTCTCAGTTCCAAAGTATGGAGCCTGTACTCGTCATCCGAAGTGTAATTAGGGTAGTATACCGGCAGAGTCAACACCTAGTTAAGGTGAAACTCTGACACCACCTTCAGAAGGAATTTGGTGGGGGCGCAGGACAAATTTGTCCCTGTGAATGACCAGATAAGGGGAATCCACTGAAAGTGCCTGGAGCTCCCCTGTCCTTCTGGCTGATGTGATAGACACCAGGAAGGCCATCTTCCATGACAAGTGTGACAGCTCACACTTGTGCATGGGTTCGAATGGCTTGCCAAAACCAACGGCAGATCCCACGGAGGTGGAGGTTCACGCACCGGAGGGGATATGTGATCCAGGCCTTTGAAAAAAATGCTTGACCACTGTCTCCTGCGCCAATGTTGGCTGACCAGCCCATGCCCGGTAAGCAGAAATGGCTGCCAGGTGCACACTAAGGGTCGATGACCGTAGACCCCCTTTGGAGAGAGACCAACAGTAGTAGAGAACATTAGCCACAAAGCAGGATAAGGGGTTCAGATCCTTATCCTGGCACCAAATGGAAAATCTTTTCCATCTGAAGGCATAACATTTCCTGGTTGATTCCTTTCTAGATGCCTCCACCACAGTGAAGACATCTTCGGAAAGACCCAAAGCCTGGAACTCTAGCCGCTCAGGTACCAGGCTGTGAGGTGCAGGGACTGAAGGTCCGGATGGAAGACCTTCCCCTGGTTGAGAGATATCAGGTCCAGGTATGTGCAAAGCCGCTCCGGGGGCCTGCAGCTGAGGCAGAGGAGATCTGGATACCAGAATTGGCACGGCCAGTCTGGGGCTACCAGAATCACCTTCGCCTTGTCCCTCCTCACCTTGAGTAACACCTTGTGGAGCAAGGGAAATGGAGGGAAGGCATAGAGGAGGCCTGGGGTCCACGGCATCGAGAAGGCATCCCCCTGCAGCAAGTCCTGCTGAGGGGGGCGGGTATGATACAGCCTCAGCTTGGTGTTTTCCTTGGAGGCAAACAGGTCCACCATCGGTTTGCCCCAACGGGAGAACAGGCTGTAAGCTGCCTCTGGATGGAGAGACCACTCATGGGATGTCTGGCCTATGTGGCTGAGAGCATCCACCAGCTGGTTTGAGGCTCCTGCCACATGGATGGCTAGGAGATCCGCCTCCAACTGGCTTACAAGGGTCCAGATGTGGAGCGCCTCCTTGCACAGCAAATGGGAGTGCATGCCGCCCTGTTTGTTGAGGTAGTACATGGTCGTGGTATTGTCCATCTGGACTTGAACCACTTGACCCTGGAGCTGAGGAGCGAAAGCTGACAGTGCCACTCTGACTGCTCTGAGCTCCAACAGGTTGATGTGGCATCGGGACTCCTCAGGGGTCCAGAACCCCTGGACCCTGTTGTCCCCATGTGGGCTCCCCAGATCATGAGAAAGGCACTGGTTGTGAGGACGACCATCGGCTCAGGGCAGACAGATGGGATCCCTTCCTGCAACCGGTCTGGGGTGGCCCACCATTGGAGAGCATACCACATCTTCTGGGTTACAGTGATAAGCTGGTCGAAATGACCTAGATGCTGAATCCACTGGGTGGCCAGCTCCCATTGGAGGGGGTGCATGTGCAGCCAGGCCCAGTGGACCACTGAGGTGCACGCCGCTATGTAACCCAGAAGGCACAGAGAGTCTGGGCAGGCGCAGAGTGCCAATCAAATGATTGGGCAAAGGAGTAGAGAACCTCCACCCTGTCCACTGGGAGCCAAGCTCTGGCTTGACAAGAGTCGAGCTCTGCCCGTATGAAGCCCATCACCTGGGAAGGCACGAGTTCTGACTTGGCCTGGTTGATCAGGAGGCAGAGCTGAGAGCAGGTCTGGAAGGCCAGACCCCTGGACCTCTCCACCCTCCATTGGGTGGAACCTGCCAGGAGCCAATGGACGAGGTAGGGGGTAGATTCTGACCCCCTGATGCCAGAGATGGGCCGCCATCACTTCAATGCATTTGGTGAAAGCCCATGGGGCCGATGACAGGCCGAACGGCATGGCTCGGAACTCGTACAGGGTCCCCTAGACCCTGAAGTGGAGGAACCACTGATGGGACAGACGGATTGGGACATGAAAGAACACATCCTGCAGATCAAGAGAACAGAGCCACATGTTTCGCTCCAATGATGGTATGATTTGGGACAGAGTGACCATCCGAAAGGTGCAAGATCTAAGAAACTGATTCAAGTCATGGAGATCTAGAATGGGGTGCCAACCCCCTGCCTGCTTGGGCACCAGGAAGTACCTGGAGACAAAGCCTAGGTATGCTAGAGGATCTGCCACATGAGCTACCACCTTCTTGCGGAGGAGCTGAGCTATGTCGTCTCGAAGAGCCGCCTGGGTGCATGTGGAAATCTGTTCGTCCCAAGGGACATGGGCTCAGCTGGGAGGGTACTTCTCAAACTCTAGAGGCAGTCCCTGACCAACCACTTCGAGAACCCACCTGTCCGAAGTGATAGCGGACCAGGTGGAAAGGAAGTGGTGCAGCTGACCCCCCCATGGGAGGGCCCAGAGCTGGCGTGATGGAGATAGGGGTGGAAACCCCAATTCCATCACTGGGCAGGCTTAGAGGAGAAGGAGGCTCCAAGACCTGAGCCTCTGCCCCCTTTTCGGGCCTGTTCAGGTCCAGGCTTGGGCCGGTGGCGCCAAGCTTGAGCCTGCTGTTGATGTTGCTGTCCTCCTTGATAGGAGGGTTTCCGGAGTGCAGGGGAAGAGTGCCAAAAAGGCTTCTTCTTCTGCTGGTTCTTGCCTGAAGAACCCTTGGCAGAGGTGGCACTGGACTGCTCAATGCACTGTAGGTGACCGGCCACCCCTGGACCGAACAAGTCAGTCCCAAGAAAAGGCACGTCAGCAAGCTTATTCCGGGTATATGCTGGGAAGGAGGAAAGCCTCAGCCATGCCCTGCAGTGAGAGGCCACTGCAGCAGCCATCGAGCGGGCACATGAATATCCGATGTCCAGGGCCATCTGGAGCTGCTGTTTGGTAACAGCATGGCCCTGGTCCTGGATCTGTTTGACCGTGGTCTGCATGTCCGTGGGGAGATGAGGGAGGGCTTTGTCTAATGACCTGAGAAGGGCATGAGAGAAGTGTGCCATGATGACAGCCGAGCTGGCCTGACTAAGGCCCAAGGAGGAAGTCGCGTAGACCTTTCGTGCAGAGTGGTCCATATTTTTGGACTCTTTGTCCGGAGGTCAGTCAGTGTTGGCCGAACTGCCAGTATGCCTGAACACAGAGGCGGTCACCAGGCTCTCGGCCGAAGGGTGCTCTGTGAACCCTGCAAGGGACCCCATGGGCACCGCGTACTTGCGGGCCATGCAGGTAGATGGTGCTGGGCATGAGGCAGGGTGCTGCCAAAGTTCGAGGGCCAGGCCAGCGATGGCTTCGGCCACAGGAAAGGCCTCCGTCGGGGTATTCCCTGTTTTTAGGATATCTGTGAGAGGGTACTCCGCCTTTTTCTGGATTGGCTCCAGGGACATTCT
This sequence comes from Neoceratodus forsteri, assembly GCA_016271365.2. NCBI lineage: Eukaryota > Metazoa > Chordata > Ceratodontiformes > Ceratodontidae > Neoceratodus > Neoceratodus forsteri. The sequence continues at coordinate 813,435,073 of CM028131.1, forward strand.
GGTGGAGTTGGAAATGAGATGGAGAACCCCTTGGAAGGAGGAAGGGCCTTCCTCCATCCCTGTGTCAACAGATGACTCATCATCCCCAGGATGAGAGTGGAGTCCAGTGACATCAGAGTCCGAGGAGTCAGGGTACAACGGCCTGCCACCTAAATCACGCTCGATCCGCTGAGGGTGGTCAGGGGCGACTGTAACCGACAGACGTCAGGGAAGTCCGGCGTCCTGTCGGTCCTCTTTCGAGGGAGCCCCTCCCATAGGCTGTTTTGGTGGTGGTTCCACCTGAATAGGTGGAGAGACCGGAATAGGCTGAACCGGGGGATGGGCTGGCCCCACTGGCAGAGGAACCGATGGTTTCGGTAGCGGAGGAGACGGCTTTGGCCTGGGAGGCAAGAGCCAAGTAATGGTCGGGGTGGCGTGCGGAGCCGGCTTCTGCCCGGTCAGAATCAGCTGTTGCCACATAAGGTCCTCATAGTGTCAACAGAGTTTCTGTCGGAGCCTCTCCTCATCCGAGAAGGATGAGGAAGACCTGTGGTATCGCCTCTTCTTAGAGTGCTTATGGCTCTTCTTTGGTCGTTTGGCCGAGAGGGTTCTGGACCTCGACCAGGATCAAGCAGGCCAATGCAGTCGATCAGGAGACACCGGGGAATCGGTGAAACCCGAGGGTTCGGAACCCAATCCTTAATGGGGACGCCAGCTGGCTAGGTCTCCTCATCAGGAAACACTAGGACTGGAGTCCTTTCTAAGGAGTCATTGGCCATGGCTGGCGACAAAGGGTCGATCAGGTCGATAATGATCTCGACCTCATTGGCCACTTCCTTGGTCATCTGGCCAGATGGAAAGTCTGTAAAGCCTGCGGCCGAGGAGGCGATCTTGACCAAGGTCGAGACCGCATGGTCCTGGGACTGAGACCTCTCTCGGTCTCAAGATCGCCTTTGTCGAGATGAAGACGAAGCAGGTTCTTTTGCCCTCTTCTGAGAGTGGGAGGAGTGTGAGCTTGTGGACGCCTCACCCCGGGTGGGGAAGAGACTGGCACAACTCATTAAATAAACCTGTAAAGGTGAAGCCTAGGTTCAGTGGGACGAAGAAGCTTCGATTAGCTGAAGCGCCAGCGGCTTCTTCCTCGAATGCCTGCATGCGTTCCAGCTGCTCAGCGGAGCCCATTGCTGTGGAAACCACCCACCTAGCATCCTTGGACTTCACTGGAGGGTTCCTTTTCTCCAGTCTCCCCAGTTTAAGGCATGCCATGCGGTCGTCCAGGACTTTGGGATGGAAGCCAAGCAGTAACTGCAGGACCGGTGTCATGGGTGACACCCAGCAGTGAGCGCCTGCGTGGGATGGGGACTGGTGCGTGACATCTTTCGGCAAGGGCACTAGAGAAATCCAGGGAAAGATTTCCCCTCCATGATTGAAGACGCAAATGCGCGATCGCAACTCAAACGAGTTTGAATTTTGGTAAAACCGAAGATTTGAAAGCCAGGGCCTACAAAATGTGAGAGCACGAGGGAGGCAACCTGCATCTTCCAGTGGAAAGGAAGATCTGGCGTCATGGGGCGGAGCCGAGGTATATACCAACCAGGTGGGTGGGAGGAGCCAGCTTGAAGACTCCCAGCAGATTTAAAGATGAAAGGGACAATGCCAATGAGTGTGGATGAACAACATATCCACGCTCCTAGAAATAGAAAATTACTGTGAATACAAACATTATAGCTATATTATACAACTAGCCTCAGGAATCTAGCATCCTGATTCGATGAAACCCCTGTGAATATCACAAGGTATTCACATGGGTTACTCAGTCCCTGCTATTGCAAGAAGCAGGGGCGTACACTGGATAAAAACTGATCTTTTTATTTAAAAAGTTTCAATGAATTGTCTTACGGCATTTTATAACAGAAGTAAGGTGACTCCATGGGGTGGGGTACTGACTGGTAATTCCACTGCAACAGTAAACCACACTCTCTGTCAGCTCATGTTTTTTGGCAAGTGGGCAGGATTACCTCACAGTAACCTATCCCCCATCTTGCCTTACCACTTCAGCAAATCATATGATGGGTGCATCTGCTGAGATGGCAAGAGGGATAACAAGATGAACCACTCAGTCTTTTCCTTTCTGTTGTACCTCCTGCTCCTACAAATTGACGGATTACTGTAACTGGTAGTTTACTGCACAGTTTGCACCAGTTAGGATCTCTGGAAATTCTGGGCCACCAATCCAATCCAGTTCAGTGCCACTTAGAAAGAAAGAAAGAAAACTTCAGTGTTCACCTTTTCGTAAGAGATAATGGGCTCATTTTTCAGAGTACTGAGAATGTCGCAAGCCTCTAATGCACCTTTTATTTGGCGCACGGGACTTGTGTCGTTCTCCTGGCCGGTGATCGGGATTTTCAATCCTAAGGGCCAAGTGCAGCAGGTTAGACCAGCTTTTCCCTGATCTAGCTTGGCGCCATTTGTGGGACCCTTTTTACGGGGTTTGTGCCAAAGATTTGGTGCAAGTTGCTGTAAACTGCAGAAATTGCTGCAACTGCACCTGATGTACTAAAATCATGTGCAGTTGCGTCAAACAAGTTTGGTGCAGCTGTGCCAAAGAATGGGGTTGATGCAGGGTTTGACCCAAGCCCTGTGTTGCCCTTTGAAAATCAAGCCCAATGACCCCAGCAGAGTAGAGCATGCATTCTGAGAGATTACTCCACGTGAAAAGGAGGTGGGGCACGGGCCTCCCAACATACCAGCACTTTCGCAGCATAAACACTGGATACTTTATACAATGAATCGGTGGTAGGGAAAACTATGGAATCACTTCTGAAAGAAAGAATAGTTGAGACCTTAGAGGCCAACAGGGCACAGGACACAAGGCATCATGTATTCACAGTGGGATGGTCATGTCAGATAAATCTAAGAGAGTTCTTTGACTGGGTGACCAAAGTAGTAGACCAGGGAGGGGCTGTGGATATGGCCTACCTAGACTTTAGCAAGGCATCTGACACAGTCCCATACTAAAGATTAATAAACAAGTTAGCCAGCCTTGGAGTGGGTCCCAGGGTGGTAGCCTGGGTAAACAATTGGCTGGACAACAGGACGCAGAGGATAATATTAAACGGATTCCACTCTGAAGAAAGGGGGGTTACTAGTGGGGTACCGCAGGGTTCAGCACTGGGGCCGGTCCTCTTTAACATCTTTATAAGTGACATTGCAGAGGGACCGGAAGGAAAAGTATGCCTCTTTGCAGATAACGCAAAGATCTGCAACAGGGTTGATACATGGCGCGGGGGGGTGGTGCAAAGGATGACAAGAGACTTGGCAAGGTTGGAGGAATGGTCAAAAGTATGGCAGCTTAGATTCAATGCAAAGAAGTGCAAAGTAATGCACCTGGGAAACAAAAACCCAGGGGAAGAGTACATAATGAGGTGGGGGAAGTACTAACAACAACAAAAATGGAAAGGGACTTGGGGGTAGTCAAATCAGATGACCTAGGCAGGCAATGAGAGAAGGCAGTAAGGAGGGCTGGGGGATACTGGGATGCATAGGGAGAGGCATCACCAGTAGAAAATAGGAAGTTGTCATCTCTCAGTACAGACAGTTGGTGAGACCCCATCTGGAGTACTGCGTGCAGTTCTGGAGACCCCATCTCCGCATGGACATAGACAGGATAGAGGCAGTCAGGAGGGCAACTAAAATGGTGCAGTGTCTGCTCAGAAACCATATGAAGAGAGACTAAAGCTTAATATATATATACCTGGGAAATGGCTGGAGAGGAGACATGACAAAACTTTAAGCACCTCAAGGAAATTAAAGTCCAAGAGGGTAGCATTTTTCAGAAAAACAGATGTGCAAGAACAAGAGGCACAATTTGAAGACAGAAGGGGATGGCTCAGGGGCAAAGTGAGAAATATTTTTCCACAGAGGGTGGTGGCGCATGCAACGGCCTCCTTGAGGAGGTCATGGGGTCAAAAACAGCAGGGGAATTCAAGAATGCATGGGACAAACATAAGGCAATTATATTGGGGGTCAGGAGGGAGTAGGCTGTTTGATAACTAGGATCTGCAGCTTTTCCAATAGGTAGGGAAATGGGCAGACTGAGTGAGCCAAGCGGTCCTTGTCTACCATCAAAGTCTCTGTTTCTATGAATCTTTCGTTATCCAGTTTTTGCAGTACTTTTAAAACAGCAAGAAAATGACAACTTCTACAACTTTCACAGTTCAAAGTAATGGTCAAATATCCATTATTGACTACCGATTAACAGGTAGTATGAGCAGTACATAACTGCTGGTTTGAACAACCAACATGTGTACTTATGTTTTGGTATCACCAGATATCTTCCTCAGAACTACTGTTCTGTACTAATGTCGACTGCCCACACTGGTGGTCAGGTGTCGCTCTCATTACCTGGTATTGGGAGTCAATAACTGGTATTTAAACATTCCTTTGAACTGCAGAAGTTGTTGCTTTTTTTCCATTTTTAAAGGACTGCACACACTGGACTATAGCCAAAGATTAATTATATAAAGGTTCCAGTGTTGTGCAGTGACAGTGCTGGTCCATTGGGAGGCCTGTGCCCTCTCCTGCCCAATTCACTGTCAGTCTTCAGCAATTTGCACAATAATTATTTTTCCCCACAGAGCAGCTTTATTCAGTCTTAACTTCATCTGTGTCAGAGGGCAGGATGATCCACTGATCCAGCAATTTCAGGCCACCAGTGAGTGGTATCGCTCATAGATATGAATTTCCATTAAAATACTGCAACTGCTATCTAAAATGTTACTTTACGTAAGTGTTTGGTGTTTATAAACCTCTTGCTGACAAAGACAGGACATGCTGCAATCTGGCTATACCTCTCAATTACATTCCACACAGATCACAGAACAAAGAAAGCTTTAAAAGTCAAAATCTTCAAAAAAATGGTAACATTTGCTCAAGAAGCCTGCTGCAATGTGTGACTTAGAGTGAAAAGCATTTCCTTATGGACCCAAGTGTGTCTTCAATGTGTACAAACAGTACTTTTATGTTTTCAATCGGTATCCTGTGATATCTCGCTACTTGCAAGTGAGCGCCTACCAAATGGTGACCCACTTATGGCGCATACCCACAAGAGATGAGAAATAGGGAGGAGCAACGGATAAGGAGGTTCGTGAATAGCAGGATGTCACTATACGCTGCTCGCGGGGAGGATGAACGCTGAGCAAGGGGTGGGAGGGTCTGTGAGGTGGTACAGCGGTCAGCTGTTGAGCTGGCTCCATGGCATGGTGGGTGGGTGCTGGCCTGGGGTGGCTAGGATGTCACGGTTCAGGTCCGGCGCAGGTATGTTTTGTTGTGCCTGGCCAGAGTGGGTTTTTTAAATTTTACACTGTTACCCCCCCGACATGCACCCCTAGGTTGAGAATCTAATAGTAGGGGATTGCGGGGGTGTAACCCTACTCAAATAGCGCATATCACAGGATACCAGTCTGAAACATAAAAGTACTGTATGTACACATTGAAGATACACTCAGGTCCATAAGGAAATGCTTTTCACTCTAAGTCGCACATTGAAGCAACCCTGCATAACAGTAACATTTAGAGTCCTTTGCACCGTTTTCTTTGTTGCCAGGGACGTACATCGCCAAAACTGAATTTCAGCGATGTACACTCGCCATAATGACATAGAACCTCAAATCCCTGCTCTCTAGTACTACAAACCAGGAACATCCCTAAAAATTAGAGTTAGCTAAGGTACAATTGTGATATCTACTTGAAATACATGGAAAGCAGTCTTTAGAAGCCTGATATTCATCACAAAAAATTTACATTTGCATCCAAAATGCAGACATTATACTACAGAACTTATGTGAGCTATGCATTAGGTTATCAGGATTCCGATGGTTTTATTTATACTAAGCTTTTGCTCCAATTCTGTAGTTTGGAGACACGTCTACTTACAGCCAGGTACTGAGGTGTGAGTCCTCCAAGGCCAGTAAGGTTCCCCCAGGTGGCAGTGTTGAGCTGTTGCATTTGCTGTGCCAACTGCTGCTGTAGACGCCTCTGCTCCTTGTCCTTCTGTGTGTCTGCAAACTTTACCACTATTGGCGAAGAGCAGCCCTATTGTTAAGGAGAAATGTGATAGCTTTTAAAAGTTAACAAATCATTAATATTAGAAGTTGAACATGCTTGTAATGTTTTGCCATTTATATGGAAATGTTGATGTATGACTTGAGTGCTTAAATAAAGCAGATCTTTAGATGTTACAGATGGCACATATCTTTGGAGCAGGTCATTTAAATTCTATGGTGAAGGAGTCTGCTCCTCTGATTTCCAGGTGAGTCTCCCCCTTTTTTTTTAAGTAAGCCCCATCAAGGCACCTGTGTTTATGCAGTATGGTTTAAATGCTTCAGCAATTCACTAATACCACCCCTAACAAAACAGCATTCTATGAAGGTGTGATGATTTTAGGAATAATTCATCCAAACTTGACAATGAAACTCTCTTGTTAGCAAGGCGCACAATGGAAATTGTTCCAATAGATCTAGGCAGAACTAAAATCTTCCTTATCTCTATGTGTATAAACTTGTAGAACACAATTTCTTTCTAGTCAGAACTGACCATTTTACCTTCCCTAAGGTGTGTCCATAGAGCAATTTTCATTTATTTAAGGTTATTTTTCAAATATGTCCTTACTACTTTATAAGCTAGCACTACCAAAAACAGCAGACAGAAAATGGCATTTATTTTTAATTTACCAGTTAATTTTTATTTCTGAAATATTTTTCCTTTTACTAACTAAAAAGTTGTTTTTTTTTTTTCACCTGGGTTGCTCCCCCCACTTATGTCCACCACTACTGAAACACAGAACAGAACTCTACCTTGAAGCTGACATTTCCGGTGCCTTTTCCCCTCTCACATCTATCTGCATCATGCGCTCACTCACTGCAACATCACAACTGACCAGTCTAGCAGTTGATTGACTCTTCCTGGTCAGCTGTGACATCAGAGTCCAAACAAAAAGTCACAGTGTTGATGATGTATGATGTATGATGGGTAATAGTGTGATAGTGGCACAGTAGTGCCAATACAGTTAGGGTAGAGTATGCATTTTCATGTTAAACTGTGATTTTCAGCTGCATTTATCTTGGCCATAACTTGAAACAGAGAAACATAGAAATTGTCGACAGATAAGGACCACTAGCCCCATCCAGTCTGCCCGTAGGCCCTATACATTGTATGTGGCCACTTACCCTATGTGATCAATGGCTTTTCATCACTCCCTCCCTCCCTCCCCACTCAAGCTTCCCTTGTGCTTGTCCCAGGCATGCTTAAACCCCTCCACTGTGCTTGCCCCCACTACTTCCTGTGGCAGACTATTCCAAAGCTTCGACTACCCTTTCTGTGTAGAAAAAACTTCTTCACATTACCTCTTAATCTACCTCCTTCCAATTTCATATTGTGCCCCCTTGTTCTAGTACTTTTTTCTACAATGGAAAAGATCCCCCACCTGCACCTTGTTTATGCCCTTGGGATACTTGAAAGTTTTAATCATGTCCCCCCACTCTCTCCTCCAGTGAGTACATATTGAGGTCTTAGTCTCGCCCCATATGTTTTGTGGTGCAAGCCCTGCACCATCTTTGTTGCCCTTCTCTGGATAGTCTTCACTTTATCTAGAGCTGACAGGTTTTACAAAATATTCCAGGTGGATTTTGGCACAGAATTCTTGATCTGCCAATTTTAGACATTTCGTTCAGTATTTTCTGGCTAGAAATGGGGGAAAACGTGAAAAAATAAGGGCGGCTTACACGCCACTGCCCCCGATATGCACAGAGCAGTCAGGTGGATGTGAATTGCCCTTATCAGAGCTCTGGAGCCAACTGTAAAGCAACCCTTGATCTCATGACTGGCTGTTGAGAGCCCATCCCACCAATGTACAGTCGCCGGTGTGTCTCTCAGGCTGCTCCCTGCAATCTCGCCCCCAAAACTGCTTCCTCACCATTTTATCAGTGGTCAGGAGCCCATCACTACCACTAACATCATAACTGCTGCTGCTGTTTCCATGTCTCAAAAAACTAAGTCCAAAGAACCACAAACTGTTCATCAGACTTTAGGGTTTCCCCCATCCCAGTTTTCTTTCATTCTTAACTTTAGCCATTTCTTTATTATTTTCAACACATTTTCAGTACTCTGCAAGTTACCTCCCTCACAGCCACACAAGTGCCATGCCATGTTTTAAATCCCACCTGAAACATATTTTCAGTGCACGTTTAGGATGCGATTTTAAAGGTGTCAATTATGTGGTCATGCGGGGGGTAATTTGCTGAGCAGTTAATACTTTGTGAAAAAATATTGACAAATTTTATTTATGAATCAAAGATAATTTATGTGAGCAAAAAACAAAGTTCATGTACAAGTGCAAACGGAGGAGAGGAGTAACTAATGGGGTTCATCTCATGGTTAGGCAGGGATGACGGCAGACTGGAGAAACCAATTAGCCTTCTTCTGCCATCAATTTGTAGGTTTCTATATTCTTTTACTCTGAACTTTTCTTCACAGATGTTTAACAGATTTTCAAGTCGTCACCCTCCCTCATGACCACATGTGTGGCAACTTTCTAAAATTCCACCCAAAATGTGTTTTTAAGGTTGTACCCCAAAACATTTTTGGGTGGGATTTAAATGCTGCTTTTTATATGGTCATGAGGGACTGTGATAACTTGCAGATCAGTGAAATTTTGGTGAAAAAAAAAAACATTATAAAATATTATGGAGCAATGGAAAACTAAGGCGGAAAAAAGTTTGATGAATATGCAGTTACCATTTTTTGGCCTTGTCTTTTTGTTGCATCTTTTCTGGGGAGACAAATATAACTATAGTCACCTGTATTTGAAGCACACTACATACTAGCCAGAGCTGCATGCTATACATTGGCCATGCAAGCAGTAAGGTACAGGTCCAAGGCAGTGCTCCAAGGATTACCTGTTTCACCTATGGCCTAAACATGGGCCAAATGCCAAGCTAGCGACAGGCAGAGGGTACTTTCTAGCTCCAAAAGACAGAAAATGTATTGCAAAAAACGATGTTAATGCACATGTTAGAGTTACAAATAAATACAAAATGATGGCAAAAAAAGACCCATGGTTCATCTAGTTTGCCCAAGGAAAACTTTACCTATTCCCTATTGTCCTATAGCTAAACAGAAAAGTTACCATGTGTTCCCATCCCTCATTCCCTGCAACCTCCCCACCACCTCCCCGGCCCCTTTTTGGAACTTGCAGCCCCCCTGAATTTGTCTCAGCCTTCCCTGAACCCTATTTTAGACCCTGCCTCTACCACCTGCTTCAGCAACATATTCCACTGCCTTTTTGGTAAAGAAGAATTTCTTACTATCCCTTTTTTTTTTGTTCTTTCAGGGCTCCCTGCAGCCCCACTCCTTCAGACTCTCGCATGCTGTCTTTCTCTCTGCCCGTCGGACCTAACCCCTGCTGCCACACTTGTCTCCGCTTCCCCCACAGCTCTGCCAACATTCCCCATTGGTGGTAGTGGTCGGGTTTATCGCTGCAGGGAACCCCCAAGGGGGACAGTGGGGGGGGGTGAAGCACCTGTTACACTAGGGAAGACAGTCAGGGGCCAGGTACGGTGTTGCTGGGTGGTCATCGGCATGTGGGAGACCTACTGAAGGCTTTCATCCAGTACTGCAAGGTGGCCATATTCTCTGCTTTTCTGGGACATCCACTCACCTTCCATAATGCATGTGGCCATGGTGGCATCCTGAGGGTGGGGGCATTTGGTAATGTGTGGTCACCCATGCTGCCAGGAATGCCTCTGTAAACCACCACCAGGAGTCACTGTGACAACAGTGCATGATGACCCCAAAGGATGTTTTCAACTCCCTCCCTGCTGGCCTCTGCTCCTGGCATCTGGGCTCAGGACGCGAACCTAGACTGCCAGCATGCCAGAGCGATGCTCCATCACTTGGCACCATGGAGCTGACTTAATATCTCTTTTACATCTCATCACTGTGTTATCATTCTGGATAAATAGGTCCCCACTGTCTACCTTGTTTGCTCCCCCAGGAATCTGAAGGTCTCCATTATACCTCCACCAGCTTCCAGAGTGTACAAGTTCATGACTGCCAGTCTCTCCTCACAGGATTCTTCCTGTAGCCCCTGGATCATTCTGATAAGACCGTGTTGCACTGCCTCGAGCATGCCTCTGTTCTTCCTCAAATGCAGACTCCAGAGCTGAGCATAATGCTCCAGATAGGGCCTAACCTGGGAACTGCTCAGAGGTAATATCACCTCCCTCTTCGGGCTCTCAAACCCCCTCCCTATACTCCCAGCATCCATGTTGCCTTACCATATGCTCTGTTGCACTGATTGAGGTTTTGAGACTGTTACTGATGATAACCCCTAGGCCTCTTTCCTCAGTCCCTGTGGCCATCTGAACCCATTATATCCAGCAGTCTACACCAGAGTGCATTCCCTTCTACCTTTTGGCACTGAACTTCAACTGCAAAATCCTGGACCACCTTTCCAGTGTTTCATGGTCTTTGTTCAGTTCCTTGACCTCCCTCCTCATTGTCCACCCTGTTGCAGAGTTTCATGTCATCTGCAAAGAGTCAAATTTTCCAAGGACATTTTCCAGATGCTGTTGATGAGCATACTGAATAGGGAGGAACACAGAATGGACCCAGAGTCCACTGAGCCTTGTTCAGTTTCTGGCATCTCATCCCTTGGGGTTTGAACAACCACATGATGCAGAACTGATGTTGCACTAACTTTAGAATGGTCTGTCCAGGGAGAGAAACAACACTCACACTCCAGTGCCTGCAGACATGGTTCCAAAGTTAGGGCAATACCAATGCTATGTCACATGAACGTTTACACCCTGAGGAATGCAACACAACAGATCCAACAAGGCTCTGTGCCTTGTTACTTTAACTTTGCATTTCCCTCCCTATTTTGTACATTTTGTGTTGCAACCCCAACGTGTATATTAACATAGCTGTTAGCAATGAATACAAACACTAACCCTAGTTTGAAGGATATAGTGGAAAATGATTGCCCTTGAAGGATGATCTGCTGCCAGACAGTTGTTATACTGACCAAAGACAATGGCTGTTAATATTTCATGCCAAGGGGGCAACTGCTGTTAACTGTACCCTGAAATAACTATGGTAAGGACTGTATCTGTTCTGTGAGCCCCTGTTGGTATGTCTACACAGCATTCTCCCATCATACACACCATTAGAGGCTAAGAAAACACAACTAGTTTGAGACAATAAAAACATAGAATTTAATGAATAAGAGTAATATGTATTAGTTTGTTTTAAACTGTTTTAACAGAACTGATAACTTGTTCGATAGACTGCTCCTTTTTGGTGGGACTAGGTGAGACTTACTTTCTGTGGGAATTTTATCAGTCTCAAGTTTTTTATTTTTTTTTTTTTTTAAATAAGTAAGTTTTCATTGGTCAGAACAGTTACCATCTTGAGGGTCCATTATATAACAAGAGGCTATTAGGAGTTTGGTGCCAACAGAAAATCATGCTCTGAAGCGACAGCAGTCCATATGTGGACTGAAAAGTAGGCTCAGAAGACAGAGGAGAATATTGCTTCTTTTAGTAAAAGATGCCATGTGTGATTTGAAGCCAGTGGAAAAAAAAAAACACTCCCTGCAAAGACACATGTTGTGCTCTTCAGAGCAGCAGATGAATGGGGGGAGGGGCATCTGAATTGGAAGGCAGGTTGTGGAGTAGTAACTGTGCCATACTTGTGTGGGGAACGAAAGAATGTGTGTGCTGAGTGGCAAGCAGCAGCATGCTTACTCACAATTTAACAGTTTTAAACTACTGCCTGTCATTGGGCTTATTCCCCACTGTCAAAGAAAAGCAGGGCAAAAGTATACAAATATTAACTCATTATTATCTGGTGGCCATTTTGTGTCAGGTAAACAACAGATAGTTTGGACTTCATATGAAGCTACTGGAAGTAATGATTAACAAGATTTAAGGGATATGGTATTAAATATTGACCAGAAGAAATGAACTGCTGACTGGCAATAGGTTATATTGCCCAACACTGAAGGCAACAGGACTACTGGAAATCAACAGTTCATCCCAAGGGTGCATTCAATTTTCCCCACTATACCCAGCAAACTCTGGTCAATATTTGTTTTATTAAACTACATACAGACACACATACAGACACATACACACATACACTATACTGTGACAGCAGGGAAGAGGGAGAGGGCACAGCGGCAGTAGATGTATTTTTTATAATCTGCAGGTGCTTTAAGAGAGTTTATTTTTTTAAACTTAAAGTGGCAATGCACTTATGTGGAACTGTATTTCCTGTTTGTGGGTGCTGGTGCAGAGAATGCCTGAAGAGAAATTGCTAATGCTCACTGACACCAAACTGCAAGTGTGATTGGAAGGGAGGGTGTGGCCTGCGGCACCCATCATGCCTGACACTAAACTGCAAGTGGGGTCATGAAGGCAGACTGTGGTGTGGGATGCGCCGCTGAGGAGGAGGTAGGTAGCTGGCTGCTCTTGTGTGCTGCCATCAAGGGACCAATAAAACATTTTCTAAATAAAAAAACTACACTTATGTAACCCTCCCCCATTGAAGGTTATTGTGCCTTAAAGACTCCCTTGCTGCTCAAACACCAATGTCATTCCTTGCTGACAGAATAGGCACTAATGTGTCAGAGACTGGATCAGGAATCACCTTATCTATGTGTTGAATCAACTGGATGCAAGATTGCACCCCTGCAGGACTGATTCAGGGTATAAATATATGTTTGGACTGTGAACTTTGTGTAAATCAGGACTTATGAGGAAACTGCCATGTTTGCTGCCCTTTGACCCCCTCTGGCCATGCTAATGGAGTACGAGGGTTAAGTGCCACCCAATCATAAATGTTTGTCAACTGAGAGTGTCACAGGGAATCATGGACTACAGAGGGTCTAAATTAATATAGGGACCTTTCCAGCCACCAATCACTTGCCATATGACAGACTATCAGGACAGCCTGCTCTGACTGAAAGCCTGTTGCACCTGTCAGCTTTGACAGTTCCTCTATAAACAGCAGGGTGTGTTTTGAACCCAAGCCAGTCCAGTCCAAACTTCCAAAGGATGCTGCTGCTATGAGCTGTGCTGTGACAGAGCGCATAGCGGCATTAACAAACTGTGTGAATTCTAAGCAGATTCTGTGTGTAAGGAAAAGAGGCTCTCTCATGCTAGCCAAGCATGCCTGCAACACCAATCATTGCCAGTCCTAGAGAGTGAGAGACAGAGCCAAACAATCACACAAGATGCTGTGGAATCTGCTCAGTGTGTGCCGTAGCCTGGTACCAGACTAGCACCACCCATAGGACTGGATGCCTCGACGTAAAGGGTGGCACAGATGACGGTGCATAATCCAGCAGAGGACACACAAACCTCCAGGCTGCAATGCAATAACAAATGCACAGTGAGGAAGAGTGAAAGTGAGAGAAGGAGGAGACTGACCACCAAAAAAGGATCACCGCACTCTGTGACAGTGAACCCTGCATAGTCAGAGAGAGATATGGTACCGCTGGAACCATGAGTGAAATCAACCGGGACATAGTATCATAGTTGAGACATCATTTACTGGATCTGGCCAGCTGGCCAGGAGTTTTCAAATGCCTCTGTTTGAGGTCTGGGTTGCAGTCATTTGCAACTGCATGACCTTTGGGTTATACTGCTTCACTGAATATTGCTGATTTTTTGTTTTAAAGTACGCCACTACCAGTAGATCACATGCAACAACAGAAGGCCTACACTGATTCCATGGCTGTGTAGCTAGTAATATTTGGGAGTTCCCGTGAAGGGCTTTAAAGGGCAAAGCACTGGTACCAGTGTGGAAGTGGATAGCACCTCCAGTACAGGAAAGAGAAAGTGTCTCTCTGCATTGTGCACCATGGAGTGGGGGTGGGCTGCATGTGAGGGCTCTGCCTAGATGGGCATTTTTATTTGCAGTCCAGGAATGCATTTGATTTGGCTGAGCCTAGCAGGGTGTTGAAGAGTGGACTTGTGTTTAGGCTGGCCACTGGGATATATACCATTTACAGTATATACAAACTATTTCAACTGCTACCCCTCCCTCTCTTCCCTATTTAAGCACCTTGTCCCCCAAATAATGCTGGGGTTCATCTGTTTGAGGTAGTGTCAAAGAAGAAGCAGAAGTAGAAGAAGGACGAAGCAAGAAGGATGTCTGCTGCTGTGAAAGACAATGAAGAAGGCAGCAATGAGAAAAAAGAATTGCCATTTATATAGCATTTTTCATACACATTGTATCCCAATGCACTTTACAAGTAATGAGGGACTGTTAGTGAAGTGACTGTAAAAGTGTAGTGGCAGCCTTTGTGCACATCAAAACCCATACACAGCTTAGGATAATTGCATGAACCAGTTTTAGGGAAAGGGGAATGTTGGCCAGGAAACCAGGGAAACTCCACTACTCTTGCAATAAGTGTCATGGGTTCTTTAATTTCACCAGACAACAACCAGGACAGCACAAGATTATTGGCAGAAGGGAGTTCGGTTTAATGTCTCTTCTGAAGGACAGCAAACCCAACAAAACGGCATCCCCCTCGTACCGCACTTGGGTGCCAGCATTTATGGTATGAGCCCAATCTCAGTGTTAAAGAGTTTAAGTGCATACTTGGTGGGGACTGTATAGCCACTGTGTGGGCCCACCAGCTTTCACCAGGTACAGTCCCCCCTCCTATGTGAACAGAGACATCACAAACCCAAGCACCACTGTGATATCCATGGTGACCTAGAGGTATTATATGGTAGAAGAGAAGTAGTAGAAGAATTAGCATTTATATAGTGCTTTATCATACACATTATATACCAAAGCACTTTACATGCAATGACAGACTCATAGCGAAGTGACTGTAAATGAGCAGTGGCAGTCATTTCGCACATCAGTACCCACACACAGTCTTAGAATACTGCATGAACCAGTTTAATGGGAAGAGAAATATTAACCAAGATAGTGGGAAAAATCTACTCTTGTGAAAAGTACCTTGGGGTTATTCTAGTTCCACCTGGGCACACACCAGGACAACACCAGAGATAGACAGAAGGGACCTTAGCTTAATGTCTCATTCGAAGGATGGCACTGGGCAACAGTACAGCACACCCCTAGTACTGCAGTCAGATGTCCATGTTTATGGTATGAGCCCAATATCAATGCAGAACTAGAACCAACAACCTGTTGGCCTAGGAGTGGATGTGCTACCAACCGAGCCACGCTCACACCTTAGCAGTGCCATGTACCCCTGGGAGAGCCACTCACCCCAGGGAAGACTGTGCCCCCAAGGGCATCTTACACTTAGCTAATTGGACTAGCTGAACTCTAGGAAGAAACCTGGCACCATGTTGTTTTTTGTGAGGAGATGATGAACTGATGTGCATCATATGACCAGACAATAGTTTTTGAAGTACTGCCTGTTGTTAGGAACTGTTGCGGTTGCTAAGGAAAAGCAGGACAATAGTTCCTAACCACACAATGTCATGTTGGAAACTGCAGCGCTGAGTCACAAAAATGATTCAGGGACAGCAGGGCAGATCCTATGAGGAGCGCCTCAAGGCACTAAATATGTACTCACTGGAAACCAGAAGGGAGAGAGGAGATATGGTAGCGACATTCAAGTTCCTTAAAGGAACTAACAAGGTAAACTGTGGGGAATTATTTACCCTAAATACTAACTCGAGATCACAGGGTCAAAAGTGAAAATTAACAGGAGGGAGGTTCAGGAGGGGCGTGGGGAAGCACTTCTTTATGGAAAGGGTGATGAACCTTGGAACAGTCTGTCGGCCAAGGTGATGGGTACAAACACAGTCAGGGGATTCAAGCAGGGATAGGATCGAATGAAGGGAATAGTGGTCACCTAGGGTGGCAAGACCAGGGAGGAGAATGGGGATAGGATGAAGAGGGTTAGGATCCTGGAGGAACAATAGGTTCCAGGGATTATAGGCAATGTGGGCAGGCTGGATGAACCTCTGGTCTTTTTCTACCATCATGGCCTATGTTCCTATGTGACCTTGTTTGGACTAATCAGGTTCAAGAGTCACAAACTAAGGTTTAATAATGCATACTAAAAACGCAATTTGACTAGAACAGCCTTCCAGCAGAGGTAGTGGGGTTCAAAAAATGTATTGGATTGGCATAAGGGAATCTTAGGAGAAAGGAGGGAGAATGGGCTGGAGATGGAGTTGGATCTGTGGTGATACAGTAGGTAGAGAAAAATGGGCATAATAAGTGGGCCAAGCGGTCCCTATCTGCCCACAAATTCTGTGGTTCTATGTTTCCATTCACTGCACATTATATCAAACTCAACCTGGTCAAAAATCATCTAATTAGTCATAGAAAAAAGGAAAGGCACTTCAGATCCAAAAAGTAGCAGATAACTACGTACAAAGGTTAATATTAATTTCATGCAGAGTACTAGCTTTTATTTTTTATTTTAGTGTTTTTGGTCGGACCCCCCCCCCCCAAGGGAGCTCAGCCCATGCCCGTACGCTGCCCCCCCCATGCCCAGGCTTATCTGCCTAGACGGGGGTGCCCTCTCCCCACAGTCATTGGTATCTTGTTCTTGCTTACTCCCCAGGGTGGGGCCAAGGGAGCGGGACCACCCCCCCCCGGCAGACACTGGTGGCAGCAGGGATGGCAGGGAGCAGGGTGTCATGCTCGGGGGACTGAAATTTTTTGTGACTTGCGGCAATCCCTCTAGGAGGTGGGGTGTGCAATGATGCCAGCGTCTGTCCCGCCTCCCACGTTAGCCTGACGCTGGATGTCGTTGGTCCTCCAGCCTCCATCTGGGAGCAGGAAAGCCGTCCCTCAGACGCTCAATCCTGCCCTACCCAGCCAACCCTTTGACTCCTGGGTCCATTCCAGAACCTGGGATGTCGGCGTCACATGCAGACACCTTGCTGCTGTGCCGGCGGGCCAGCTAGAGTACTAGCTTTGTAACACTAGCATAGCATCTGTGCTTCGAAAAATGTTGAGATACAGTTACAGACTTCTCCACAGCCCCAAGTCTGATCCCATTCCACAGTGTTAGCTGCTATGTGGCATCATGTAAGACATTCAAGGAAGTTCTGTGCTTTCTTCCAGTTTACTGAATGGAATTTGAAAAGAACCGGTGTAATATAGTCTCAAGTCCCCAGAGTACTAGATGTGAGACACTGGTTCCATTTTCAAAAGATTAGCTCAATGAAATTTTGCTGGTTATGCAACTTTTCTAACACTATTTCATGCAGCAGAATGCCAGCCTAGAATTCACAGCCCCCCTCCCAAATTTACCATAATTATGAATTCTAATGCTATCCTTGGATATTCTGGGCAGGCATTTTTTCTACAACAAAAATGTATTCTAAAAACTGCATGAGCAACTGAACTACATGTGTTGGTCTTTTGAAAACAGAGTCCGATGTGTTTGCTGAAACAGTAACATATAACCCTTTATATGTAAGTGACTTTGATGCGTGTTAGACCAAAAACTAGAGTTTTTACTAAGGTGACAAAAAGAGATCTGCAACACAGGATAAGCTGCATAGGCAATGTGGTACTAAATACAAAGTGAAATGACCCATACCATAAGTGATCCAAGGTCAAATTTTATGGAGACTGACGATAAACTAGTGCACATTTATTCACTGTATGTTTCAAAAACATTCTGTAATAGTTTGCCACCAAATGACCTCAAAACTGCTGTTTTTGTTACATCACAATATTTTCTTGAAGAAAGGACAGGGATTTCACAAATGCATGGAGTATATTTTTGGGAAATTTGAGACACTTTGACACATATGGGATATGAATGATTCAAAACACGGAATTTATGGTCAGGTGTGAGAGGACAGGACCATAACCCACGCGTGTCAGAGCCACAAGTGAGTTATGAAAGTTCTACTCCCTCACAAGTGATGATAAACAGTATATTTTGAGTCAGACCACTGTGTATTCAATTTATACAGCATTAGTTTACTAGTTAAACTTTTTAAATTTGTAATTTGTTTGAAGACTTACCTTTTTCTCTTTAATGTTAATTGCTGGGCTCAGTGCTGTACATAGCTACTGTGATGTCATCAGCATTGTGTAAACTGCTCTCTGACTGGTTTAGTATTCCACTGCGATGTATCCAGATTTGCTAGATATCAACTATGAGATACCCCATAATGCAACACACCAGGACTGATACAACGTAGGTGAGTGTCAAACCTTATAGATACAGGATTTCTTTTAGCTCCTGAAGTATTCTAAATGAAAATAAATCATTCATTTCAATCTTAGGTGGGTCATCAGCATTTATTTTCACATTAGGTGGGCAACAAAGGAGCTCTTAACCAATGGAAGAGCAGCTTTAATAATGCCTGATGTCATCACAATAGCCTATGCTGCACTCAAAATAGAGTGGTGAAATTAAATAGACACAGTTAAGTCTTCATTAAATAACTAATCTGAAAACTCTGCAATATAAAATGCATTGTATAAACTGGATACACAATGGTCTCCCTCTGTCAGAATATGATATTTATCACCACTTGTGAGGGGGCAAGACTTTCATATCTTACTTGGGGGCTCTGCCACTGGTGAGTTATGGTCCTGCCCTCTCACTGATGAAGATTAGTGGCCTATTCTGCGTTAGGCCATTGTGTATTCCATATATCTTGCGAAGTGGCTCCAAAATATCAGTTTTATCCTGTGGCATTTCTCTCTATGACTGTTGTAAAAAAAAAAAAGAACATTTTTTAACTCTGCTAAAGTTAGTCCTGGAACATCAGCTTTCATTGTTTTGCTGCTTCTCAGTCTCTGTACAAATAAACCACAGCGCACTCCTAGGTCCTTTCATGTTTTCTAGTTTAGTTTATTTGTTGGAACACTCTACCTCATTGGCTTTACAAAAGTCCTATTAATATAAGCAAAATTACAATAAAACATACATAAAAAATATAAGCTAAGCATAATAAGTTAAAAGGAAGGGAATGCTTTACTAAATAAAAAGTTCTTCAGATCGCTCTTGAAGACACTAACCAAGGGGCCTATCTAAGCAGTCGAGGCAGTGAATTCCACAGGGTAGGATCTGCAACTGAAAGAGCACGGGCGCCAGATGATTTTAAAGAGAATTTCCAACCTATCTGAGAGCAGTTACCACTCAGACAGCAGTTATTCTAGCCTGGTTTTAATCAATAACAGCAGTCCGTACCTTAATAATTTCACAAATAACTTTACTTTAGACAGAGGAAGCCCTCCCTATTCCTAGTGGCCGGGTTCGGCCACCAAGCCCACGTGCTCAAGCACGTAATGACTTATGGCCAGGGAGAGCACAGGGGCATGCCCCTTTGAAATCAGTGGGGCATGATTTCTCATTCGTTTTTAAGCTACAAAATGGTCACTTGGTGATTAATGAAGGGCACTGTTCGACTAACATGGCCCTTGGGAATAGGGAGGGCTTCCTCTGTCTAAAGTAAAGTTATATGTGAAATTATTAAGCTACGGGCTGCTGTTATTGATTAAAACCAAGCTAGAATAACTGCTGATGAGGGTAGCTACCACTATGTGTGAGCGGCTGCCTTACACTGGAAAATTGCAGTTACGCAAGAACTTACTGTAGCAGTAGATCTCCGAGAGAGGTTCCTGCAGTAGGTCTTCACATATAGGACTGCGCTTCCTGGCATCAGGTTCCAACGGCAAACTTGTAGATAGCAATCATCAGCGGGGACTGCCCCCGACTTCAGGTGACATGACGTCAGCCCGACTATAAAAGGGGTGGTCCCACGCCTGCCCTCCAGTTCTTTTCCACTGGAGACCTAGAGAAAGGTAAGCAGAAAAAGATAGGAGTGAAGAGTCCTAGGATTATGCTTCCTCTCTAGACCCAAGGGCTAGGCAGGATGAAAATGAAGGAAACGATCCAGGAGTAGGGGGAAGGTGGGTGGGAAACTAAACCTACTGCAGGAACCTCTCTCGAAGATCTACTGTTACGGTAAGTTCTTATGTAACTGCAATATCTTACTTCAAGAGGATTCCTGCAGTAGGTCTTCACATATAGGACTGAATACCAAGCAGTCCCAAAGAAATAATATGGAGGTACATCCGGGAGGAGGAGAAGTCGTCAACTGCTAGTTACAACAGGAGGTCTTGCAGAACCTCAAGACCAAAGCCAGTTCTGTGCCTAGAGGCAATGTCCAGACTGTAATGCTTAGTGAAGTTGTGGACAGACAATCACGTGGCCGCTGCACAGATCTCTGCAGTGGACACATTCCTGAAAAAGGCAGTAGAAGTAGCAACACTCCTAGTGGAGTGACCCCGGAAGGGATTTCCCATGATTTTGGTAGGTGAAGTGGATGCAGTTAGCCAACCACCTAGAAATGGTCCGTTTGGAAATGGCCTTGCCCTGGCATTGGGGAGCAAAGGCCACAAAGAGCTGATCTGTCTTACAGACCTCTTTAGTCCTGTTAGTGTAATACCTCAGAATCCTGTGCACATCAAGAGTGTGCAGAAGGTATTCCCCCCTGTTAGAATGCTGTGGATAATAGACCGGCAGTTCGATAGTCTGGTTAAGAATGGTTTCTGAAACTACCTTGGGAAGAAATGAAGGGTTAGTCCGAAGGACTACTCTGTCCCTATGGAAAATCAAATAGGCTTCCTTACAGACAAACACCTGAAGTTCTGAAACCCTTCTGGCGGAGGTGACTGCAACTTAAAACAAGTCTTCCAAGAAAGCAAGTACATGCCACAGCTAGAGGCTGGTTCAAAAGGTGGCAAAGTCAGTTTTTCTAGCATAAAATTCAGGTCCCAGGGGGAAAAGGGATTCTGGACAGGAGGTTTCAAGTGGAGGATGCCTTTCAGAAAAGTTTTGGCGACCTCCAGTTGAGCCAAAGTTTTGCCCTACACTGGGAGGTGGTAGGCCGACACCGCAGAGAGATGGACCTCAATGGAGGAATAACTAAGGCCCGTCTCTGATAAATGTGTGAGGTACTCGAACACCTGAGCAGCCGAACATGAAAAGGGATCCCAGCTCCTTGCTAGGGCACAGATCGAGAATCTTTTCCACTTCATGGTGTAGGTGGATCTGGTAGAAGGTTTTCTGGCTTCTACCAAGATATGAGTGACCTGTGAAGAAACACCATAGTGAGAGACCACTATGTCCACAGGTGCCACGCATGAAGGTCTAGAGACTGAAGGCTTGGATGCACCAGGCTGCCCTGCTCCTGAGTCAGAAGGTCATGGGATAACGGCAGGTGAACCGGAGGTTCTAGCGCCAGATGCTGCAAGAGACGGAAACAAATCTGGTGAGGCCAGAGAGGAGCGATCAGAATCAAATGTGCTCCTTCCTCCTGAAGTTTCACCAGATCCTTCTGAATGAGAGAAAAGGGAGGAAAAGCATAAAGAAACCTCCCTGTCCAAGAGAGAGACAGTGCATCTCACCATAAAGCACCATGCCTGGGAACGAGCGAGCAAAAGTTGGGTAGTTTTGCATTGAATGGGGAGGCGAACAGATTTATCTCTGGCTGACCCCATCGAAGAAAGAGATCTTTGACCACCTCTAGCTATAACTCACACTCATGAACCATGGCTACTGATCGACTGTGACTGTCTGCCAGGACATTGCTTACACCTGGAACATGGACTGCTGTCAAGAAAAGACTGTGCTGAATCGCCCAGAACCAGACCCTCATTGCTTCTCTGCAGAGATGGTACGAGTGAGTTCCTCCCTGTTTGTTGATGTACCAGACTGTGGACATGTTGTCCGTCTGGATAAGAAGTGATCCCGGTAACAGGAGGGACTGGAACACCTGGAGGGCATACAGAACTGCTCTGGTCTCCAGAACATTGATATGGAGCAGAAGCTCCTGGTTGGACCAAGACCCTTGTGTCTTGTGAACTCCCAGATGGGCTCCCCAGCCCTCGTCTGAGGCATCCGTGGTAAGGATCTGGGTGGGGACAGGGGAATGAAAAAGGTCTCCCCGTAAAAGACTGGAAAGATCTTGCCACCAGCTAAGATGTCTCTGTAGGCTGTTGGAGATCATGACCTTCTGGTTCATGTCATCCATCCTCTGATCCCATTGGACTCGAAGAGACCACTAGGTGACCCTCATGTGAAGTCTGGCCAGAGGGACTGTTGAAATGGCCGCTGCCATCAGTCCCAAGAGATGAAGCATGGCATGTGCTGGAATCCACCGAGCTTGGGCCATGAGAGTGTCTTGAGAAACTAAGGTCTCGGTTCGATCTGATGGCAGAAAAGCCTTGCTCTGAACTGTGTCTAGTACTGCTCCAATGAATTGGAGCTGTTGTGATGGTACTAGCTGGGACTTGGGCAAATTGACCGTGATACCCAGAAGAGCAAACAAGCTCAGAGTGAAAGACAGAGACTCTTTCGGGCTGTTCGGAGAGGGCGCTGTGAGGAGCCAGTCATCCAGGTATGGGAACACGTGAATGGCCTGGCGGCGAAGAAATGCCACAACCACCACTAAACACTTGGTGAACACTCGGGGTGGGGGGGGCCAAGGAAAGGCCAAAGGAGAGTGCACAGAATTGAAAATGGTTCTCCTGAAAAGTAAAACGGAGAAAGCGGCGGTGGGCCAGGAGGAAAGGGATATGCAGGTAAACATCCTGCATGTCCAGGGAGCACAGCCAAGAATTTGTTTGGAGCAGGGGAAGGAGCCCCTGAAGGGTCAGCATGTGAAACCTCTTGTACTCGATGAAGAGGTTGAGCTTGCTGAGGTCCAGGATCAGTCTCAGATCGCCCATCTTCTTTGGAACTAGGAAGAAGTGGGAGTAAAATCCCCTTCCTAGCTGGTTCTGAGGGACAGGTTCTATGGCCGCTTTTAATAGGAGGGCCTGAATCTCCTGGAAGACTATAGGAATCTGATCCTTTAGATAAAAGGACCATCCCGGAGGATGAGGGGCAGGAATCTCTGTAAACTCTATAGAGTGACCTCGCTGGATGAGTTGTAACACCCATGCCTCTGCAGTGATGAACCTCCACCCCTCCAGGTGGAGGCAGAACCTCCCTCCTACCGGTTCCTCCTCGACTGCTTGAGGTAGCAGGAGGAGGGGAAAGGAGTCAGGACGCCGAGGGGAGGAATTTTGACCCGGAGGCCGGCGTAGGGAATTTGGCCTGGGGGGTTTGGGCTCCCGAACCAGGAGCTCATCGCTTGCCCTGGTGTTTACCCTGGTTTTTATTCCATCTCCTTTGGCGACAAAAAGGCTGCTTCTTCTGTCCTGTCCGGTACATGGAGTGTACACCCTGAAGGGAGTGTCTGCTCTTTTGCAGCCTGGTAATTATATCTTTGGCATCGCTGCCAAAAATGACGGAACCCCTAAAAGGGGCATCCAGGAGGGAGGACTGGACGTCTTGTGCCAAACCTGCAATCTTAAGCCAAGAAAGGTGACAGATGCAGAACCCTGTGGCTGCCGCCCTAGCCACGGAGTCTACTGAGTCATACGTTGCATGCAAAGCATGACGACAGGTAGACTTGCCCATTCTGACTTGGTTCGGAGTGGCTCATTCTGGACCTCCTGAAGGTCTTTCTCCAGTTCGGAGAAAGAGAGGCCTTCTGGAAAGCCACCATGTGTGAAACATAGTTGAGGGACCAGATGTCGCAGGAGGAGGAGGAATAAACCTTCCGACCAAACTGATCCAGCTGCCTAGAGTCCTTGTCGGGAGGCGAGGAAGTCAAGTGCTTCAGTTGAGCTGACCAGTCGTGGGCGGCAGTAATCATCATAGAGTCAGCTTTAGGGTGAGCGGTAAGATGTGGAATCCCTTCCGGGGGATAGTAGGTACGATCTGCCTTTCTGGAGACAGCAGGAATGGATGACTGCTGCTGCCAGATAGTAGTCACCAGATCCTCGTGAGGACCCATCGGGGGGGGATGGGTAGGGGATCTATGGTGGCTAGATCTAAATGTTCTGCCAGTCTCTTATGCTGGGGATCCACTTCTTTGGAAGGCCAGCCTCCTGCTGCCTGAATAGTGTGCAAAAGGTCCCCAAAGGAGGGATCCTCTGGAGGAGATTTGGGGAACTCCTTGGGTGGTACCTTGACAGGGGACCGAGGGTTCAAAGGGTTGGAGTCAGAGTCCATGTCGGAAGACTCAGAACCACTGGGGATAGTAGGGTCTACCCCAGAGGGGCCTCCTGGTAGAGCACCCGCTGCATGTTTGGAGGGTGTTGGAGGGAGAGGGGCCCTAGGTAGGGGGATATCCCCCACAGACTGCCTTAGCTCCGTGATGAGCTGGGTCCTGGCATCCTGCAACCAAGTGGGTATCGACTCATGATCTGGCACTGGCGGAGGAGGAGGCTGGAAGCCCGGGTAGCCTGGGTACTGCCAAGAAGGGTACTGCAATCCTGGATTATAAATAAGGTGTGTACCCAGGGTATCACGGTGTTGGGTATCCCAGAGTCGGGTATCCTGGCAATGGAGGCACATGGCATGGCATCAGGTATTGAGGTGCCAACAGCAGGCTGCCCAGCGGCAGTGTGTAGGGGTCTGGCTCTGGAAGACCGCCTGGAGGTTCAATTGGACCTACCGGGGGAGGTGCCAAAGGGCCACAAGGTGGCGTGGGATCCAGAAGGACCCCCCGACGGTCCCAAGGGAGCAGACTCCATAGAGGGATCCCTGGCCGGCAACAGACTCCTGTCCGGAGGTGGCAAAAGACCTGGCGAAGGGGGTAATTCCGGGAAGGACCCCAATAAAAGGTCAAAGAGTGATCCTGATGGCAGGGACAAGGCAGGATCGGGTGGCGAATCCCTGGGGTGAAGGACGTGAAGGGATGAAGAGTCTGTCTGCAGCACACTCCATCTGGCATCGGGGGCCACATGGGAGCCTGACGGGTGGTTGGAAGGGTCCGGGCAGGCGACGGAGGATCCGCTGTTTGACTTATCGGACCTAACTGGGCTAGAGGAAGCAGGAAGGCCACTGCTGGGCTTATCAGTTAAGGCCGTGCACCTATCGACTGAATCGAGGGGTGACTTATCAGCAGTGCTTGGTGAAGACACAACAGAGACCTCAATAGAGGCTACCCCCAGCTGCCCGCTCACCTTGGCAGAAGGGGGAGAAGGTGCCCGGCCCAAAGAGGTGGATGGGGTAACTGAAGTAGTACTCACGATTTTTGGAGCAGGCCTTCCGCATGGCGACGGACTCCTGTCCCAGCGCTTCTCCTTCTTCTTTCTTCTCTGGGACGATGACCTTTCCCTCAACTCCTGGAGCTCCTTTTTCCATCAATGCCAGCTGTCTGGTAAGGAGGTGGGCCTCAAGGGTCCGCTTGCATCTGGTCCTAGTGGCTTGATTAAAGGCCTGGCAGATAGCACAGTCGTCGGGAGTTGTGCTTGGGGCCTAGACACAAGAGGCGTCGGGAATGGTCGTCCCCATGCAGGACATTCCGCACTTAGAGCACTTCTTCTTTGGATGGTTCGACATACAATCGGTCGAATTAGTGAGGAAAAAAGTCATAATACGAGGCTGTTCTAACTCATGAGACAAACAAACTGAGGCGACAGCGGGAAAGAACTGGAGGGCAGGTGCGGGGCGCCCTTTTATAGTCGGGCTGACAGCGCATCACCTGGCGTTGGGGGGATCAGCGGTGATTATAAGTGGAACCCTGGCGCCCAGGGCACAGTCCTATATGTGAAGACTGTAAGATCTTACTTTAAATAAACCCTGGAAATCACAAGGAGGCCCTCCTCAATTGCCCAGAGGGGATGAGAAGGGTGGTAGGGCTGTAGGAGGCCTTGCAGGTAACCAGGCCCCAGCTTCAGCTTGCGTCTTTGCTAATCTGTGGAAAAAAAAGGGCTAGCACTGCTATAATACTGGTGGCTCTATAATTTTCATTAGTTAAATACTGCAATACTGATATAAATTATAAAGTAACCAAATACAGAAATAAATTACAGACAGTAAGGCAGCAAAGGGACAAAAATTATTCAGCATTCATCTTGAACCAAGAAGATTTGAGCTGTAAATCTTTAGGCAAGTTGGCATTCAAACTTTTTGGGGAATGTATGGTTCAGACCTTTCAAGGAACATGTGTTAATTTCAGAATGCACTTCCATGCTCATGATATATTAAACATTAGAACTTACTGGAGAATATTTTTTTTTAAATTTTAGTTGTTTTAACAGGGTTTCCAATCTGTCCATCCCACCCACATATCCATTAGTGGCCGGCCTTGAACAGAGACCAGGATTACATTTCAAGCACAACTCCCAGCACCAGTTTGGAAAAGCCTGCATCAGGCTCCATCTCTTGGGTTGGGGAGAGACAACCTCCCTGCCATCCCAGCACTTTCTCTGATGCTGTGTAAGACCACACATCATCTGCCCTCCATAATGAAAAGGTGGCATAAGTGGAGAACAAAAAAGACCTCATGTAACTGGTGTGAAAATTAGAATAGTGTATAGTGGAGTGTTGTTCTGTATAGAATTCCATCCCTTTCAAAATGCTGTTCTACCACAGTTCCAAGGCCATGGAATGCTGTTCTACCCTACTGTGGTAGAACAACATTCTAGAGCCTCTAGAGACTGCTTGAGTCAGTTTCATTTTGACATTTTTTCACATGGACAACATTCTGTGCAGTTCCTTTCACGGAACCAAGAATTTGGAGTTTTGACTATGTTACTTCATGGTTTCTGAAGTGTGAGAATGAACTTATGAGTACAGTGCCCACAGTTCTGAAACCATGAAGCGACATACTGTAGTCAAAACTCCAAATGCTTGGTTCCGTGAATGGAACGGCACAGAATGTTGTCCATGCAAAGAAAACGATGCAAAACACAACTGACAGCTTCAGCTTGTATTTAGACATAGTTAAATATCAATCCTTTAGAGGTATGAATATAATTTATGAAAATAGAATAATTTCAAACAGATGCACATAAGTAATCAATTCTTGTCCCCAATAAGCTTTAAGAGTAGTGTGGACAGAGCTATGAAGTGAGTAGTGTGGGTGCAGCAATGCTGATTCAAAAGTATTTAACTTTTTTTCAAAATATGTTATTGTCCTGATTACTGCCCCACCATCTTCATTCATCATTAACAGTGGTATAGTCAAGCAAGCAAGACTGCTACAGGTTCTCTGAATTTTGTCCACATAAAGCCACAGCATGGACCAGATTATCATATTTACAGTGACCAAGAACCTGTATTTCAGTAATTGGAGGGGTTAATATGCCACCCTACCATTAAACAAATGTGGAAGTTACAGGTGAGTTTTACATTTGTATTCTTTGGTAAATGGGTAAGGCCCACTAGGCACAATGCCCATTTTCAGGGGTGACCTGGGAACACTGTTAAACTTTAGTGACTTGCTCAGGGTCATGCAGTATGCAAGTGGAGGATGTGAGAATTAAACCCAGGTCTGCTGGCTGTACCAAGCTCATTCACAGCTCATTGATTTAATCTCTAGGCTATAAACATCTCAAGAGTGTTAACATTGTGCCATTGTTAACTTGTTACTCTTGTGCAGAGGATCACTCTGTTGGCTTCACCCACTCTGGCTATGCCAGCTCTAGCTCTGCCCATTCTCGCTTTGCCAAATATAGAGGGACGGTCCTCAATCTTCCACTTATGCAAGATTGGTCAGGCATGGGGCAACAGAGGAGGAGGTCCAGTGCAGGAAGGAGGTAGAGCTTACTGTGGATAAAACAAGTGGAATCATGACAAGATAATGCTGGTTGATAGCCTGCACAACAATCAGCAAGCCCACCGACAGCTCTTGAAATCCCGGACCCTCCACTGGATGCTGGAAGTCATGAGGCAAGCCTTGCTCTGCAGGGAATGCGGCAGGAATAAGAGCAAAGTTTGACAAGCAGAAGGAGGGCAGAGGGACTGTCCAACTATGCCAGGGCAAGAGGCCAGATGAAGTAATGCTAAAAGTAGCCACCAACACCTGAAGACAGCAACTAAATAAAAAAAAAAAAATACCCATGAAGTTCATAAAAAAGCTACATTTATAACAATAGGGCCTGTATTTGTGACCTCATAGTACCCTCTTCATGAGAATAGCTTGTGTTATCACAAAAATAGCAACTGTGAGGTCAGTTGTTGACAAATCATTACAGTAAGTGTCTGAAATATACATACATGTAAAGTGGTTTGACTGAAGCACAGTGAAGTTAATAAACAATCAATACTGGACAAAGTAAAAAAAATGAAATTGCTAAAAGTTAAATGCAATTGTTAATACAAGCAGACTGGAGCAGGCACAAGGAAAAGTGGTGCATCAATACTTAAAATAATCAAACACAGTAGAGACAAAAGTAGAGCACACACCAACCTCCATTAAAACAAGGGCGCTGGTCTCCTGTTAAAATGCAGAATTTATTTTATTCTGGCATGATAAGAGGCTGTTAAAACCTGACGCATTTTGGATAAACACGCATCCTTTCTCAAAGCCTTTTGTGCGTGTGCTCTACTTTTGTCTCTACTGAGTTAAATGCAATTGTTGTAGACACTATTGTTTTAGAGTAAATTTTGCCTTTAAGAACTGTAACTACAGTGCTTGCGCTTACCAAAGAACAGCCTTTTGTCAAGTTAATGATTCACATACAAATTGTGATCCTGCTCCCAAGGCCCTAGGGAGTGGTGTGCGTGTGCAAGCATGTGTGTATGTACCTTTACTTACCTGTCCATCTTACACTTTAAAAAGGGGTACCATCTAGAGTGAAATGCATTCATTTGTGACTGCAAACGGGCTGTGATGTTTTCCATAGGATTTAATTTTCTACAATTTGCTAACAAAGTCAAAAGACTTGGGGGGGGGGGTTAGTAATCACAGTTGCATAACAGTTTTCAGGGCAGCCATCGTAAGTATAAGAAAAAAGTAGCATCCATTTCCCCTTCCTAGCCTCTTTTGGGGGGAGCCGTAATATTACTTGTTCAAACCCAAGTGGAGTCTGCAGTTGTAATGCATGGGCAATCAAATGGCAAACCTCTTGGCAAAAATAAGCAAGTTGGAGCAGTCCCAAAAAATATGAAAAGGAGTGCCCTTCTGCCCACAGTTCTTCCTACATGGTTAGTGGGTGTGGACCTCATATGAAAGGTTTTATCTGGAATGAGGAAGTACTAAGCTACCACTTTCTACATGAATTCCCTCCAATTAGCTAAGGCTGTAGTGCTGTGGGTTGAATGCCAGACTACAACCCAATTATTTCCCAAAGGAAGAATGTTAGCCTTCTTCTCCCAGAGGTCCTGAATGTGTGTCGCAGGTATGATCCCAGTGTAATCATTTAACAATGTATAAAGCCTAGAAATAAGATGTGCACTTTCCGATCCTTCAGCTTCCTCTTTCACCATGACTAAAAGAGGAGGAGGTACTTGAGAAATAACCTCCAGTAGTTTTTGTTCAATAATAAAGTGCCAAATTTGTAAATATCTAAAAACATCTGAGTTAGGGAGATGAAACTTTGTTTGCAACTGCTGAAAGAAAAGGATACGCCCCTCCTCTATAAACTTTTGAAAAAATATAAGCCCTTTATGTGCCCAGTTCCTAAAACCCTGGTCAAATTTTGCTGGGAAAAAACTCTGGATGCCAGCGTACAGGGATCCAGTGTAACTGCTTAAGTAAGGTAGAGGTGGTCCTTTTAGCTGTTAACCACTGTCTCAATGTATGCCGTGTCCACTGATTAGTGAATCTGGATAAATCAAATTTTGTACTAATCAGCCAGGGTTGCAAGTTCAGCAGTCCTTCCCTTGCCAGGGCAACCTCAATCTGCAGCCAAGAAAGGTCTAGAGAGTGTCTGACCATATCCACTATGTAAGTGATTTGGGCTACTTTGAAATATTGTTAAAGGTTAGGAAGACCTAGGCCTCCAGCCCACTTATGTTGGTATAGTAGCCCCCAACTGACCCTTGGCTTTCTGTCCTGCGAAATAAATTTTTTAACAGCTGATTCAAGAAGGTGACAGTCATGTCTGGGAATTGAGTGAGGTAATGTTTGATATACAAATAATAAGCACTGCAGGGCGTTCATTTTGTGCATGTTTTCTACTGAGTTCCAAACAAATATAACCATGTCATCAGCATATGAAGGCACTCTGTTATCAATGCGCCCTCCCCCCAGTCAATCGAAGAGGACTGTATTGCCTCTGCTAATGGCTCCATACTAATGGTGAAGAGGAGCTGTGAAAGGGGGCAACCCTGTCTAGTGCCTCTAGCAATCTGAAACTAAAGGGATGGAGTCCCTCCTATACATCAATAGTAGAAGAATTAGAAGGTACCTCAGTACTGGACCAATTAGTTACTTGGGATGATGGGTGATGGTCTTGCAGGATATTTATGATGTTTGGTATATGCATTTTTTAATGCTTGCTGAACATATTGTTTCAGTTCACTATGACTTACGGTCCTTAATCACTCAATTCATGAGGGAGGATGTTAAACTAGTTATTTGTCTTGTTTTTATTTAAAAAGTAAAAAAATATAGAATATGTGCTATTTGTAATATTGTACTTCTCAGGCACAGCACAATATGTTCTACACATATGTAATTTTACATGAACTATTTTATTTTACAGTTAAACAGTGTAGTGGAAGCACACAGGCTATGCCTTTATATTTTACTGGTGTCAATGCACTGCTTATAGTGTGCCTGATGCCTTCCTGGAGCTGTAATAAAACTTCTAAATACATAAATAATAATAATAAAAAAAACGAACAACAACAACAATGAAAAGCAATAGAGCTGAAGAAATACAGATTATCTGACTATTTCACTAGCGGGAGCTCAGCTGCGTTTATCATATTTGTGAATACGGATTTTTCAATAAATTGTATAAAAACAATATCTCTGCAATTTACCAATCTGTAATTCATTTTTCTTGAATATTACCCTAAGTCTACTGCATATTTCACCATTTCATCATTTCCAGGAGAGCAGACATGGTCTAGATTGAAATTATGTGGCAAAATGGTTTTGTGTAAGAGAAATGGTACCTTGCTATTGCTGCAGCAAGTTGCTTCCCTAACATCAATGTACCAGGCCCATAACTATTGCATTTGTGCGGAAAGGAAATGCAGTGAAAAACTGAACTACTGATTATGGCTGTCAAAAATCATGTATTATAAATATGAAAAAGGTAAAATTAGAACAAACAAACAAAAAAAGACCAGTGTAATTTATTTTCTTCTGAAGTAACTTCTTGCTCTGAGTTGTTGATGTATATTCTTTGTTTCAATTCTTGAATTCATTTTGGAACTATGCCATAGTCAATGATGTGTGTCGAATGACTAAACAGAATGACACTGGGTACAATAATGTCAACAGTTCAGTTCAAAAATTACTGTATGTGCAGGTAATGGGTTAGTTAGAAACCCTTTTTGTGTTCCTTAAGCAAAATTAAAATTGCCTGTAGTGGCTGGAGCTAGAGGGTTACTAGTTAGAAAGTATTTAAACAAAGTGCAGATGTGCTTTGTTTGTTTTATTTAAAAGTAAAATGTACAGTATCTAGAGATTACCATCTCTGAAGACATGATAGTGCATGCCACTGATTAAAACTAGACAACTTATGATTCTACTGAATTTTAAAGTGTTCAGTCTGGCTCACCTGTGCAATGTATATTTGTAGTTATCTATAAATACATAAAAGACCACGTATAGAAAATATACATACAACAACAGCTTATTAAACACTTGCATTTTCAGCTGAAGTAAAACGCAGCAAAATGAATTGACCAAGCTTAATGTGAGAGTGCCTGCCATAACAAATGCATCATTCAAGCAAGTAAAATCATAGTTGTTATATGATTTATCTTGTTCAACGCTGTGCACTTGCCAAAGATAGCCACATTATTTCTCATAATTTTTTGTTATATAAAGAACACTGGCAGAATTTCATTTAGCATTGTTTTCGGGGTCTAAGAATGTAATGCACTGAAAGGAAAACACATTAATTAAACAGTACGAAAATAATTTCAATCTAAGTTGAACACTATGTTTGGAGAGACAGTTGCTTTGCAATGCCAGTATTATTACTGTTAGTGTGAAGAAAAGTAGTGACACACGCATGCGTTTCGAGGTTGTTCTCTGTCACATGAAACTACGGACGTATGACTTGCATAACAGCCCAATAAAGACATTTTAGTACCCAGCATGCAGTGGGAGTGATGAGCATTGCAAAAAATATCTTACATTGTGTGACAGAGGAATTAAAAGGTCCACATTTCAAAACACTGCACATAAAAAACAAATTACATTAAATTTTAAAAGTCAGTCATACACAAATATTCAAAATACAGACCTAGAACATGCATTTTCATGTGCACATGTTTTAAGATCCCAAGAAGAAAAAATAATAATTTTGGGGTGACATTTCATGTGCAAAATTCTGAAGGACCAAAACAATAGCACACACTGCTTTATATTCCAACTGCCATAACACTTGAAGGTAGTGACAAGCATTCCCACAGTTCATATATTCTAAAGCCATATTCTTATTTTAAGATTTTTTTTAAATTTCACAGTGTTTTTTTTTTTTCATTGCAAAATTGCTTTGGCAGAGCTAATTTGGGGTAGTGAAGTCATTTGTGTCATATTTCTCAATGCAAAGTTCTATGGTAAGTCCTATTGTCTGGTAATTCTTTTACAGGGTTATTACGATTCATATAACAAAAAACGTATGGCAGTTTAAATGGGCTTCAGTTCTATAAACTGCATGCAAGTTTAAAGGAAAACTACAAGCAAAAATCATAAAAGCACATGTTGTGCACTGTGTTTTTGTTTTTCTGATGGTCCCTAGCATTCTGTTCCCTGTGTCTACTAAAAAGTTATTTTTTTCTTAACTTTTCCCTGCCAGTTTTATGGTCCTTGGGGGTAGCCATTCAGACTTCTTTTATTGCCTTTGATCTGTTGGAATTTTCCCAGAATGCCTCTGGGAATGATGTGACTTAGACTTAAGTCCTTCAAGGGTATATTGGTTTTATCATCACCAGTGACAGCACTTTACAAAGAAAATTGCCACACATCCAGAATAACAACAGCTGGCATGTAGAAAAATCTGGCTTTGGCTGGGAAGGGAGAACAAACACTTTTTCAAAGCAGTTAACTTTCTCAAGCAGTTGCAGTTACATGGTGTGACTAGATTATAACTTGGACCCTGGGCTCTTAGTACCAATACAGTCTAATGCACAACATTCCCAAAATTCTGACAGATAAAAGGCAATAAAAGAGGCCTGGATGGCTACCCCCACAAGTCATAAAACTTGCAAAGAAATGTAAAACAACAAACCTTGCTACAGACATGGGTAACAGAATGCTAGGGATCACCAGAGAAACAAAAAACCAGTGCACATGTGTTTTTATAACTTGCACATGTAGTTTTCCATTAAATGTTCTTTTTCTGAAAATGATGTAACCTTTAATAGCACCAATCCTGCTCCTATTGAAACCAAAATGTGACAAGTCTTACCCTATCATAAGCAGCCATCTGCCTTTTTTGATTTTTGAAAACATCTATCCATCATTTTAATCACCTCTTAAAAGAACAGTGCACCAGGAGTCCCTAATTAGTATTCTTCCAGCATACCTTGGGGCACTCAACCAGAATGTCACTGCAGGAGAGTGAGGCAATGCTCCCAAATGAGTACTATATGAGAAAGAGCTTGAATTATATTTTTTGATTTAAGTAATGTGGCCTGGGTCTAGTCGGACCTGCAGTTATTGTAACCTAGTGGGTCTACCATAACTGTAAGTCCAATTAGCCTCTAGCAATAAACAGTAAGTAATTTAAAAAATATAGTGAAAACAGTTTCTTCTGAGTCCTGAATGCAAAGCATTGCAGCACTCTCCATACGGTGACATTATACTTGCCAGGAAGATCAGTGCCCTGGGGCAGGCTGGGAGATATTCTGACATGGATCTTCTGAGTGGGATCTACAGTTTTAAAATAGATTTATAAATGAACATAGTTGGTATTCTTTAAAAAAATACTTCTACTGACATACAAAGATTACTCTAGGCCAGATATAACATTTTCACATGCAGTTTGGTTCCTGCTGCTGCCCAAAGACCTTGTGAGCAGGCACTTGTCTGTCAAAAGGAAGTGCTTTACAGTTTGCTGGAGCAAACAAATTATGTGTAAAAATGTTCTGAAAATCTGACCCAACACCAAAAAGATTAACTGCAAGATGGGGAGACTCATAGAAACAGGACAGAGGACCTTATGTTCAAACTGGGGTTAACATCTTGGTGCTAAATGAGAATGGCCTGGAAACTTATGCATTAGCACTGCACCACTGGCCCAGCTGTTGTGTTGGAGTCATAACTATGGTCTGGATGCTACATTATGTAGATGGCTGCTAGTACTGAGACAGCATTAGCAGGTGTACAACAAAAACAGGCATCAGGCTTCTGATCAGAAACTCCTGATCTCTGCCAAGTTAACTTTATTCCTTTATCTGCCTCCTTCGCCTCCTTATGCATTTCTACTGGGGCTACCCTTGCTGTCCTGAACACACTCAGTCACTCCAAGGATCACAGCCCTAAAGGTTTGAATACCAAACTCCTTCACCTCTCTGCTCCTGCTGTTGCTGCTCCTATCACCACTCTTCCAAGCCTTTCCTTTCAACTTGTGATCATCCCCCAGACTTAGAAGCAGGCTAAAGCTCTACCCTTCTACAAAAGAGGTCACTTCCAGCACTGGGAATTACCACCAATCTCCATCCTCCCTGCCTTGGCTAAGGTGCAGTAAAAACTCATCTTTTCCCATCTCTTCTCTTTTCTCCTCCCTATCTCTTCTCCTTTCTCCTCCCTCTTCCCTCACCTTTCCAATTGAACTTCCACAAACATCACTCCAATGAGTCCTCCAGGTCATGAACTCCATGCCAAAAGGCATGGATCATGGTCAAATCACTTTAGCTATTTTCACCGACTGGCCTAAAGCCTTCTACTGGATAAGCTGGGGGGGGGACCATCTGACCTGACAGCGCGTTGGTTTCATTACTTCCTTTCTAACTAGCACCAGTTGGTCAAGGATGGTAACCCCTTATCCTCCCCCTGTCCATCAGATCTGGTGTCCTTCGGGGGCCCCATTCTATTTTCTCTTTTTAAATGATCTCCCCTTAATCTGTGTCACCTTGTACATACACATCTATGTGGTAACATGGTACTCTTTGCCTCTGGGGCTCCGATCCTGGAGCTGGAATTGTCACTTCAGTGGGACTTGGTTGATGTCCACTGCTTTTTCATCTCAAATCAGCTCTCGCTTAATGCCAAAAAGACTTTCCATGGCCTTTGATAATAAGCAGAGACAAGCAAGCCTTCAACACACCCCAATCTTCAGAACTCAAGCTGGTTTCTCACTTGAAGTTGTATTCTACTTAGAGCATCTCAGAGTGAACCTGGACCAACAGTTCAGGTTCATTAGACGTTATCAATGCCAACAAAAACTCCGTCACATATTAGGCATGCTGCAATATAACAAATCCTGCCTTCCACCTTCCAATCCACCATGAAATCATCCTCAAGATGATCCTGCTAGTTTTTGACTACTTGGATGTGGGTTACAATGCTGCCCCCAGATCATCACACTTGTAGCACTAGCACTCGGGAGTTATTGTCCTGCCTATATCGTGTGTGTGTGTGTGTGTGTGTGTAAGACAGAACACATAACAGGCTGTGTGATTGTAAGGGAATGTGTGCATGCCATGGGGGCTGTTGGGTACAAGGAATGGCTTTAACCACTCAAAGTGTATATATTTACAACACATACCCTAGGTGTTATCACCTTATAAAACAGGCAATAAATGAATACAGTCTATGTAGTTCAGGTTAGTTGTACAGTCATAAGGAAATAATGCACAACCCAGTAATGTCTCTTGACTAATGAGGTTACAGGGTTTTTAAAGTCCAGTTTATAAAATGTTACATATAATTGCACTTTATTCTATGCATCTTCATTGTATGGGAAATATAGTCATACTACGGTGGATTTAGGAGCAGTAGGCCACGGCCCATTTAATGCTTCTTACTCAGCACCCGTAATACTGGAGACTTGCTTCGGACAATATTAATTTATCCAGTCTGTTCTTACAGGTCTGTTTATTATTACTAATGGTTATGTCATTTGGAAGCAAATTACAACAATTAACAATTCTTTGTGAAAAATATTATTTCCAACAATTCTTTGTGAAAAATAATATTTTTTTTTAAACTATTAATGTTTTGTCCTTCTATTTGAAGTGGATGCCCCCTAGTATTAACAGGCTTAAAGCCAAATCCCATTTCACACATCAAATATGGACTTTGGACAATTTCCCTCACAAGTAGCAGGTGACTTCTTAAACATCTCATCTCAAGTGTCATGAGATTTAAATGTATTAATCTGTCTGTATAACTAGATTCATGTAACCCTAACATGTATTTTACCATTTTCCATACCCTTTCTACTTGGAAAACATCACTCCTTTTATAAAGGCACCAGAACTGGCAGCCATAATCCAAATGTAGGTGAACATAGGATCTGTAAAGGAGAGCTAATACTACTGGATCTCTACACTTTATATTCCTACGGACGGACCATATAATTTTGTTAGCTTTTTTAATAGCTTCATTAATGTGCTTGGTGCTGCTTAAATCATCACTTGTCATGACCCCTAAATCTTTTTCATTGTTAGTTTCAGTAAGTTGTCTTCCACACAAGAAGTATGGATGTTTTATATTCTTGGTCCCTAAATGACTAACTTTGCATTTATCATGATTAAAATGCATCTACCAAGTTGATGCCCAATTTGTAATATGATTTAGATCTTCCTGAATCCTGTTTGATTCTTCTGTTGAGTTACATGTGCCACCTTTTTGAGCTACCAGTGTACTTCATATTCCAGCTACTTATATTCTCTGTTAGGTCTGACCTAAATATATAAAATATAAGAGGACCCAATACTAGTCCCTGAGGTACTCTGCTAGACATGGTGTCCTCGTCAGACAAGAAGCCATTGATTACAACCTTCTGAGTATGCCCCTCCAGCCAGTTAGAGATCCATACAACATATTTTGAGTTAACATCCTGTGATTTAAGTTTATGAGTGCCCAGTGAGGCACAAGATCAAAGGTTTTGCTAATGTCTAAAAAAAATAACATCACACAGTGTATTATTATCCAAGAGATGACTCATTTTTTCATAGAAACACTACCCATTTGTGGTACAGGATCTCCCTTTCTTAAAACCGTGTTGCTATGGATCAATGTTATTCAAGGAAGAATATATTCTATTCTTTATGATACCCTCTAATATTCTGCATATTATTGATGTTAGGCTAATGGGTCTGTAGTTACTAACATTACGTTTTTCAACCTTTTTAAATGGGGAACCGCATTAAGCTTTTTCTAATTACTAAGGATTTGGTTGCTGTTTATGCTGTATTCAGTAGCTTTTTTAGTGGATAAATTAAATGTTTAGACATAATTTTTAACATACTTCCAGTAATATCTGGGCCAGGGGAAGAATAAACTAAGATTTGGGATTTTATTTTTAATTTCTTCCTCGGTAATTTCAATATATTCACTTGTACCTATATCAGTGTTATTGGATGTTTTACTCTTTTTTGCAAAAACATTACAAAAATGGACATTAAACACATCAGACATTTCTTTAAGTTTGCCAATTGTTCTATTGTTATTAATTATAAGTCCAACTTTAGATTTTGCTTTCTTGAAAGAGAAAATATAAATAAGTATTTACTATTATCCTTATTGGCATTTTTGGCAAGGTTGAGTTCCATGTTCCTCTTTGTTTTGCTTATTTCTCATTTGCATATCTTCTGTAACTGCCTATATTTTTCCAAAGAAAAGGCATGTTTTTGAATTACCTATATATTTTGTTTTTCTTTCTTAATAAGCTAGTAATTTTATTGTTTCACCATTTTGATTTAATTTTACCATTTTTAGCTGTTATGAATTTTAGAAAGTTTATCACTAATGTTTAATATGGCATTTTAAATCTTGAGCCATGTTTCTTCTGTGTTGCAGTTTGCTAATAAGGAAACCCAATCAATACCAATCAGTGCTTTATTAATTTGTACCAAGTTGGCTCTTTTGTATAAATAAAACTCCGATACCCCCTAATATTTGGTACGAAAGTGCTCAATATTAAATTTAATAAGACTGTGATTGCTATTAGCTAATGGAGGACAAGATCTACAATTTTTTATTGTAATGTTTGTTGAACTTAGCACAATATCTAGAATGTTAATTCCCCTAGTTGGATCTGTTACAGATTGTTTAAGTGTGTTTTGTTTGCAGTCACTGACCAACACTTTACCTGCAGTAGTACTGGCCAAAATGAGTCACCCAGTCTACATCGCTCAAGTTCAGGTCCCCCATGAAAACAATATCCCCCATTTCACAAGCTTATTCTATTTCTGAAATAATATGATGCATTATAACTAAAGCTGAATCAGGAGGGCAGTAGCATAATCCAATAATTAAGGAATCCTGAGAATTAGAAAACAGTTTCACACAAAATGTTTCAGTACTCATTTGCTTATCTGCTTTGAACTGAGATAATTCCACTGCTTGGAACATGGAATGAATATATAAGGCTGTTCCTCCCCCTTTTTTTGATTCTCTGTTAAGGAAGAACAAGTCATAGCCAACAATGTTTTTCCCTCAACCATCACTGCATGACCATCATGTTTCTGTGATTGCAATAGCTTCAGGCTTTTCTGCTACTATGTCGGCCAAGAATTTGTCAAATGTATTGCTTAAGCTGTGTGCATTGAATAAACTAGTCACTGTATATTTTCTTTGTTTTCATTTTGGTTAATATGTCAGTCAACTTTGTTTTGTTTTAAAAGTCAAAGAATCTCAGCACAAAAGTGCTAAGGCAAAGGTTGCCCAGAAAGGACACTGGTAATAGAAAAAACACAAAGCAGCACTCAGTCAAAAATAATCAATAGAGAGTCAATAAATGCAGGTAAAACTGACAGCTTTAATCAGCAGAGCAACACTGAGCAAGCAGCTCAAAGCCCCAATGCTTCGGAACCGACAGCCCTGAAGAGCCGGGGTTTTAAGCTGCACTCTCGATGTTGCTCTGCGGAACTATGAGTTTGAAACTATGAGTTTTGCCTGAGTTTTCTGGCTCTGTACTGATTTTTTTGGGAGCAAATGCTGTATTGTGTTTTTCTTTATTGTCATGTCCACTGAGCACTGGCTGAAGTTGATTCATGCATGTGGTGCCCTGAGTTTCATTGGCAATAAAGCCAAGTTTCAAATAAATGTAGAATTACTTATATCCCCATAATGCAAAGCATCATGGGAAGTATATGCAAATCATCATGACCAAATTTAGATTGGTTCTGCTTTAAACAAGTGTACAGTGCCAAATGACTTCTCACACACTCTGCAAGGGCTGAAAACAGAAGACAGAGACATGCGTTTCATCCTACCAGTCTAAAGTATTTCATGGTGATTTGCATATACTTCCTATGAGGCTTTGCATTATGAGATGTGTAATTTTACATTTCTTAGAAACACTGCTTTATTGCCAATGTCCCTTCTGGGTAATCCTTGCCTCAGGGCTTTTGTGCTGAGGTTCTTTGACTTTTAGATTACTTCCCTATTTTGGACTCACCATGACTCAAACAGTAAAACCAAAAAATGATTGGTTCATTTTTCCCCTGGCCTGTTACAGATGATGCACACTGATGAGTCCTATGTAGGATGAAACACATGCCTGTGTCTTGTGTTTTCAGCCTTTGCAGAGAATGTGAGATTCCATCTGGCACCATGTACTCTTGCTTAAAGTAGAACCAGGGTAAATTATTTCCTGGTGATTTGCTTATACTTCTTATGATGCTTTGCATTATGGGGATGTTGCTGGATTTACTGGATGTGTGTAATTTTATTTTTGTTTTAGCTCACTTGATGCAGTAATAGTTAACTCTGTAATGTTTGCATTTTGCATCCTTTTGCTTTTTACTACTGTAACTTGCAATGGCCCCCTCTGGGGCATCCTTG
Source organism: Neoceratodus forsteri (assembly GCA_016271365.2). Classification (NCBI taxonomy): domain Eukaryota; kingdom Metazoa; phylum Chordata; order Ceratodontiformes; family Ceratodontidae; genus Neoceratodus; species Neoceratodus forsteri. The sequence continues at coordinate 813,475,017 of CM028131.1, forward strand.
AAACTAAGCTTTACTCAACAGATTTTCCCTGGTAAAACAACAATAATAAAAATTAAATTTGTCTGCTTCTCAGAACTTTTTGCAGGGTAGTTGAATCTAGTAACCGAGTGTTGCTTTTGGCCACACATCATTCCATATACATTCCAATGGATGGAGTTTTATTTGTGTAATGCTATCAATCTTTGTCATAAAAACACTAAGAAAAGTTGTGTCCAATGTAGCATATGCGATATTTTTCTATAAAATAATGTTTTTGATCCCAACTTCTAAACAATGTGAATAAATCTGATGGATAGTACTTGAATTAATTTCTTTCTCCAAAAAAGATAATTTAACTGTTGTTTGCACATAAAATGAAATGTACTGGTATGTGTACTGTTTAAAAATAAAGTAAAAATAAAACACTGAGTAACATTACATTGATAAGAAAGTAATTTCTGCACATAAAATGGGTAGGAGAAATTCTGTATTGTAATTTGTGGAATCCACTCAAATGGATGTTCAGTATTAGTATAACTGTACAGGTCTCTTAAATATCTTTTTCAGGCTTATGGGCTTTATTAAACATTTTATAACCATGATAATCCACTCCAGGGTATGTCATTTGCTGGCATAACCTCATATTCTAGGGGTTGAAGGCTCTGGGGCATGAGGTTATTACAGCAGAACCGCACACCATGTCATGCATTATCGCTTACGTGCTAACCAGATTCTATGTTTTATAAAATAAAACTATGCAGAGATATGCCACATTAACATCTGTGTGATTCATATGAAAAATCAGTGAAGGCAGAATATGGCTTTAGCATCCCCGAACCAACAGAACAAAGAAAACAAAGAAAGGGCAGACGATACAGTACCTCCATGGTCTGAGACTGGTGCATGGCTTTGATTGCATTCTGTGCCATTGCCCTTGAAGAAAATGTGACAAACGCACAGCCTGTGGGGACAAGGGGGACAGGGAGCAGGAAAGACAAAAAACAACAAGACAAAAGGGTTGGACACTTGTTAAACCAACACAGTCTACGAGAACGGCCACAAGACGACACTGTTCTCAGTAGTACATAAAAATAACGACATCTGTAACTTATTGGCTGACAATGCTGACTTGTTAATCTGACCTTGTTAATGGATATAGAAAAAACGCAATTGTTTTCTTTTTAGTCACAGGTATTTAGAAACCAGCTGAGTTCCAGTATTTACTGTTATTTATGGGCATTAAAAAAAACTTTATTTGGTCTATACTTCAATTTTAACTAATGAAAGATCCCATTTGCGATAGATGTTTTTCCACAGAAACAAACTGGGAGACATTCTTTTGTGAACAGGTCCCTAAAGAGATCATTTTCAGTATTTTATTTTGGGGGGGGGTGGCTAAACAACTAATCATAGGAGTGTCCTGTGTTGCTGCTGACTTTAAAAATAAACTGACTTCCATCGTTAGGGATGATATTATTCCAAACAGAGCTCAGTGCCGACTTTAATTTACAACCCACCTCCCTTGTGACCAGTAGCCTGCCTTCTAGAACAGTGATGCAAAAACTGCCAAATACAAGCAGTTTTTTAAGATTAAAATTAGCCCTCAATAACAAACACTTAAAGATGCAATTAGGGAATTTGGCATAATTAGTTTCTTAAGTTTATGACAGTTCCCATAGGTACAGCTTAACTACACACATAAGGGGTGATGAATGGATGACAATTCAGTAAATGATTGGTTCTTCTCTATATTTTGTGCCAGCACAAAGAACTAAAGAGGTCAAGTACACAGCTGACTGTAATGGTACAAGCTTCTCACTTCAGCCTACACAAGTCCCTTATTAATTCAGAAAATAGCCAAAGTGTTGGTTTTCTAGCTTCAGGAATCTGCCAGCCATGACCTTTTAATTATGAACAATTTGGGCTGATTTGGGTGATTCAGTAATGTGTAACTGTGGCATGCTAAAAGCTCCACAGCTCCCGCACTGTGATCTTTTATATCCTTCAGAATGTGTTGATTTTATTTTAATCTGACACAATCTAAACTCAGGTTTCAGGGAAAACTGTGCTTCGACACACTGTGCAAGCCAGTTTGCTAAAAAAAATTACAGTGTTTACACTTGAGGTATTCCCAAACCAAGCACATCAAAAAGACTCTGAGATAACATGCTAAATTACCATTTAATAACTAAAGCATGAAATCCCATTTCTGTTATCAGAATTACAAGTGCTCCTGTGACCAGTAAGAAAAAAATACTCCACAAGCCTTCTTGTTAGGAGTTCCTTGTACTGGTGGAAATCAACGTGCAAGGCGTGAAATAATGTTTTTTTTTCTCAGCTTTTGCTTTAAATCTACCTGGCTGGATTAACAAGTCATGGCTGTAGTAACAGTTTAATCAAACAACAGTAAGAGAAAGCAGTGCTTGCCCATTACCCCAAAGCTCTATGCAACGTATTGAGCCTGCTCGTAAAAAAAAAAAAAAAAAAATAGGTCAATGCATTTTTGCAGTACACAGTCACTTTGTACACAATTCTTCGATATGAAGGGAGCTCATCTATTATACATGGGCTGCTGTTATAAAAACATTGCAGAATTTAAATGGATTTTAGCTTTTAAAGACCTAAAACATTTTGCTTAAACACTGTTGGCATGCATTACTCATTGTAGATATTAGTAAAGTGTAAATGACACTATTTAGACTGAATATAAATAGCTGTGTTGTGTTACAGCTGTAGTGATCTGTACTTAGGTTTAATTTTGATTTAATATACACAGACTAGGTTTAAACAAACTATGATAATGGGATGATTGCTGGCACATGATGGGTCAGACCATTCTAAGTGGGTCAAAATCATGCATTCTGTAGGGCAACATTCTGCTGCAGTTCCAGCTGTAGTACATTGAAGACAGAGGTCCTGCTTCAGTCTAACAAAATTACCACTACTACCAAATGCTGCACTGCTTAAAAACATTTTGATGAAACTGGAGGAATCTGGAGATGAAAATGATTATCTTCCTGGAGACAAGAGACAGTAGAAACATACAAGACCTCAAAACTGCCAGTTTTTTATATCGCAAGGACCATTAATGCCTCTTCACATGCTTAGGCTGCCCGAAAAAGTGCTGGCACTCACCCTTTCGATGTCAACACTGTGCACAAAGTATGCCAAATATCAATACAACAATCGATACAAATATGCTATGTAAGCCAGTGTAGCAAGAGATGCCACAATGTCCTGCTTTAATACATCAACTTAGCACTACATGCAACAATACTTTAATAAAAAAGTTACTAGGCTCTACAGGGAGTTACAGTTCAACGCAGTCTCATTCCAAATATTGTATAAGCTTGGCATAAAGTTCATGCAGTTGATGAATATTTTTATCATACAGCTAGTTTATCTATGAGAGCCCAACTGAAAGACAATGCCATTTTTTTTCTGCAGTGGGATCCTGCTTCTTCCCAATTTATAACCAAAAGGACAAGACACTTGTGGCAACGTCACACAATGAGCCAAGCATACATGATGAGATTCAAACTTGGGTCCCTTTCTTCACCAATCTTGCTCTAAGCACTAAACCAGCATGTCTCAAATCAGTCCACCACACTTGCATACAACAGCAGAATTTTGTGTGGCCACATAGGTCTTTATAGGTCTGGAAATGCTGAGAACTGGTAATCTCTTTCTTTATAAATATATGGGAGACAAATTTAGAAGGGAGAGGCAGCAAGAATCGGAATTACTGTAACACTGCCTGAAAGGAGATTTGATGTATGAGTGGAAGTGGTTAAAAAAAAAAGGAGACCACTACTAAGTGCTGGTGACTGGACTTGAGGCCATCACTAAATTCTGGTGACCACGCTTTGAAGCCACCAGAATATTAGGGTATAAGAACCAATGCACTGAATACATGGCTTGATAACATTCCTTTTGGAAGGCAGTCTCATAACAACTCCTGATTGTGTACATCATGTAATAATTATCTACTGCCAGCTTTATGTCTTTATGGATTTTCCTTGCAGCGAACTTGTTTCTAAAGTGTAGGCTGACTTAGGACAAAACTGAGACATGGTAGCTCTAGACACTAGATCCTGCTATGTAACAAAGCAGCACTTGCAACACTATCCCCTTGTGCAGTATCAACCAAGTGCCGCGGGTACAGCCTAATCCAAGCTTTCAAAAGAAGAAGAAATACAACAAATTTGTCAGATAAGGCATGTTTTACATCTATTTAATTACCCTACTTTGGACAGTAAAAGAGTTTAGAATGGTTATCTGTAGGCAATTAGCTAACACCCAGACCTCAGAATGAGACCTATGCTGCAGAAACAGAAGCCGCAGTAGTTCATGTAAAACAGGCAGTTTGCATAAATTAGTGTTTGTGTTTAAAATACAAACTGGCATTTCATCGTAGAGCTGTAGATAAAAAAACAAAACAAAAAAAAACAGCAATGATGAAAAAATTATAACTTCCATGGAATTAGATAGGAGAGACATTCTTTACCTTCTGAGGCTGACTTTGCAAGTGTTCCTGCAGCATCAGGTGGGAAACCTCATAGAATACAGGGTCTGGGATGATGTCATAGCCTTAAAGTCAGCCTCTCCCGGGTATAGGTAGGGATGATGACATTACCCACATGTAAGGACATTTCCAGTGACAAAATGGAATGACGCAAAATCATCATCTATTTTTTCTGGGACAATGTTACCACTTATGAAAAATGCTACCCCATTAACAAATTCCTGGGTACATCCCCAGCCTGGAATGCTAGCATGTTATTTCCACAGTACTGAGCTATGAGTTCGAATAGTAGTTTTCAGTACTCTGGACCAGACTCCAAAAAACAGTCAAGCAATAATTTTTTTATGTCAGTACAACAAGCAAGATGGTCACTGCTTGAAGCAGCTACCTTACAAGTAAGGGGGAAAAACGAATGGTGGTTGAGCATAATGGTATCACTGAGTTTGCCTGTGCCACAGAAGTCATTGTTATCAATGGCACTCTGAAGAATCATACAGAAAGACATTTGTTTCACCAGACAGTAACTTTGTGTATGGTGTGTGGGTGCGCACATGTGCGTGATTTGCCATGCATTTACTATTTTAGCTCATTCACATTGTGGAAAAGTAACACCTATATTAGTGTGTTGGGAGTATTCTTTGTGTTGTTTTGCTTTATATGTCTTCAAGAAGAATAAAGGCAATGTAGGTTCTTACAATAAGGTATTACCTTCCATTAATAAAGACAATCTTTTAGAGATGGCATTTTTAAATGGCTGGGTAACATAGAATGATCAGAGAGAATTGACTAGATATGCACTATATTTCATTACCCACAACTAGAACTCAAAGGGCACAATCTACAGATCCCAATGCTGGTGCTTTAGGCAGCCCTAGATGCATGCAGGCCCCTCTCTGTAGATGCAAAGGCCTACATACATTCTTAGGACACCCCTTCCCACAGATTACAGACCCAACCCAATCCATGGATCTATAATCATTGGGGGGAGGCTGAAAGGTGGTGTGACTGGACTAAAATGGCATGTACATCATGAAATGCATGCTGTAGAGGGCTCTAGAAGGGCATGGAGGTTATGCCACAGAAACCTATGAATAAGTGAACAGTGTCATAGACTTAACCATTCCAGAGTGTTTTTGACCAAGAACAGCCCCCCCCCCCCCCAACAATTATCCCAACTATCTCATATACAGTGGAGGACATCTAGGCCCAAGACACAGCATTTTACTGTTTCTAAAACATTTTAAATACTGAAAAGGGGATATGGCTATCTAGGTAGACTGCCATTACTTACAGTTTCCTACTCACATGGAAAAGGAGATCTACTAGGCTGCAGACTTGTGCTTCACTGTGGAAACCCAGTGTTTGGTCCAGCTTGGCCCCCTGGGCCTAAGTGCCACTCTGCATTATGGACAAGGGTGCCTGAGGCTGTCTGCCTGCATGGAGCAGCATCATGATGTGTAGCTGTTCAGGACGGCAATGCCAATATCATGCATTGAGCAAATTCCCAATAATTACTAGTTACTTTAAAAGGCTTATTTACTGCTGGGACTAAGAAATGAAAGAAACAGAAACAGAGGAACGGGTAAAAGAATTCTAACTGCTTGACCTCAGACTTTGCAATTATTTATGTCATATTTAAAAAAATGTCAGGAGATCACTGACATAACTAAAGGAGTGCATTCCTGATAATCTCTGTAGCTGCATCCTAACCCCATTACCTCCCTCACCTAACACTTTCAGAAGACTAAGAAAGATATTAGCTTGGAAAGGTTTCTTCAAGTAATTTCCTCCTCCAGACAGAGCCAGAGGGAGGTAAGCAGCCTGCCACAAAACAGATTTCTGAACACATCTATTAAACTTGTCATCTTAACTAAAGAGATATCGTAACTTGGGTTTTGTGCCTTTTCCTGGAATTTCAGGAGCACATATGGTCACCAGTTCAGGAATAAAAGTTAGAAAGAAAACAGTTCATTTAGCAAATTTATCTTGTAAGTTTAGGTTTTCAGTTCTAAAGTTTAAACTCCATATTAAGCCTATTTGACTTTGGTGGAGTAGGAGGGCTGGAATTTTAATACCATACATAAATACACCTTGTGTCTGGGGCAATTTCTGAAGGGGTTGCTTCTGCCTCATTGCTCTCAGAGGCAATGCTGTATTGTCATGTGCAAGGCATCCCAGACTTAATCCAGGCATCCAACAACAGATAGTTACTTCCTTTCACCACCAAACTGATAATTTATTAGCAGAGTACTGTTCCCTAGAGACACTGCAGCCCAGACAATGTGGTGGCTTGACCATTTTTTTTAATTGCCCAGTTAAACTTAGTTACAGATGACAGATGCACCTTGCATTAGAAGCATGCTGCCAGAAACCATGTCTACCTGTTGTGAACTGGAGATAGTTTAAAAAATAGCCCCTGTGCCATCCTACATTACAGGCTACCAAAGGCTTGATTTTCAGCCCCATGCTCTTTTTGATCTTCCATGCCACCACCTCCCAATGCTGTGCAGTATCACAGCTTTAGCCAGTGATATCTTGCAGGATACTGCAATGATAATTACTGCAATTTGTCACAAAGGAAACTGTGGCAAATAATTATAGAGAGCTTCATCTCAGTGGGAGGCAATGTACCTTATCTCTCTTGGTCACCTCAACTCTAGGTTCACCATAAATGCCATTTCTATGCTGATGCTATCCAACTCAACTTATCCTTTGAATGTTTTACAGACACTGTCTCACCCTGTCTACATGTTTCAACCAAGTCAAATTCTGGCTTTGTCTATGTAGCAGTTATTCTCAATGTCTTTATCAAAAACTCCATTTACAATATGAAGGAAGGTGAAGAGGACCATTTAACACTATGACCATTATGCACCATGTCCACATCCTTACAAGCTTGTAGACAATGAGCCCCCATACCAAGTGGCCACTTTAACACTGTGTCCCTACACAAGTTGACCTTTAGAGACTGTGACCTATACCAATGTCAGCATTAATTTTATTTAGTTTTTGTTGACTGGGAAATGAGGACTAGACAATTATGCCTATTTTTGACACATCCGGGGACGAACAGAGGGATACCAACTAAATTTGAACCAGATTAAGCTGTTGGTATTTTTAGTGAATGGGGAAATTTGGGTAGGACCCCAGGGAAATTCCCCTACTCTGTGTTATTGTTCCTTGTATTTGAACATGATTTGTAATATATGTAAGATGCTTTTATTTAAAAAACAAATTCCCTTTACTCTTTTCAAGAAGTGCCATTGGATCTTTACTACCCACCTGAACAACCATCAGAACCTGCAGATGGAACCTTGGTTTATTATCTGATCAGAATGACAGCACCTCAGGAGTGCAGCATCCCCCTCACGCTGTACAGCAATGTCTGTATAGAGATTTTACTCAAAGTACCGGGTGTGGGGCCAGAACCCACAACATTCCAGTCTTTCAGCCTCAGAGATGAGGGTGTAATCTGCTGAGCCACTGACATGGACAGTGCATTAGACAAGGCACATATAATACCAAAAGACAATTAGATACTGTGCCCACCTACGAGCAGACCTATATATGTTATGCCTCTGTACCAAGTGGCCATGAGACATTGGTTCCCTACAAGATAACCATTAGACACTGTGCTCCACAACAGCTGGCAAATAGACAATGTGCCCCCATAACACAGTCCACATAAAACATGGTGGTCTCCCGCCAAGCGATCGTAAGATATTGCACCCCTATACCTTCAGATCGTTAGTCACGGTTCCCCTTTACAGACCGGCCATAGACTTTATGCTTCCATACCAAGAGGCAGTTAGACAATGCACCCATTACCAGATGACCATTAGACACAATGCCTCCATACCAACAGTGATTTAACAATGTGCCCTCATACCAAATGGCCATTAAGCACTAAACCGCCATACCAAGTTAGAATTTGATAATGTGCCCCATAATCAAACAAAATGTGCCCCATAGCCACTAGACAATGTACCAAATGCTAGCTGGCCAGTAGAAAACATGCTCTCATCCCAGCGGAGAAATAATGTACCCCCAAAACTAGTCGGCAAATTAGACAATGTGTTCCAAAACCAGTAAGCCATTAGACAATGCGCTCCCACAATAGTTGACCATTAAAAAAATGTGTGCCCCAATAGCACCTGGCTGTTGGAGACTGTTCTTTAATCCTAGCTGACCATCAGATACTCAGCTCATGACAGAAGTAGGGCAATTCATAGAGAGGCTCTATGATTCATACAGCAGCAGCAAGATTTAGCGTGCAGCTGGCAGTCACTGTACAAACGTGTGAAAACATTGTTTACTATTGATTTTGATGAACTGTATATTCCATTTTTATTATTACTTAGAAAATGATCAAACTTCATCTGTAACTTACCAAAACTAATAACACTGGTCTGGTCCAAGTCCAGATGAATATTATTTATTACATCATGATCTAATCTGCTGCAAAGCTATCCGTCATCTTGTATTCTAATGCATCACATTAAAATTAGATACACTAACTTTTTTTCAACCTATACATGAAGAAAATGGTTAGGGAATGTCACTCAGAATATTACCTAACTGATAGTGCTACAGTATCTGGACTCTTTTACAGATTTTTAAATGGAACTCCTAAACCTAAACTGACTCTACATCTAAAGTGAAATGTGTGGTGTTTAAATCTGTCTGGCTTTAGAAAAAGGTTGGCAACCCATTCCTAGCCATTGGGATATAACTGCATTTTTAACACTGTTAAAATAACAAGAAAGTTGAAGTATCTGTTAATACCACCAACAAAATATTCTAAACTAATACAGTACATTACCAAAATGTTGTAGTGAAATGCATAATATGTATGTTACATACTAGGTTTTTAACAATTTAAAGGCTAAAACTGTTATTACTCATTTTGACCTTTAATGTGGTCCCTGACAATCTCATGATGGTATGAGTACTCATCAAGCCTAGCATGGTACATGACAGGTACATTATCAAGCTTTCTAGGTTTTCATTTTCCTAACCTTTAATACACAGAAGGCAACACATCACACTTTGGATATGGTTTTATTGGACTTCTGGACTTTCTTATCATGCTGAAGGTAAAGTCATAGAAAGATAAGCACATAAACAGAAAATAAAGTTAGAATTCTAAATGCCCAAAAGGGCTATTATGTTCCAATATGATATTTTCAAAAGACACTACATAGCCTCCCCTGAGACTATTAAATTCCATGTACGTTTGATAGTTCTGTTTTGGACTTCACAAAGACCATGAAAGCAATGTAATTCTTCTTTGTAAGGAGTTCAGGTGGGTAAACTTACAAGCAGGGACATATTAAAGTATAACCTTTAGCCATAAGCAGCTGCCTATACCTACACTGACTGTGACATATAGCTCCAATTAGTGCATAAGGACAGAGATATTATAGATTGTACACTCACCTCGACTCAGCCCGTCGGGTCCCCGTAGAATTCTACACTCTTCTATCTGACCAAATGGAGAAAACATCACCCTGATATCGTTCTCGTTACATTTCTTTGAAACCATTCCTATGAACAATTTTCTGTCTTCCACAGCTAGGAGATAAAAATAATGAATGAGCAAAGGCCATTTCATCTTCTTCCTATGATCAATCCTTCATTACCACATCAAGCCAGGCCCCTATCATGTGAGTCCACGTCTGTTACTGAAGAAAGGCCCTAAGGCAAACAGTTTCACATATAAAAGATGCAGAATCGATTTTTCCTTTCTGCTTTTTTGTACATAAAAAACACCTTAATACTTTAAGAAAGACTTGAAGCTTGGAATGATAATTTTACTGTAAAAGAACAAAGCTACTGTTCACAGGAAATGACACGCTAAACATGGATTGGTTCTCAAAGGTTCTGCCAAGCTTCCCCTGAGCAGCAATATGCTGTATGTAACCTACAATTCATTTTTAGAATGCCTTGTTTCAGCACAATACGGTTTACTTTTGTACAGCTTCATTCACACTGTACAAACTGCATCCCAAAACACTTCACAGTGAAAATAAAACAAAACTGAAGCCCAGACTGGTGACATGGAGTGCCTTCTCGTACACATCCTGGTGTGATGCGACGACTGAGGTCAGGGAGAAAATTGAAAAGGAATACAAGGGCAGGATGAACCCTGTGCACCTCCCTAGACCCACATCACCACCTGGACACATACTGGGGGGGGGATCCATGGAGGAATTACTCCACAGGTAGGTCCAGAGAAGGTGGGTGCCAGCCACAGAGAGGTGGGACAGCAGCTGAATCAGCTTGCCTAAGGAGTAAAGAGCAGTATGGAAGAAAGAAAAAATGAAAAGAAATCTACAGAACACAAAAATGAAAAATGATCAAATGTAAGCAATATATAATTCATAGACCCCTTTGAAATGGTACATACAGTATCAGATACAAAGTAGTTTAAACACAGAAAAATTGCAAGTTGCCAAAGTAAAGAACAGTTATGTAAGAACTTACTATAACAGTAGATCTTGGAGAGAATCTTCTCCATTAAGGCCACATCTTTGGAACTATAAGTCATCAGCATTAGGACCACATGGAAAATGTTACTAACTGGGGGTTACCCACAAGGTCATGCAGTGTCTTCGTGTATATAAACGTGCGCAGATCCATCACAGCTATTTGGATAGGCATTGTTTAGACACAGGAGCGCCCTCTTTCCCAGAGACGAATGAAACAAAAAGCTGAGAGGACTTTCTGCAGTCCTTAGTGTGAGTAATACAGTAGCTCAGTATTCTATGTACATCCAAAGTATGGAGCAGTGCCTCACCCTGGTTGGCATGCTCAGGATAATATACACGAAGGTGTATCATTTAATTCAGTGGCAATACAGGTACTACTTTCAGAAGAAACTTAGGATTCATACGCAAAGAGACTCTGTCTTTGTCAAAACTTAAATAAGAAGGCTCAAACATTAGAGCCTGAAGCTCAGAGAAGTCATCGCAACTACAATCAACATTTTCTATGACCAGAAACATAAGCCATAACTTGGGGTAGTCTCAAAAGGAGCTAAAGTCAATTTCTCAAGTACAAAATTCAAGTCCCAAGGTGGTACCAGATTACAGATAGGAGGTTTGAAGAATACTTTTCAGAAAAGTATGGGATACCTCTAACTGGACAACTGTATGATCACCAATAGGGGCATGTAAAGTTGATATAGTGGCCAAATGCACCTTAATCGAGGAGTACTGCAGGTCAGAGTTGATCAGGAAAAGCAAGTATTCCAACACAGCATTCACAGGACATGTAAAAGGGTCCAAATTCTAAGAAGCAGCCCACAAAGTCAAATGCTTCCATTTCATGGAATAAGTATGCCTGGTAGAAGGCTTCCTAGCCACAATCAGGATATCAGCAACCTTAGGGGATACCCCAAAATGCGCAATGTCCATGTCTTCAGGAACCATGCGTGCAGATGTAGGGACTTCAGGTCCAGACAGAGCAGGGGCCCTATGTCCTGTGACAACAGACCCCAACCCAGTGGCAGAGGGACAGGAGGCTCCACTGCCAGGTGTGACTGGAAACCATATCTGGCAAGGCCATAATGAAGCAATGAGGATGAGAGTGGAACTCTCCACCTGCAACTTGAGCAGAAACCTCTGAATTGGAGGAATGGGGGAAAATACCTATAGGAATTTCCCTTCCAAGAGAGGGTCAATGTGTCTTGCCAAAAACCTGCAGGCACTGGGGTAAGCAAGCAGAAATGTGGCAGTTTTGCACCGTGTACGGATGTAAAAAGGTCCAACTCTGGATGACCCCATCTTGCAAAGAGGTTGTTTACCACAGAGATCAGCAGTTCCCATTCATGAACCATCAACTGGGACCTATTTAGCCTGTCTGCTAAGACCTTTTGAAGACCTGGGAGATACAAGGCCGATAGCTGAAAGTCATGTGATAGAGCATAGTACCATACTCTCATTGCTTCCCTGCATAAAGGAATAGGAGTGAATGCCCCTGTAGTGCATCGCATTCTGTTGTCCATCTGGATTAGCAGAGGACCAGAGCAGAGGTGCTTCTGAAAGGCCTGGAGGCTGTACAGGACAGCCCTCATTTCCAGGACATTTATATGCAGCTCTGCCTACACATGACCCCTGTGCCTGGTAAGGGCTGAGATAAGCACCCCAGTTGGAGTCCAAAGCATCTGCTGTGAGGATCTGTACAGGAGCGTGTACAAAGAATGGAATGCCCTTCAATAGGTTTTTGCAATCCATCCACCATGGCAACGCACTGAGAAGGAGACGAGACTAGACTAATTTGTTCCAGTTCACCCATCAGCTGATCCCACTGGACCCAGAGTGTCCACTGATGGATCCTCATATAAAAACGTGCCAGTGGTACAGTCAATATGGCCACAGCCATGAGGTTCAGGAGGTGCAACATTGTTCTCACAGATAGAGTGGCTCTTGTATACCAAGAGCACCTGGGAAATCAGATCGTCTTCCCTGTGCTGTGGTAGGAGAGCACATAACTTCTCTGTGTCCAAGACTGCCCCTATGTACTGCAGTCTTCGGGCACAGAATCAATACAGACTTTAGGTCATTCACTTTGACCCACAAGTTGAACAACTGATATGTCCTAGACAGGGAATGTAGCAGGGCGTCCCAGGATCTGGCCTTCATAAGCCATCCATCCAGATAGGGGAACACATACAGGCCTTCCCTGCGAAGGGCTGCTGCAACTACTGCCAAGCATTTGGTAAAGATCCTTGGAGCAGAAGACAAGCCAAAGGGGAATACTCTGAAATGACAGTGTCCTCCCTCCAGCATATTGTGTGGGGGATTTCCTAATCTTTACATGAAGGTATGCACCCACCATGTCTAGAGAACAGAGCCAGTCCCCTGTTTGAAGAATGGGAATCAGAGATTACAGGGATACCATGTGAAACTTTTTGTATTCGATGCACAGGTTGAGATCCCCAAGATCCAACAGTCTGAATTTAGTACTAGGAAGTATCTTGAACAGAACCCCCTGTTTGTCTCTTGAGGAGGAACTGTTCTAGTGCATGTTTTTGGAAAAAAAACTGTACTTCTTCCTTCATAAGGGACACATGGCCCAACAGATTAAAGGAATGAGGCACAGCATGATCTGCAGGGATTTGTAACAGCTCCAGAGCATGCCTCCTTGCAATTATCTCTAGAACCCACTCATCCGTAGTGACCTCATGCCATTGTTTAAGATGCAGGGGAGATCCTCCCCCAACACTCACCCCTAGAGGTGACAGCTGAGGTGGGGAGAGAGATGGAAGACAGTCAGGCAGAACCAGAGGCAGCAGAGCCACTGGAATCTATTCCTTTGAGTGCTTTTGTATGGGCACTGTTCGGGGAGGGGACCCTGAAGGTGGCCACCTCCTCTACCATGGTCTTGCTGGTGGTAGACATGGCTACCTTGGGTGAAAGGAACCCCTGACCACAACTTCTAGCAGGAGTGGAATACAGGACCTTTACAGACCTTGGAGTCATTTTGGAAGTTTGAAGGCCACATAGTGCCTCTTGAGCATCATAGTCAAACAGTTTTAGACCTTTAGAAGGAGAATTCAAAACTGCCTGTTGCACGTCATTGGCAAAACCAGCAACTCTAAGCTAAGAATAACTCCTCATGCAAAAGCCATAAGCAGCAGGCCTGACAGCAGCAGATACATCATAAGATGTGTTCAGCAAGTGTTTGCCAACCTCAGCACCAGCAGACAATGTTTTAGGCAGATCTTTCTTGGCAGAGTCATCAGGCAAACCCAGAGCAGCAGTATGAGCAGCTTTCCATAGGCTGTTCTGTTATTTGATTATGTGGGCCTGGTAGTTTGCAATCCTAAGGCCCAATGACACAGGGGGATAAGTACATTTACCCAGCACATCCAGTCTCCTAGATTCCTTATCAGGAGGCAAAGTACTCATGTGCCTGGGGGCACTAGACCTCATGAGCAGCCATGATGACTACACATCCGTTTCTGGCTGGTTAGTATAATAATGCTTGTCTGACTGTGCTGGATACTGCTTATCAGCCTTTCTAGAACTGTAGGAAGTGAGTTTGGTCTGTACCATGCAGCAAACGTAGCATCCTCTAATTCAGGACAGAGGTGGAGTTATAACAGAGGGGGAACAGGGCACCTCCAAAATTCCATGAGATTCCTTTTTGTGGAATCTTCCTCTTCCACAGCAAAGCCCTCGTGGCTTGGAAAGATGGGTCCTCAGGAGGAGATCTTGGGTAGAAACCACCAAATCCTCACTACAGGATGAGAGGGTAGAACTAGAGTGAGGTGTCAGAAATTGCTCTCCCTCATAGTCATCCTCTAAATCACCTTCCATGGCCATGAGGTCAGGATTATATTCCACTTCATCGTCATCAGTGCGATTGATGATGGAAGCTGCAGAATGGACCAGTGAAGCCAGCAGCTGCTAAGAGGCAGGAATATGTGGCATCCTAGTGGAACTCATTGACAGGGGATGAGTACCAGAAGGCCCCATCAGCAAAATAACAGCCTGCATTGGTAATCCTGGCACAATGCTTCAAACTGTTTCTGCAAACAATGCCAGCACTGCCTGAGAGTTGACAGCACCAAGCAAAGGGGCTGGGACTACTTGCATCGATGGGCTTTGGCCTGATGACAATGGGATCATACCATACATTGTAGGAACAGCAGCACATAAGTCATGCCCCAATCTTGCTGTCTCAATGACAGTTGGTGGGGGTGGGGGTGGGCTGTAGTCGATGGCAGCAGTGTACGTGTTAACGAGTATATACCTTTTTTCAGTGGTGACTGGGACCTTGCTGGTGAAGCAAACTTGTCCTTTTCTCTGTGTTTGTGCTTATGGCTGGACGACAAGGAGGCCCATGATGACAAGCGTTCCTTGTCTCAATATTTACAGTTCGATGACTGCTTTTCGGCTGATGGAGAGGGAGACAGATTTTGAGCCCTGTTCCTTCTCCATGGCTTTCAATGCCTTGTATAGAAGGACATTTTCTAGAGCCTTCTTATGGCATTGCCTCATAGCCTGGTTGAAGTTGTGGCAAATCTCACAAGTCCCCCATGTTGTAAGACAGGTCCAGAGAGGACAAACAGTGCTCGTGTCTTCTTTAATAAATTTAATCTCTGCATTTACAATACCAAAATAATGGCTCTTTTGACTTAGAAGGCATACAGAGACAACAAGTTAGGACAGTAAATAAAGTAAAATAAAAAAATGCAATATTTTGGTTGACAGTGTTTCCTTCAGCTGGTCCAAGAAGGATGATCAACGGCATTAAAAGAACTCAGAAGTGACTGGGCCACCCATATTTATATACACATAGATGCTGCACATCACTATGGGTGGCTCCCCACTAGCATAAGTTTCCATGTGGTCCTAACACTGATGGCTTAAAGTTTCAAAGGTATGGCCTAACGGAGGAGATAGCCTCAAAGAAGAGAGATTTTTTTTCATTAAATCCAACCTAGTTTTGTAAAGTGTTTCAAAAAAAAATTAAACTGTTTATTTTTCAGATAGTCAGACTGGCTGCCTTTCTGATCATAGATAGGAATTCATCTGGTGCAGATCTTTCATTTTTTGTGGTCCTGTACATGGCATGTAAAAATTCAATATAGAACAACTGGCAATTTTGCATTGCACACACTTTTGGACGGTTCTTTTGTATGCTACTTGGAAGTGCATTCTGCAGTCCCTTTTTGTTATTTCAGCAAGCTTCCTACTTTCCAAGTGTTAATCCTTTGATTGGTAGAGGCCTTGAGCTAATAAGGCTGCTGCTTTCCCACTTTTCTTGCTGGCTTGCTGTGTATTTTTTTTCCATTTCTTTGCAGTATGAACTAGGTCACTCTAGCTTTAGTTTTATACGTCAAGAATTTTCAAAATCAAGCAGTACTGGCCTTTAATACTTTTGGCCACTGAGTGTAAGACTGGCTATGCAGCTCCCTATAGCAAGAATCATGAAAGGAGTGCCAATAAAGCATTCTTAGCTAGGAACTGACAACTGATGCCATATCTTCATTTTATAATGGTTTAGGTGCTTAATAAAGTGTAGATGCACTTGTGTGCTTTCATGCCTCTTGCTCTGCAAATGCAATGCAAATCCAGTTCCTCATTAATGAGAAGACAGCCAGAATTTGTAGTGAAGCTCAGATAAGGAATGAGCTTTCCTCTAGAGAATCTCAGTGCAGTAAGTTGTTTATTGCTATTGTTGTGGAAATAATTAATTTTCAAATGATAAAGAACTAACAATATAAATACTTTTCCCCCCACATTACCTTTTTTTGTCATAATCAATGCTTTTCAGAGAAGAAAGTAAGCTAGTGATTAATCAATCCAAGCAAACCTTTTAATTGTGTCCTGTGTTGTGGAACAGGGATAGTATTACTTACAGTGCTATAGCTTTCAGATTTATGCATTTGCAGACACAGAAAAGAAGGACATTTGGTCTATCAAGTTCTTTCCTTCAAATCAGTGGGGATAACTGTATAATTACTGGTGACCCCCTATATCAACTCACTGTAGAAGGTTTTCAAAAGCAGCAATAACCCAGTGTGATGTCACACCGAGTTATTATGGCTTTTGCAGACTCTTGCTCCACTGTTTTGTGTCACTCATTCGCAGCATGCCACCTGATTGTCTTTGTGTGCGCAGGCCAAACACCTCAAGAAACATGGCAGATCTGTTTCTGAGGACCCGCGCTGAGCATTTGCCTCTCACTCTCCTTACAGGTAAATTATTTATTAATTTTTTTCAGTATTTGTCTGTTTGGTCCTGTGTTTAGAACTTATCTGGCTGATGCTACTGAGTGTCTTGTTCATGAGACAGAGAATATGAGAGCAATTGGCAATGGTACCATGCTTTTCTGTATGCGCAGTTCAATTTACCAAAAAAAAAAAAAAAATAAGAAAAGAATGCATGGTTCAGTTAAGAAAACCAAAAGAAAAAAACTGTGTGTGTGTGTGTGCGTGTGCATGCGTGCGTGCACATGCAGCACAGAAACTGAACTGCTTCAGGGACTTTCTTTTCATTCACTCCCTGCACAGAAATGATAAAAAATTATAAATAAGTGACTGTGTGTCTATAAAGCGTTTTTTTTTTGTTTTTTTTTAAAAACACACTGTTGGTGTGTGATGACCTAATAAACATCTCGAGCTTCACTCTTGAGGTTTATGGGTCATCACACACCTCGAGTGTGTAAAACAACTTTATAATATATGGTGGAACGTTATCTGCAAAAAATCCAGCATTTTACAGGCTTGTTGTACCCTCGATGTGATGTCACAATGTTGGTTATACCATTGTGGGTACGTCACATTGATGGTACAACAACACAGAAAGTGTTCGCACATGCGCATTATGCGAACATCAGGCCTTCCTGAACCAGCTGTGGCCTAGATAGCTGGACCCAGAATGGAGCGGCAGTGACTTAAAACTAAGGAAACTTAAAAATGTAAAAGTAAGGCTCTCTTTTTGTTATTTATGTGGACCATACACTATAAAAGACAATGTATGGTCTGCAATCGGCAGCAAAGCATGTGTTGCCATCTCAAAGTTGCCAGGATGACTGAAACCTCTCAAGATTTGTTCTTGAGGTTTAAACGGTCGCTTTGACAACCTCTCGATGGCTACACACGCTTGTTACCGATTGCAGACCATACATTATCTTCTATGCAACACACAGCCACATATGCATTATGCTGTGTTTCATTCCTTTTTACCTTAGGTACTTACCAAACATTATATGAATACTTCCAGCTGATGTTATTCATAGATCTGTGACATTATTTTGATCAATGTAAAATGTCCATTTTTATTCTGATAGGTAAAATTGAAAAACAAAAACATTATTTTGCTCAAAGAAACATTCCTAGTGTTGTGTGGCATTTTCAGCTTCCGATGGAACTAAATTCTGTGGAATTTCAGAACATTCCACAGAATTTTGTGGAATTCTATCAGTAGTGGATTTCTGGCAATGGAATGCTTTTAGCAGATTACTACTCTGTCATATGGATAATTTATTTATTTGAAAACGTTTCACCAGTAAAGTCACACTGAGCTGCAATAGCTCATTTCCAAGTGTGTCCTGGGGGAAAGGGGAATGGGGGTACAAGAGTAAGTACAGGAAATGTGCAAAAATGGTAGAACATACAAGACATAAGCTTCAGTTAGATAACATTACAAATCTGAAATACAGTAAATCACTCGTGAAGAACTATACAGTAAATCAAGCATGTGACAATCAGGTACTACAAAACAATAGATCAAGAACACACAATGAATCAAATATACACAATTTATATACAAACATAAATATACACATGGGAGAGTGCATCACAAATGGAAAGGAGTATGGCAGACTGATGGGCCAACCCTCCCATTAGGATGTGTAAATCCCGCAAAGGGGAGGGTCAGCAGGACATAGGGGAGTAAAAAGAGGTACAAACATACTGTAAATATACACATGTGACAGTACAGCAGAAGTAGAAAGGAGAAGGACAGACTGATGAGCCAACCCTCCCTTTCAGGATGCGTGAATTCTGCAAAGGGAAGGGCAGGTGAGAGGTTATAGAGAAAACGGGGGAGAAGAGTGACAGAAACAGTATTGAAAGTTGAGATGGAAAAAGGGTAGGGAGAGAATGGTGACATGGGGAAAAGGGTGGGGCAAGCAAATAGAAGAGGAGAAACAAGTAGAAAAAGGAGAATGGGGAGAAAGAAGAAGAGGAGTACAGGCAAACAAAAGAGGGTGGAGATGAGAGCATAAGAAGAGTTACTGAGTCAGAAGTGAGGGGAGAGAGGGTCAGCTGCAGGTACAGGAGGAGGATGTGTAAGAATGAAGGAGGCAGGTTAGAGAATTAGAAGACATGGCTGAGTGAATATCTAAAGGTAGAGAATTCCAGGTACTGGGGAAGTGATAAGAGAAAGCAGATCTTCCAGAAGTAGAAGACCGGGAGGGGAGGGCAAAGGTCCTCTGGGTGGAGTTGCAGAAAGCGTAGGGTGGAGTTGAAGGGAGGGAGAGTAGGTAGGACGGCAGACAGCCAAGCCAGTACCTACCAATCAGAGAAGCACTGTGTATAAGGCATCTGGCATTAAGAGAAGGGAAGGAGAGGGAGGAGTAAAGGTCACAATTTTATTTATTTATTGAAAATGTTTCACCAGGAAAGGCACACTGAGCAAAAAGATGCTCGTCTCATGGTGCGACCTGGGGGGAGGGGTTACAGAGGAGGCAGATATGCATACAACAGTTGAGTTTAGAAGTAGAAATATACAGAAAAGTACATATTTTGGGTGGGATTACATTTGGACTTTGTTACATACATTTGGACTTTGTTACATAGGGAGAATAGTACAGTACATGATCTTCAAGGACAAGGCATGCATTTCATAGGTAGACAACGATCATAATAAATGATTACTTAAGTGCCAGTAACAGAGCTTGAGCTGAGCGAGATGCACCAGGATGACAGAGTTGGAGAGTGGAGACAGAGGAAGGGAAGAAGTGGGCTAGTGGACCATAGGTGTTAGTGGGGTGATTAGGTGGGGGGGAGGAGAGGGGAGTTTGTAGCTGTGAGTAAGGCTCAAGAGAGTAGGTTATATAGCAAGGAGGGAGGGAAGCAAGATGTAGGAGTGAAAAGAATGAGTTACAGAGTGAGTGAAAGTGTGAGAGTATAAGTGCGTAGGGCATGGTATAAGCCAGGCAATTTGGCTAATGCCGAGGGCTACAATAATGAGTACGGATTGGATAGTTGAAGGCAAAATGGCAGAAGGAGTTAAACAGAGTATACAGTCTGGTAAGGGTGGATTTAGGAGCAGTGCAGTAGACTGTGTCTCCAAAATCAAAGATAGGGAGGATCATCTTTTGGACAATATCCCTGTGGGAGGGAAGGGGAAGGCAGTTGCAGTGTCTATACAGAGCACCAAGTTTGGGGAGTAGCTCTGTGTGGATGGCCTCCATATGCACAGCAAAGTCGAGGTTCTTGTCTGGCCATAGGCCAAGGTATTTGAAGGCGGAGACATCTTCAAGTGAGGAACCATCTAGGGTGTGGGAGGAGAGGGTGGCAGCAAGCCAAGCAAGCCTCTGCTTGGTGTGAAAGGTCATAGAGACCGTCTTTTAGGCATTCAGTTAGAGCTGGCTGTCATGAAACCAGCGCTGGATATTGTTGAAATCCAGCTGGAGCTTAGTCTCAACAGCGGAGGCAAACAAGACAGTCATCCGCGTACATGTGGATATTTGCAATTGAGCAGGCATTAGGAAGGTCATTAAGGAAAACTGAAAAATGTATTGGACAAAGTATGGAACCTTGAGGGACACCAGTGTTTATGGGGAGAGGAGGGGAGATGGAGTTGCCAGTCCTGACTGATTGGGACCCACCCATGAGGTAGAAGAGGAACCAACAGGTGGCAAAGTCAGAGAGACTGGCTGTGTTAAGTTTGCAAAGGGAGAAGGGGGTGGGCAACAATGTCGAAAGCCTTGGCCAGGTTGACAAAGATGGCAGAGGTGATGCGTTCCTGATCCATGCTAGAGAAAATGGAATCAGTTGGCCCGAGTAGGGAGGTGGCGGTGGAGTGGGCCTTGTGGAAACAAGACTGAAAGGGGGTAAAAAAGGAGGAAGAGTCAATAAAGGAAGAAAA
Organism: Neoceratodus forsteri; assembly: GCA_016271365.2. Taxonomy (NCBI): domain Eukaryota; kingdom Metazoa; phylum Chordata; order Ceratodontiformes; family Ceratodontidae; genus Neoceratodus; species Neoceratodus forsteri. The sequence goes on from CM028131.1 coordinate 813,496,134, forward strand.
CTGGGCCAGAGTCAAGTGCTCTTGTAGCACAGCAAGGATTGGGAGTACAGATATCAGGCAGAAGTTACCAGGGTTAGAGGAGCAAGGTTTTAAATAATTGACTAGCAGTTTTTTTCCTGGGACAATACTAACTGTACAGAAAGTATTTATATAAGTTTTCTGGAAGTGTTATGTTTGTTAAACACAATGAGGCAAGTGCTATGCATATTTACAATGTTTTAGTACTTTTATGAGCAAAACGCTAATCAATTTTTAGAGTTAAATAAAACCCTGGATGAGTTGCCACTCTTATGAAGAACGACAGAAGCAAGCTTCCAGGCTTGAGGGACTGAGGCTAGAGAGTAGGATAGGTTCAGGAGAATGAAGTAAGGGAGGGCTATAGCATGGGCAGATAGATGCAAAAGTTTGGGGTCAAGACCATCTGAGCTTTTGCCTTTGAGGGGGTTTAGGGCTAAGAGAGCTTGAAAGGTGTCAGCAGCGGAGACTGGTTGGAAAAAGAAGCAGGAGGAGGGTGAGGCAGGAGTAGCTGGAGCACAGGAAGGAGACAGAGGGGGTAAGGAGGCAAGACGATTGGAATCACAGGTGGTGAAGAAGTTACTGAATTCGCTGTGATGGCTAAGGGGTCAGAGATGGTGAGATCACCAACCTTAAGGACCAGGGGAGGCAATTGGGGGGGTGGGGGGAACAGAGCATGGTCAACCTTCCAGAATATGGAGTGGCTGCTGAGATTTTCCTGGAAGGGGGAGTTGAAGTATTCCACTTTAGCGAGACAGAATAGCCCTGGTGTAGGAGTTCTGGAGGGAACAATATGTAATAAGCCCTCAAGGGCACCAGGTGCTTTATAAGCCAACCATGCTAAATCGCAAGTACGGTGGCAAGCCAGCAGCTCAGCTGATACCCAAAAGAGGTTGGAGCTATGGACTCTAGTCTTCCTAAGAGGGGACATCTGTCCCAGACATTCAGAAACTGCTTACTGAAGTAGGACAGGGTGGAATCAATACAGGGGGCATTGCTCAAAGGGGACCAGTCAGTTCCCATGAGTTGTGTGTGTAGGGTGAACAAATCTAGGGATCTGAAGGAGTGGAGGTTGAGTAAGTGTGGTGGGGCTTTAGGTCTGTGAATCTTCTACACACAGCAGACCATATGGTGGTCACTGAATGTGTTTGGGAGGACACCTGAAGAGACAACTTGGTGGGGATGAGATGTCAGAACCCAGTCAGTCAAGGTTTAAATCCATGTATTCCTTTTCCGAAATCAGCAGAAAAGGATTCCACAGTTCACTGTAATAATCCGTGGAATATTATTCCAGTTTACACCGAAGACCTTTTTGAAATTCAGCAGAACTTTAAAAGAAATTCCAACAAGCATTTTGGATGCAGAATTGTTATGCTGTATGAATTCCGCTAGTGGAATTCTACAGTCTGCACAGTTCTAAAATTTCCTTTTTTTATGCTGAACAGTAAAATTGAAAAGAAAAGTTACTTTTCTGGAACAGTAGATCTTCAAGAGAATCTCCTCCATAGTGTTACACCTTTGGATCTGTAAGCTGTCTGTCAGGACCACTCAGAAACTTTTGCCTAACTGGGGCCACCCACACTGACAGAAGTCTGCACCATCTACATAATGTGGGCAGCCCCATATCTCCTCATATTCCCAAGGAAGACAAGCTTGGAGTTGTAATATACTCACAGGAATGGGAGACCAGAACCCTGACAAGGATGAAAGAAGAGGTTCAGGTCGTAAAGAAAGCCCTTTTGGATGGGCACAGAAAAAGAGAAGACCAAGCGTGTTTAAATAGGCACATCTTCCACAGTATGCTACTTGAAAATACAGAAGGGTTTAGATAGAGGGTGAACTGCGGCTCTATAGAGAAGAATCTCTCAAAAAGCCACAGTTACTTGTAACAAACTAGTTTTTTTTTTTTTTTTTTTGAGGACATCTCCCTTCTTGGAACCACACCTTTGGCACAATTCCCAAGCAGCACAAGGCTGAAGAAGGGGAGGACTGTAGGGACATAGAAGACCCGTAAGACAGCAGGCCTTCATAGAAACATAGACTAACGGCAGATGAGGACTGCTTAGCCCACTTAGTCTTCCCATTTCCCTACCTATTGGACAAGCTGCAGATCCTAGTTAACCAATAGCCTACTTCTTTCTACCCCAACTAGAATTGCCTTATATCTGTCACATGCATTCTTGAATTCTCCCACTGTTTTTGACCACACAACTTCCTCAGGAAGGCCATTCCATGTGTCCACCACCCTCTCTGTGAAAAAAATACTTCCTCATATTGCTCCTGAGCCATCCCTCCACTTCTATCTTCAAATTGTGCCCCCTTGTTCTTGCACATCTCTTTTTCTGAAAGATGCTACCCCTCTTGGACTTTGATTCCCTTGAGGTACTTGCAAGTTTCTATCATGTCCCCTCTCTCCCTCCTTTCCTCCAGAGTATACATATAAAGCTCCTTTAGTTTCTCTTCATAAGGCTTCTGGTGCAGACTCTGCACCATTTTAGTTGCCCTCCTCTGGACTGCCTCCATCCTGTCTATGTCCTTGCAGAGATGGGGTCCCCAGAAATGCATGTAGTACTTCAGATGGGGTCTCACCAACTGTCTGTACAGAGGGATAACAACTTCCTGTTTTCTACTGGTGATGCCTCTCCCTATGCACCCCATATCCCCCCCAGCCCTCCTTACTGCCTTCTCACATTGACTGCCTACCTTTAGGTCTTCTGATATGACTATCCCCAGGTCCCCTTCCATTTTTGTTGCTGTTATTACCTCCCCCCACATTGTGTACTCTTCCTCTGGGTTTTTGTTTCCCAGGTACATTACTTTGCACTTCTTTGCATTGAATCCAAGCTGCCATACTTCTGACCATTCCTCCAACCTTGCCAAGTCCCTTCTCATCCTTTCCACCCCCCCATGTATCAACCCTGTTGCAGATCTTTGTGTCGTCTGCAAAGAGGCATACTTTTCCTTCCAGTCCCTCCGCAATGTCACCTATAAAGATATTAAAGAGGACCAGTCCCAGTACTGAACCCTGTGGTACCCTGCTAGTAAACCCCCTTTCTTCAGAGTGGACTCTGTTTACTATTACCCTCTGCATCCTGTTGTCCAGCCAATTTTTTACCCAGGCTACCACCCTGGGACCCACTCCAAGGCTGGCTAACATGTTTATTAATCTTTTGTGTGGGACTGTGTCAAATGCCTTGCTAAAGTCTAGGTAGGCCATGTCCACAGCTCTTCCCTGGTCTACTACTTTGGTCACCCAGTCAAAGAAATCTATGAGATTCATCTGACATGACCTTCCCACTGTGAATCCACGCTGCCTTGGGTCCTGTACCCCGCTGGCCTCTAGGTACTCAACAATTCTTTCTTTCAGTAGTGATTCCATAATTTTCCCTGTCACTGAGGTCAAACTAACAGGTCTATAGTTTCCTGCTTCTGCCTTGCTCCCACTTTTGTGAAGGGGAATCACATCCACCTTCCTCCATTCCTCAGGTACCACACCATTCTCCCATAATTTGCTAAAAAGTGAAGTCAGTGGTGTCACTAGTTCTCCCCTTAGTTCTTTTAGAATTCTGGGGTGAATCATGTCAGGCCCCATTGCTTTGTCCACCTTCAGTAGTTCTTTCAGGATCCTTTCTTTTGTGAATGTACTGGTATTAACCCCCAATCCAGAGTGCTTCTACTGTTTGGTTTAGGTACCGCCCCAACCTCATCTTTTGTGAATACTGAGCAGAAGTATTCATTCAGTATCCCTGATTTTTCACTGCCACCCTCTGCCCACTCCCTCCCCTTTATTAAGCTTTACTATCCCTCCCTTGCTCTTTCTTCACTCCCTAATGTACCTATAAAAGATTTTATCTCCCTTCTTTACTGAGCTGACTTCTAAATCTGAGATCTGCTCTTCATCCCCATTTGAGAGTACCAGGTCTAAGACTGCTCCTTCCTGAGTGGGTTCCAACACTAGCTGTCTGAGGCATGCCCCTTGTAGGGCACTGAGAATGACCCGGCTCTTGGATGTCAAGGACAGCAAAGCCAAAGCCAGCCAGTCTCTGGGGCACCAGATACAGACAGTAGTGTTTCGTTAAAGTATGGACAAAACTCCATGTGGTGGCAGTTCATGTCAGCAGCCAAGACTGAGTGGCCATGCCATGGATGGAATATCCTCAGACAGGACAAGGAAGCACCATACCATGCTTCTGGTAACACAAGGAAATGCAAGATGCCAATCAATTGTAAAGGCACTGCTTGGAGACTGGAACACTCACCATCTTGAGGCTGAACAAAATAAAAAGCTAAAAGGACTTTCTGCAGTCCTTAGTGCAGTCCAAGTACAAGAGTAGAGCCCTATGGAGAGCTGCAGGATAACTTCTCCTGCATTCTAAGAAAACAGGAAAAAAAACACAGGAAGGTGGGTAGTCTAGTTGAATTTGAATGGTAAACCAGCTTAGCAAGAATCTAGGATGGGTACATAATGAAACCTAGTCCTGGTTAAAAAATAAGGTATGGGGAATCGGCAACCAAAGCCTGCAGCTCTGAAACTCGTTGAGCAGAGGTGATCACTGCCAGAAAAAAGTTATTTGCATGAAAAAAAAAATGTACTTCATACGTGGCATCAGGTTTAAAAGCAGTCTATGTAATATACTCCAGAGCCAAGTTAAGGTCCCACATCGAAACCGGCCTACAGACTGGGGAACGCAGAGGCAGAAGGCCTTTGAGGAACCTGCAAGTCCCTTCCAACTGGGCCATAGTTCTGCCCCCTCAAGGAGCATGAATGGCCACAATGCTGAAAGCTCTATCTTCACAGAGGAGTAATGGAGGCTTGAGTTAGATGCAGACAGGAGGTAGTCCAAGATGCTCTGCAACAGACATGAAAAGGGGTCCAGGAAGTGAGAGGTGCACCAAATACTGGAAGGTTTCCATTTCAGGGAATAAGTCTGCTGTGTAGAAGGCTAACAAGCCACCATTGGAATGTCCAGATCTGTCTATGAAACCCCAAAGTAGAACAGTTCTACATCCTCACTACTCAGGCATGAAGTTGCAGTAACTGAAGGTCTATGTGCAACTGACAGCCATGGTCCTGTGTGGCAGCCCTGTTCATAAAGCAAGTGGGGCAGGAAGTTTCATCACAAGAAGAATGGGTTGGCAGAAAGGGACCATGTGATCCATCTAGTCTGCCCAGATTGCCTACCCCCATTCTGTTCTTCTTCCAAGATTACCATAGTACTTGTTCCACACTATCTTAAAAGCAGTGACTGTTTTGGACTCCACAACCTCTAGTGGTAAGCTATTCCAAGGGTCCACCACCCTCTCTGTGAAGTAGAACTTATGAATGCTGGTTTTTAACTTATCCCCTGTTAGTCTCAAACTGCGCCCCCTTGTTCGCTTGGTCTAGTTTTTGTGAAAGAGGTTTTCTGCTTGTACCTTATTTATGCACTTTATGTATTTGAAGGTTTCTATCATATCCTCCCTCTTTCTCCATTGCTCGAGGTAGTACATTTGCAGTTGCTGTAGTCTAGATTCATATTTCTCCTGGTGCAGTTCCTGTACCATTTTAGTAGCTCTCCTTTGTACAGCCTTCAAGCAGTCTATGTCCTTTTTTCAGTGTGACCTTCAGAACTGTACAGAGTACTTGAGGTGTGGCCTCACCAAGGACCTGTAAAGAGGGAGTATGACCTCTTGCTTCCGACTTGCAATGCCCCTGCCAGTACATCCGAGAATGCTACCAGCTTTCTGCACCATCTTTTCACACTGTCTGCCCACCTTTAAATCATCGGAAATAAGTACTCTGAGGTACCGCTCAAGTTTTGTTTCTGTTAATTGTTCACCATTGAGTATGCATGTTTTCCTTGGGTTTTGTTTACCTAGGTGCGTGACCTTGCACTTTTAGGCATTGAATTTCAATTGCCAGTCCCATGACCATGCTTCTAGGCTCTTTAGATGTGCTTCCATTGCTGCGGTTCCTTCAATTGTGTCTACCCTGTTGCAGAGCTTTGTGTCATCTGTGAACAGGCATATCTTACCCTACAGGCCATCAGCAATGTCAGAAGTGTCAGTGGCTAAGTAGGTAGCACACTTGCCTCTCAGGCCAGGAGATCAGAGGGCTGTGGGTTCAGTTCCCACATCTGGCACTTGGGTTAATATCCCAGTACTGACACTGTAGTGCAGCATGAGAGGGGTGCTGCACTTCTGAGGTGCCGTCTTTCGGATGAGTCATTACACCGAGGTCCCATCTGCCTGGATTGGTGGTAGTTCAGGTGGATGTTAAAGATCCCATGGCACTTCTCAAAAAGAGTAGGGGAATTTCCCCGGTGTCTTGGCCAAATTTCCCTCATTCACTAAAAAATACCTCCAATAGCTTCATCTGGTTCAATTTCAGTTGCTTACCATCTGTATCCCCACTCTCCCCCCGGTTGCCCCTGAAAAAGGGACTTCTCGGTCCAGTGGGCTTACCGGGTCAACAAAATTCAACAATGTCGCTGATGAATATATTGAACAGGATTGTGCCAAGGACAGATCCTTGAGGCACACCACTGATCAATCACCCTTCCCTCGCTAGACAGTGTTCCACTGACTATGACCCTCCGCGTTCTATTGTGGAGTCAGTTTTGAACCCACTTGACTATTTTGTGTTCTAACCCAGAGTGTTCTAGCTTATTGACCAATCTTCTATAGGGGACAGAAACCTTGCTGAAATTTAGAAAGATTATGCCAGCCACCCCTCCCTGGTCCACTATTTTGGAGACCCAGTCAAAGAATTCAAGCATATTCATTTGCCATGACTGTCCTGCTATAAAGCCATGCTTTTAGGATCTAGTTGCCCTGTTTCCATAAGGAACTTCACTATTATTTCCTTAAGTAGGGACTCAATAAGTTTCCCCACTACAGAGGTCAAGCTCACTGTCCGGCAGTTTCCAGCCTCCTCCCTGCTTCCACTTTTGTGCAAGGGTACCACTGTGACCCTTCTCCAGTCCTGAGGTATTTCCCTGCTGTCTAGAGACCGTGTGAATAATTCTGCCAGTGAGCCTGCAATTTCCTGTGCCAGCTCATTCAGAATTCTAAGGTGGATTTCATCTGGGCCCATTGCTTTATTTGCTTTTAATGTGAGAAGCTATTTTAGGACATTGCCTCTTGTAAATGGGTCTAGCATCTGCTTCTATGGCAAGTCCGCCCGTGTTCTGCATTTTGCATCCATTGCTGTCGTCTTCTTTTGTGAAGACTGAGCAGAAAAAACTGTTTAGAATCTCCACTTTTTCATTATCATTTTCTGCCTGCTTGTCGTCCTTGGTTGCTATTCTTATAATGCCTCCCTTTGTTTTCCTTTTTTCTCTGATGTATCTATAAAATGTTTTATTGCCCTTCTTCACTCTTCATGTGATTCTCTCTTTTGTCTGGGTTTTTGCTGCCCTTACTGCCTTCCCTGCTTCTTTTAGCTTGGTTTTGTAGACTTCCGTATCTGCACCATTGTTAGTATTCTTGAATCTCTTGAATGTTTTACTTTTATCCTTTATTTTTGTTGCTACATACTTGGTATACCATAGTGGTTTCCTCCTTTTTCTTGACTTAGAGATCTGCTTCATGCACTGGGCAGTTACTGTGAGTAAAGCTTCCTTCAGGGCTTTCCACCTCTGTTCCACTGTGCCCCCTGTTTCCTTGCTAAGTATTTGTTTTATGAAAGCCCTCATTTGAGTAAAGTCAGCAGTCTTGAAATCCAGAACCCTGAGTTTGCTGTGGCTGACTTCCTTTTTAGTGGTGATGGTGATCCAGATGGTCCTATGGTCACTGGCACCCAGATTGCTGCCCACCATTGTGTCAGAGATCCTGTCACTATTTAAAAGCACGGGTCCAGGATGGCTTCCACTCATGTTGGTGTGGTCACTAACTGTTCTAGTCCTGCTATCTTTAGCGCTAGGAGGAATTCTCTGCTCCTTTCCATAGAGGCCATGTTTGAGAGCCAATCCACATCTGGTAGATTGAAATCACTGACCAGCAGACGTTCTCCTTTGTCTGCCAACTGTAGGATGTCCTCCAGGAGTTCTCTTTCCAAGTCTTTATCATGGGCTGGGGGTCTGTATATAACCCCAACGCGGATAGGGTACTTACTTCCTGCTCTGAGGGTGACACAGAAGACCTCCGCATTGCTGCTGTGTCCCTGGTTTCCACATCATTGATGCTGTTTTTCACATACATTGCTACCCCTCCACCTTTTTTACCTTTGTGGTCTCTTCAGAATAGTGTGTATCCTGGGATAGCTACATCCCAGGTGTGGTTCTCGGTGAAGCATGTCTCTGTGACCATGACCCAGTCCAGGTTTGCCTCCGCCATTATGGCAGTGAGATCTGGGATTTTTTTCACCAGGCTACGAGCATTGACACACATTGCCCACCTTCCTTGGTTGGAATTGATCACTGTGGAGTTTTCCTTTTCTGTATATTTGCAGGACATGTTGTTTTTATATGAAATTGCCTTGTAGGGTCTGCCAGAGCAGAGGGAACCAAATCTGTCTGGGCCAGAAGAGGATTACCAGTATCACTGTGGCCTCATCCATCAAACCAATACCCTCTGAATCAGAGGCACTGGAGTTAACACATACAGAAACCTCCCTTTCCAATAGAGAGGCAACACATCTCACCTAAATACTCCAGGCCCTGGAGTAAGTGAGCAAGCAGAAACACAGCGAAAGGTTCAACTCTGAATGTCTCCAGTGGGTGAAAAGGTCTATGACCATGTTGTCTAGGAATTCCTACTAGTGGGTCTGAGCAACCAACCTACTGAGTTGTCAGGATGTTTAGAGAGCTGGGCAGAAAGTGGCAGCGATGTATATGCCATGTATCAGGGCCCTTTTCTACACCCTCATGGCTTCATTGCAGAGGGGGTAGGAGTGGGTACCTCTCTGTTTGTTAAGGTACTGCAAGACACAGACATTGTCTGTCTGCACCAAGAGAGGACTGCATTAAATGTGAGGGGTGAAGGCCTGTAAGCCAAGAAGAACAGCCCTTATCTCCAGAATACTGATGTGGAGACGGTGGTAAAATTGGGACTACTCACCCTTAGGTTTTTAGAGTAGGCAAGGAGGAATAGGAACCCCTATTGCAAATGGGAGAGTTCTTTCTACCAGCAAAAAAAACCTGCGTAAGGGGGTTGTGATGAGAATAAGGTGATCCAGGGTTTGGATAGCCTGGATCTACTGGGGCATGGAGCTTGTAATAGGGAATGCATGTGGGGAAGCAGGACATTGGGACAGGCACAGTCACAATGGCCACAGCCATAAGGCCCAGGAGCTGAAGCAATAACCTTGCACAGACTTGTGTGCTGGAGGTGATCAATCCATTTTGAGTGATCACAGCATCAGCATGGGGTTCTGGAAGGAATGCCCGCACCTGAACTGAGACCAAAACAGTACCTATGAACTGAATACACTGGTACGGAATCAGGACTGATCTGAGTTTGCTAACCAGGATACCCAGTTGGTTGATTAATTGACAAGTCTGGTACAAAGTCTGTATAGTCACTACCCTGGAAGGTGCCTTGAGAAGCCAGTCATCCAGATAATGGAATACATACGTGGTCTCTCGGCATAGGTCTGTGGCCATCACAGCGAGGCCCTTGGTGAAGACCTATAGTGCCAAGGATACATCAAAGGGCAAGACATAAAACTGGTTGTGCTGGCCCTCCAAAAGTAAGCACAGGCACTGTCACAATAGCTGTATTGGATCCTGATGTGGAGATAAACACACGGTATGTCTAGAGTGCAAAGTCAGCCCCCATGTGAAAACAGAGGGTGAACTGACAAAGCAGACCATGCTAAACTTTCTGTACACAATGTAGTCATTCAGTCCTTGGAGTTCCAAGACTGGATGTTTGTCACCAATCTTCTTCAGGACTAGGAAATACACAGAATAGAAACCCCAGTTTCATTTGGTCAAAGATACAGGCTGAATCACTCTCTTGTCTAAGTGTGTACTTCAGTCAGTAGTACTGATAAGTGGTCTGGAAAATAGTGATAAGAAATGGAAGGATGCACTACAGTAGGCACTATTAGTTCCAGTGCATGACCCTCTCAATTAATATGTAGGATCCACCTGTCTGATGTGATCTCCAGCCATTTTGTCATAAAATGGGCGATCATGTCACCTACCCGAACCCCGATAGAGAGGCAGTGGGGGACAGAAGCTAGTCAGAAGTTGGAGGGGGTGCATGTGACACTCAGGTGATGAACTCCTTGAGGTCTTAAAATGGGTACCAGAGAGCTGCTACTTGGAGGGGAGTGCACCAGCAGCAGTCCAACCAGGTCCCCGTGCACGGAAGGAGCAGAAGCCTCTGCAAAAAGTACCTCTGCACCCCTGCATGAGGGCTGGAGAGAAAAGGACTTCCAGGAGAGAAGAGTCATTTTTGAAAGCTAACTCCTTTGATGTGAGCTCCACATTATGGCCAGATAGTTTGTTGACACAAAAAGGCGAGTTAAGGACTGATTGTTGAACAAAACCAGCAGGACACAGCCATGATATTAGTGAAGGCAGATGCCACTGCACAAGTGGAAGCATCAGAGTCATTATATGCAGAATATAGTAAATGCTTATCAGCCTCCAATCCATGTGTAACACAGTGCAAGGCTTCATTCTTAGCACTGCCATCAGGCAGTTTATCCACCACAATAGATAAAGACTTCCACAGGCTATTCTGATATTTAATCATGTATGCCTGGTGATACGCAATGCAAAGGCCTAATGAGGTAGAGGCGTAAGTCTATTTGCTCACAACATTAAATTTTCTGGATTCTTTGCAATGAAGCAAAAGACTCATTACAAGGAGCCATGGACCCATCAGGAGTGGCCATAATGACCCTTGAGTCAGTTTCAGGTTGGGTGGTATAAAAAATGCTGTTACAGGGACCGGATATTGTTTAGCCATCTTGCAAGGGATGGACAGTAATGTACTGGGTTTGTGCCAAACAGCTATGATAGCATTCTTCAAAGCCTTGTAAATCAGAGCAATAACTGTGAAAGGAGATTTGGGGACATTCAGGACTTCATAAAGCTTTCTCTCAGTGAAGCCCTCTTCCTCAGCTGCAAAGCTTAGCTTGTCCTGCATGAGGCATATCAAAGCCTTAAATAAGGCATCCTTAGAGGTACACTTAGGTGTTTGTAACACAGTATGAACACTAGAGGAGGAAACAGTGGAACTAAAGTCAAATCTATCAGTCCATAGCTCTTCCACTTCCTCACCTTCCTCCACATTCAGGAGGACAAGTTGGTATTCATCTTCCTCTCCCTCAGGCTAAGGAGGGGAAAGATGGATCACTGGGGCTGCAGAGGCAGTGGAGGCACATAGGCAGGGATTATCATCCTCAATGCACCCACAGCTGACAGGCATGGAAGCGTGAATAAAGGCCATGCCATTGACAGAGTAGTAGTTGATGGCAGGGATGGCAAAAGTCCTTGAAACAATTCAGAAACAGTAGCCAGTACAACGGCACTAGTATCGACAGCACCAGATGGTTGAGTCAAAGAAAGCAGTAATGATGATGATGATGCTATGATAAAGACCAGGGTCTCGATGACAGCTTTACCTTGGTGTCTTAACAATAGTAAAGCCAATGCCATAGACTAACAAAGTGCTTCGAGATTTCCCCTCACAGGGATTCAGTGGTGATCTGGACTACAAAGTTGACAGAGTGCAATGGTTCTCAATTGAAGAAGACTTTTTTTTACTTTTCTTTTAACCACTAGCATTTTTCCTGTGGTGGCAAAATCATGGCCATCAAGTGAGGAGATCTACGGGGCTCCACATAAGCAGATCTAGTGGAGAAGCTGGGGACCACATGACAGATACCAGTGCTGCTCAACTGGCATTCTCTACTTGTTACAGAAAAGTCTCCAAAGCCTTCTGGCTGTCTCTCCTCACAGCCTAGCAAATGGCACAGGATTTCAAGTCATGCAGTGTTAGCGTTCTCTAAGTAGCCTTGTATCATACTGATAGATGTGAAAAAGTTGGGGCTTCTTCAAAGTAGCCAATGACAGAATACAATAATGGTGAAAAGTAAGTAAAGAAAAATGTTACTTCAACAACCGAAACTGATGAAGGCAATTTCTTTAGTCTGATGAGAGAGCAACAGAGGAAGAAATACCTGACAAGATATGGGGGTACTTACTACGTCAACAAGGGAGGAACTAGCCCAGTGAAAGCTTTTAAGTGGTCCTGATGTAGACAGTTCCAAAAATGTGGCTCTTACTAGGGAGATGTCCTTTAAGATTTCCCAGTTCTTAAGAAACAAAGTGAATACAACTACTGGACTTCCTGTCTGACAATAATGACAAAACTCTCTATATTTATATTTCTTGACCTAACCAGAAAAAAAAATACTTTGGTTTCTCTTCTTCTTCTTCCTCTTTTTTTTTTTTTTTTTTTTAAACTTAGTATGCTTTATGCCTCCTTGATCACCCAGCCTTCCCACATCTGCCCTTCTCTTTCCCAGCCCCGTCACCCTGCCATCTCTGGGACTTACCTGTCCTGACCCTTGCAGTGCACTATGGCTTGTCCCCTGTGGCAGGGCCTCCGGGGTTCCCCTCTTAACCCCAGAGAACCTCTATTTTGACTGCATGTCAGTATACCTAATAGGTGGCTGCGAGGCTTACAAGGAGAGGCAGCGTTACCCTGCAATCTGTTTTTTTTTTCCATGTTCCATCCCTGACCCAGGATGATAATGGGACTCCAGGCATGCATGCATCAATGCACTCCCCATATGCCAATGTCAGCCCACCCACACCTGGCTCCGGTGCTCATCAGCCACCCATGGTCACCCATGCAGCATGAGGGCACGAAAGCATGAATAAAGGCCATGCAATTAACAGAGTAGTCGTGGATGGCAGGAATGGCAAAAGTCCTTGAAACCCGACGGCACATCACCCTCTCCCCACAGGCAAACAGCGTCAAAGGGACACTAAATACACCTCCCCCAGCTGACCCTCCAATGCTCTGGGCTCATTTTTGAACCCGGATCATGGGCGCTGCAAGCTGAAGCACTACCACTACGCCAGAGTTCAAATGTTTCTGTCTCTTACCGTGGTCCGGTTCAAATGTGTCAGTTTTTTACTGATTTGTCCTCTCTTATGCTGTATTTAGTCTTTCAGATGTAGCCCTTTGCTGAGTTTTAGATGATGCAGCAGGAAGTGCTGAAGTGAATTTAATATGCTCTTTAAAAACAGCTAAACACTATTTAATTTCTAATTATATAAAATTTGTTTTGGATGCAGTGCTCAGGTCTTTTAAGTCAAAATGACACATTCATGAGACCCATAACAGATGTGAATTAGGTAAAGCTAAAAAAGTAATCTGAGTGGCAGAATGTGAAGTTTGAGGAGGCTTTGTTTGCTTTGTGTTCTAGCTACTGCAGGTACAAATCAGGGGTTTCATAACTACTATATGTACTGTACATTGATGGCCATAGAGCTACTTCAGCAGTTGTTGTCCTAATAATCTATGTGTAAACAAAAGAAAAGAATTCCAGACTTCATCAGTTCCTTGGCTTCAGGTCATTAAACAATTTAGTCAGGAAAGGTCATTAAAATAACTCTTTGGGATCTGAATAACACTTTGCAGTGAATATTAAAGGCAGTACTAAAACTGAATGGACTATTTGTATATACACTGTATTTGTGTAAGATGAAAACTAAAGCTTACAAATGAATGCTTAAAAAAACCCTAGGGATGGGCGAACTGGTTAATCGAAAATAAGAACTGACCCGAACATGTCAAAGTGTTCATAAACGAACGGCTTCCAAACACTTTCAGCTGTTCGGATCGGTTCAGATGGCTCCTATTGTGGGAACTGCAGCGTGAGAAGCACCAGAGCAGGAGGAACCCACAGGAAGGATCAGAGACAAGACTCTGGTCCCTCACTGGATAGCTAAGCTGTCCATCTCTCTAAGGTGGCACCTGACTGGGTTGCTGCTCTAGAAATCCATGTGGTCCACCTTACAGCTAAGCGGAGGAATCAGGATGCAGAAGGAGCAGCAGCTACATGGCTGCTCTGTCGCATTCTTCTGTTAACGCTGTGCCTTGCGTTTGCTTATGGGTATGAAGTGACTCAAAAAAAAAAAAAAAAAAAAATGGAGGAAGAATTTAATTATATATATATATATCAGTAGCACAGTAGTGCTACCATAGTTAGGGTTCAGTAAGCACTTTTTAAGGTTAAAGGGTAACATTTGTACCTTTAATAACTTTGCCACCATTCAATGGATTTACCTGAAATTTGGTATATATGGTTGGGCATGGTAGATCTTGGGATCTGCCAACTTTTTGTACCAGTCGGATATCTGACTGGAGTTGATAAACGACATCTGAATGCGCAATGATGCTTTTTTGCGCATTCTTGCTCACGCCTACAGGTCGCACGGTTTCTGCAACCAGTCCAAAAACTTCCGGGAATGTTCGGCCAAGGTGCCCGATGTGCCTGTTGAAGATTTCATGAAAAAATATTGAACGGTTCAAAAGTTATTCAAAAAACAAGTTCCCATTATAAGTCAATGGGAAAAGTTAACAAAAAGGTCAACACTTTCGCAAATGCACTTTTTAGTGTCGCAAATGGCCCTAGTAGTGTTGCAAATGTGCCATTTTTTTTTCAGTTACTGATCAGAAAAATGCTTGGCATTTAAAATTGGGACCCTCTAGGAACACAATTCTTTTTGTGTTCACCTAGTCGGACCCTCAGGATGTTAGCCATGTCTTTATTTTGGGGTTAAACACCACAGAAATATGTTTTTCAAATTTAAAAGTAGTGTTGCACCTGCGACACTTTCGCAAAATTTTGTGAAAGCTTTCGCCAAGTGTGACACTACTTTTCCAGACTATGGCCAAAATGACAGGAGTTCTTTGCCACCCTGCTGCAAAAGAACGGTTTGGTCTTTTGAGCTGAAATTTGGAGGGAAGGCAGCCAACATCTCTCAGATATGCCTTTTCGTGGTTTGGTGACAAATTATTGCATGGATGCCAAGTTATGGTACTCCAAAGTTGACTTTTTTCCCCATAGACTAACATGGTGGCGTTCGCCGAGCATTTCGGGGCTCGTATCTTGGAAATGGTGCGAGATATGGAATTTCAGTTGACACATGTCAGCGAAAACCTAGCCAGGAAACTCATGAATCATGTGAAATTTTAATTTTTTTATACGTCGCACGGTTCCTGAAATATAAGCAATTTAGTATTCCAACAGCTCATTTTCTGCTCAGAGGCCCATTATTATGCATGCATTCTTTGTATACACTGTGTTTCTCTATGTAGCTGTTGGGCAAAAACAGGGTGTGCACTTCCATTACTATAACAGTTAGCATTTCCACTTGCGTTTTCGCACCCGTTTGCGTTACTGTTCCCATGTACGCCTCCATGAGCGTTACCCTCTGCGTTCTAGTTTGCATTGCGGTTGCGTTACTGTTACCATTTGTGTTTCCACTACTGTTTCTGTTTGCATTTTATATTTGCGTTTCCGGCACCCCTTTTGTTTGCGTTTCTCTTTTGGTTTGCGTCTTCGTTGCTGTTACTGTTGCCATTTGCATTTCCAATTGCGTTACCATGCCCATGCGCATTACAGTTTGAGTTTCCGTATGTGCTTCCATTTGCTTTTGCGTTTCTGTTTTCTTTGCGTTACTGTTGCTGTTACCGTTACCATTTGCGTTTACAACTGCGGTAACATGACTGTGCGCGTTACGATTTGCGTTTCCATATGCGCTTCCATTCCCATTTCCGTTTCTGTTTCCTTTGGCATTATTGTTCATGTTAACTTTACCATTTGCGTTTACAATTATGGTACCATGACTGTGCACATTACGGTTTGCGTTTCCGTGTACGCTTGCCTTTGCATTTCCGTTTTGGTTCCCTTTGGCGTTATTTATGCTGTTAATGTTACCATTTGCATTTCCAATTGCCGTACCATGACCGTGCGCATCACCGTTTGCATTTCCTTACACGGTTGTGTCTCCCTTTTATGTCACTGTTCGGTTTGGCGTCACTTTGTGCTTGCATTTCTATTAACGTTTACTTTACCATTAACGTTTCTGTTACCATGTGCGCAACCGTTAGTGGTTGCGTTTCCCTTGCACTTACCGTTACTATGTCAGAAAACATTACATGGTGGGAGCGGGCCCTGTGCTCCCACCACCACATTCCACTCACTACTTGTACTGCACATTCTCAAAAAGAAGGGGAAATTAGAGGCAAAAAAAAACTCCATTTGATGCATCACTTAGTGTTGTTCCAGAGCGCAAAAGAAGAAATTAGATGTGGGGTTAGAAAACCCCGTTGCACCACCCCCACCCTGCCCTCCCAGGCGGCATTGGGGGTGTGCATTGGAGTCGTCAGTCCTAACTCACCCCATTCTTTATAGTTCACCACCTCAGCTTCTTTACACATATGATGGGGTGAGAGTTGGGCCAACAGATCCTAATGCACACCCTGATGCCGGCTGGGGGGGGGGGGCAGGGTGGGGTGGGTGCAAGGTTTTTTTCAACCCTAACATCGAATTTCCTTGCTTTTGTCGCTGTGGAACAACCTTAAGTGACATATTAAATGGAGTTTTTGCCTCTAATATATATATATATATATATATATATATATATATAACATAATATATATAA
Organism: Neoceratodus forsteri; assembly: GCA_016271365.2. NCBI lineage: Eukaryota > Metazoa > Chordata > Ceratodontiformes > Ceratodontidae > Neoceratodus > Neoceratodus forsteri. Next base: position 813,512,771 of record CM028131.1, read on the forward strand.
ATAAAAATAAGTGAATTAGAAAACTTGGGAAAGTTGGGGGTGGGAGTCGGGACTGGGAGTCAGGGACTCAGGAGGGGATTGAGTCAGCAAGGACTGGGTGTGGGACTCAGGAGTCAGGGAATGGGATGGGGACTGGGAAGTACTATGTTATAGGAGAGGAGACTTGGACAGCGGAGCATGAATGACGGCATGAGCCAGAGTGGAACTTGGAAGAGACTGAGGAGAACTAGAGTGTTTTGTGTGTGAATACAATCTCCCAGGTAGTTGTCAGTGCACTAGTGCCACTTCTTGCATTCTGTCTGTGTGACCCTCTCCCCGTGTCAGAGAGGGTTAGGCCAGGCAGAGTCCCCTAGAACCTCTGTGGGTATACTAGCAGCAGTGCCTGCAGCATTGCCCTTAGCATAGGTGGTGTGCGAAATGAAATCTGCCAGCCAGTTGTCAGTGCACCAGTGCCACTTCTTGCATACTGTCTGTGCGCCCCCTCCCACCAAGAAGTCAGTCATCTGTCATCTTCCTCCCCGCATGCGGGGGTATAAGCTTTTGCTCAGTGGGCAGGGCATTCCATCACATCATGTGGAATAAAGAAAAAAAATGTAAAGAAATCCTTGAAGGAGAAAAGTACTGTGTCAGAGAGGGTTAGGCCAGGCAAGGTCCCCCAGAATCTCTGTGGGTATACTAGCAGCAGTGCCTGCAGTATCACCCTTAGCATAGCTGGTGTGTGAAATAAATTATGTGTATGAAATAAAATCTGCCAGCCAGTCATCAGTGTACCAGTGCCACTTCTTGCATACTGTGTGGCCCCAAGAAGTCAGTCATCTGTCATCTTCCTCCCTGTGCTCGCTCAGTGGGGTATAAGCTTTGGCTCAGTGGGCAGGGCATTATGTCACATCACGTGGAATAAATAAAAAAAAAAAATCCTTGAAATTAAAAAGTACCGTATCAGTGATGGTTAGGCCAGCGGGGTCTCTGAATGTGTGTGGTAGTAGCAGCACCTGCAGCATCACCCTTAGCATAGGTGATGTGTGAAATAATTTGTGTGTGTAATAAAATCTGCCAGACAGTTGTCAGTGCACCAGTGCCACTTGTTGCATACTATGTGACCCCTCCCCAAGAAGTCAGTCATCTGTCATCTTTCTCCCTGTGCTCAGCTCAGTGGGGTATAAGCTTTGGCACAGTGGGCAGGGCATTCCATCACATCACGTGGAATAAATTAAAAAAAATCCTTGAAGGGAAAAAGTACTGTGCCAGAGAGGGTTAGGCCAGGAAGGGTCCCCGAATCTGTGTGGGTAGCAGCAGTGCCTGCAACATTGCCCTTAGCGTAGGTTGTGTGTGAAATATAAATTCTGTTGTGTGAGTGAAATAAAATCTGCCAGCTAGTTGTCAGTGCACCAGTGGCACGTCTTGCGTACTGTCTGTGTGACCCCCTCACCCCGCAAGAAGTCAGTCATCTGTCACCAGGGAAGTACAACCGTAGGTATTTCAAATTGTCAATGGCAATTGTTTGTGGTGCTCTGAGAAGCACAGCCAGTACTAAGTTCATGACTCACATCACGTCACAATGAATCACGTTCTTCACGGTCATCACGAACCACACCGCTTCAACTTTTTTGGTGCAACCCTGTTTTTGTTTTTTTAATCTTTGGTTTCATCATGAATCAGGACACCCAGTTATCATGTCATGTCACTCATGAGCCTTGGTCCAGTACGATGCTTCTGTTAGTGTTCACGTTCTACAGGATACTCTACTAGAAGATGGAGTCGAATCTTTGTCCTCACAAGCCAGCTGTAGTTAATCCAGTAGATATAATCTTAGAGTGAACATAGTCACGTCATGATGAATCATGTTCATGGTCATCATGAATCACACCACTTAAACTTTTTTTTGGTGCAACCCTTTTTATTTTTCCATATTGCTTTTTTTATCCTCCACAGCGGGCTACAGCCCGCGTTGGCCACCCTTACCTGACTCTGGTGGTCTTTCGGGGTCTTGTAAACACCTTTCGTGCCCCGGCAGATCCCCTGGAGCTGGCCCAGAGGCTTCATCCTGCTGCAGTTCCTGTATTCCCCCCCATTTACTCCCCGTTATCCCCGAGGCCCCAGAACAGGGTAGCGCATGCGCATGGAGGCACGCATGTGCACCATGGCTCCAGTGATGGCCCCTTCCACCCTCACTTGGCCTAATGCCAGGGCTCCTCGAACGTGGCACCACCACTAGCCTCCACCAGGAGGTGAATAAGCACCAAGGAGACCCTCAAGCCCTCCCCGAGGAAAGCTTCCAGCTGGCAGCTCAATTGGCTCCTCCCCCAACCCCCTGAGCTCGTGAACGATCCCGGGTCACCGGTGTGGTGGGAGATGTGGCGTCCAGCGCCTCAACCCTCACTGCCACCGGGCAGGCTGTTTTTTTTTTAATCTTCAGTTTCATCATGAATCAGGACACCCAATTATCATGTCACGTCACTCACGAGCCTTGGTCCAATATGATGCTTCTGTTAGTGTTCACATTCTGCATGATGCCTACTTGTTGTGTTTCTTACTGAGAGCCACTGCTGAACATAACTGGTGGCATATAATAGAAACACATTGTCCCCTTCTACATAAAGTCAGACTCAGGGGACTGGTTTAAAAAAAAATAGAGATCTGGGACTTGCCTGCCTTTGGACCATATCATCGTCATCCTGGGGGTGGGTGGGAGGTGCAGCCAGTACATGACATAATTGTACTGGTAGCAACTCTGACAGACAAGTCCCTGTTCTCACACAGTCACTTTCTCATTCTGAGGAGATCATTTAGCTAAATGTGCCTTAACCAGATTGATTAAAATTAAAAAATGTTGCTTAGCTCTGTTTTTCATCCTGACAATAGTGGCAGTAGCAATAGTGAAGTGATGACTTTCGGACTGCCTGGTGCTCCATGTCGTGTTCCATACCAAGAGCCATTGCTAAACAAAAGTGGTGCCAAACATATCTCCTTTTACAAAGAGTCAGACTCGGGATACCGGTTAAAAAAAAGAGAGATCTGGGACTTGCCTGCCTTTGGCCCAAATCATTGTCATCCTCCAGTAGGCACATCCGCAGTCACATTATCCACTCCTCATCTCATTTCAACACTCATGCTGTTTAATACTACTAAACAGTAGTTTAATTGCTTTTTTTCCATAGATATGTTGATTAAAAGCTGTTTAAAATGATTTTTTTCACACACAGTTTCCATAAAACCATAACGGTTATAAAAGGTTTGGATAAGCTTCTGAACCTTTTTTTGCTTATCAGAACCTTTTAGAACCCCAGAACCTTTTGAGGTTCTCCCATCCCTAAAAAAAACAAAAAACAAAAAAAAGCAGCAATTTAAAGCAGCAAAGGTTAAAAAATAGTTAACTTTAAGCTAGCTATAAATTAGTTATTTGTGTTCTGCTAAAAGATTTGTCAGGTCCTAATTGTAAACCCACTAACATTCCAGTGTACAATCTGTCAGAGTTGCACCTGGATCCAGAGCTGCCTGAATTAATTAACAGGTTTTCTATGCGTTAATGGTAACATATGGCGTTTAATTACTGCTCGAAAAAATCTGAGAGTCCTCCCATTTACAGTTTCACAACTATTCATTCAACTTTCACTGAAACTGAGAGACTGGCTTGATTATTATATCCCTGTGATTTTATTATGCTGGTCTATCATTGTATCTGCAACTGTGCATTTTAATTGTATCTACTAGCCCACAGCTCAGTAATAGTGTTTTCCGTAATGCATCTGTTCAAGGTTTTTAAAGTCTGATTCAGTATGTGAAATATACAAATACAAAAAAATACATGAAAGGCTCCAACACCAAAATTCCAGTAAAATACTAATAAAATGCAACACCTCTTGCACAATACATTTTTTTTTTTTTTTTACAGAAATGTGTTTTATAGAATTCAAAAGTGTAGACTCTTGCTTTCTATCTTAGATCATCACATAGGATTTCACAGGAATATCAGAGATATAAATTTGAACCCATGAGAGGCAAGTCATTTCTCATCATTAGGCTATGATTCTTCCCATGTTGACCTCTGTCCTTCTAGGATGGCTACATTATTTTACAAGATCTTTATCAGAGTCAAGAGTTACTACCGCTTCAGTAAATTATGTAAAATGGTCTGAGGACAAGGGCCTTTCTTAGAAGATAATGACCTGAGGGAGGAGTTATGGCCAGAGGTCAAATTTTCTAAAACTGTTAAATAAAACAAAAGGGTTAGGGTAAATGCAGGCTGAAAATAAAAAGTTGAAATTAATGGTTTGACCATAGGTCTTCAGGAATGATCTACAGAATACAGTAAAAAGTATGCACATTGTTTGAAGAGGTGGGGGAGAAGCAAGAGTTTATACATGTGGAGAAGGCAAATATATGGGTGGAACTTAAGCCCTGTTTATACCGCAACATGGTCCATCCAGTCTGTCTGAGTTTCCCGATAGGCTCTCTGATTTACTGTCCCCTCTAGGGTCCTAGCCTGCACCCACCCCCCATTATTCTCCCCGATTCTTACACTGGCCATTTCTACACCAGTGCTGGTGGTTTGGAGCACCACACTAGTGTACACTTGCGAGTGTAAACTGCACAGGCATCAAAGCAGTGTGGCTCTTCTGCTCCTCTCTGACAGAGGAGCTGAACTGGTATGAGTGTTTTCAAAGTCCAGTGATAATGGTAAGCACTTCATACATCACTGCCTGATAGCAATTTAGCATCACAACACACAGACACTTCTTGCAGGTTGGGCCCCACAATGCAGTATGCAAGACACCAGTGTGGAAACCGCCGTCCTTAAGTGGTGTGCACCACTGGATTCATAAGGCTCATTTACACGAGGGACTGTGAACCACTGTCAGTGGCTCACAGTGGCAAGATTGGCGCCCTTGCCCCCATGTGAACCTTACCACTTCGGCAATTTTCTGTTGCGCGGTGTTGCCACCACAATCCCTTTTTCCTTGGGTTTGCGGAGTGATGTTGGTGGTTTCCTGTCCCGTGTAAACATCAAAACAACCTGCAATACCACAATTCCCCACACAAAGTAGGGATAACACTAGACCACAGGAATTGCCGGAAGGGAAAAGGGCAGCGGCAACACCAATGTGGTGTGAACATGGCTCTCTAGTGCTTCCAAAGAATTTTTAAGAATGATTAAAAAGTAGCGGCTGTGGCAAGGCGCAGTATGAATGAGCCTATAAAATAGCAGGTGCAGACCGACATCAGTGTGTAACAGCATGGCCAGTATCAGACAGGGGCTGGGCTATAGATACAAGTGATGAGGCAAGCTCAGCACAGAAGCTGTGAAACAAAACAGTATTGGGGGAGCAGTAAGTAAGAGTATAAGAGTTAGAATTAAGGTAGAGTATACATTACCTGCATATGAAGTACAACTTGTTGGGGTCAAAAAGTTAAGTATAACCTCCTGGCCTACCCTCTCAACCTTTTGTGACTGGAATAAGGGTCACCAACACTCAAAATGAGGGGCAATGAGGGACACTAACCCTAATAATGAGGGCACATATGCAAATACGGGGGTACAAGCTCAGAAAGCTGTGGAGACCGATGTGTTTACTTGCACAAAGTTTATATTTGATTTGGCATTCTAGACATAATGAATTTCTGCTCGAATGTCTGAATTAAGGCATTTACTTTGTGCGGGCAACATCTCCTCTGTGAGGGATGGCTGAGGGACACAGGACTTTTGAGGAGTAACATGAGGGACATCCCTTGTAATCAGGAACAGTTGAGAGGTATGTCTCTCAGGCTTATATGGTTAATATTCAAATCAACACAATCCATCAAGATCAAGAGGATATTATGCGAAGCAAATAAAAACTATCATAGTACCACCAAAGAGATAAAATGACTCAAAAATGAAACCCCCAAACTTTAAGAAATACTTTGAAAAAAACAGTCACTAAGTCAAAAGCAAGCTGGATCCCCCCCAAAAATCATGCACTGCAAAGGCAAATGTCCTGAAATGAGGTCAAATGACAACAACATCTACTAAATAGATTTGAAATCCATCCTCCAAAACTGAAAAAAAAAAATAAAAAACACTTCTCACTACACAAAAACATCCTGTTTCAGTGTGCTCTCTAATCAAAGTCAAAGAAAAATGAATGTAATGTAAACTCCAAATAAAAACACAAAAAACCTTCAAAAATACAGTTCCATACAAAGGGAAACATACTCAGACCCAGCAATACAAACGTTACACCAAAATGATACATACAATGCACCAGAGTTAACAAATACAGAACTGTGTAAGGATAAGGGCCTGAACTCACCTTCTCTGGAAAGCACGTTAAAACTGCAATCAAGCCAATAGCGACTGCCGACTGAGGAGCTGGTACCCTATCTTAAAGGGACACTGTCAACCTTTTTTTGCAGCATATTATTTTTAGTGCAAAACCCATATTTTATGGTTGCATACTTTACAAAGAACATAAGAATTTGCCAGCAGGAGACCATGCTGTGTGGTCCATCTAATCTGCCTGGGTTTTCTATCCCCCCACTATCAATTTGTCTTGCTGAGGTGACCATACCGTCTATCCCATGCCTGTTGGAATTCACTGACCATATTGGCTGCCACTACCTCCAGTGGCAGATTGTTCCAAGGGTCCACCACCCTTTCCATGAAAAAGTACTTCCTAAAATTTGTTCTGAATTTACCTCCTACCAGGCGCATGCTATGTCCTCTAGTATGTGCAGCCCTGTTTTCCCAGAAGAGGTTCATGATTTGTACTGTGTTGATACCTTTAACAAATTTAAATGTCTCAATCATGTCTCCTCTGTTCCTCCTCTGCTCGAGGGAGAATAAATTTAGCTGGCTGAGCCTAGCTTTGTATGTTCTGTGGTGAAGACCCTGCATTATTTTAGTGGCATGTCTCTGCATGATTTCAAGACAGTCTATGTCCTTTTTTAGGTAAGGTCTCCAGAACTGCACACAGTACTCCAAGTGAGATCTCACCAGAAACCTGTACAATGGGAGGATTACATCATGCTTCCTACTGGTAATACCCCTATAAATACATCCGAGGATGCTGCTTGCTTTCAATGCCACTTTTTTATATTGTTTCCCTATCTTTAAATCATTTCAGATCATGACACCAACATCCCGTTCCAGCTTTGCTTCTTCTAGTAGCTGCCCCTCCAGGACATACTTCATGCACGGGTCCTTCGACCCAATTGCATGACTTTATATTTTTTGGCATTGAATCTCAACTGCCAGTTCCTAAACCATTCCTCTAGCATCCTGAGATCTGCCTCCATTTCTGCGATCCCTTCCTGTGTGTTCACTTGTTGCAGAGCTTCGTATCATCTGCAAAAAGGCAGACTTTCCCTTTCAGTTCTTCAGCGATGTCGCTGATGAATATGTTGAAAAGGATGGAGCCAAGTACTGACCCCTGCGGCACACCACTTGACACCTGCCCATCTTGGGACAAGGTGCTATTTATCATAACCCTCTGAGTCCTGTCTTGCAGCCAGCTTGTGATCCATTTAACTACTTTGTGACCGATGCCAGCTTGCTCCAGTTTGTTGGCTAGCCTTCTGTGTGGGACTGTATCAAAGGCTTTACTAAAGTCCAGATACACCATGTCCACTGCTGCCCCCTGGTCTACTTCTCTTGTCCCCGGTCAAAGAATTCTATCAAATTTGTTTGTCACGAGCATCCTGATGTAAAGCCATGCTGCTTTGGTTCAAGTTGCCCACTTGCTTTCAGGTAGTTCATTACCCTTTCCTTAAGCAATGTCTCCATTATTCTACCTTCTCCAAAATTCACTGAAAGTTGGTGATTGTTTTATTTGCCTTCTTGCTTAGTAGAACTAAAATGCATACTAATGTATAGTTAATACCCAACCTTGTTCTGTTCCAAATCCTGGATTTATTCTTCATGCATAATCCCTGAACATTAGAAACACTTTCAAATGGTACAGCCACTCAAGATGCAATACTCTCCTGTACTCCCAGTATATAATGAGCAGCTAGACAGTGTTGAGGGTATTCCTAAGCCCAGGAAAGATGTAGTGGGACTTGATCAAGAAATATAAACACACATGTTTGTGTGTGGTGACACTAGTATGGTGAGCAGTCTGTTTTTCACTTTTTAACAGAAAAAAAAAAGAATCATAATAAAACAACCAGCTACATCAGCAGTCTCTACAGAACGTGAACAATCATAATATGTGTTATTTAAACTAGAGACACTTTGAGGATGAAGGGGGATACCATCACAGAAAACGTTGTAAAGCTGCAGCTCTAAACCCAATTCCAAACAGGGACTGAATTGTTAAAAGGGCAACTGAACCCAAACTGCCACAGAAAACTAATTCATTTTAGATTACAAAAACATTGTTGTAACAGTAACACTGTAATAGTTGGAACTGCAAACTCTGGGTGCACCATGGACCCTGCACCCAATTTTATAAACTGCAGGGTCCATGTGCCAAACCTCCCAGGTTTGCTGCAAGTCCCCAGCTGTGCCAAACAGGTGGTGCAGTTGCAGACACTGGCACAGGGATCTGCCCCCACCTGGCTCAACACTAGAGGGGCCGGGATGTTGGGGGGTGAAGAAATACATTGCCAGGTGGGGTCCTGGGGCATAGGAGGAAGCAGTGGGGGTGTCGAGCCACAGCAGGGCAGCTGCCACAGTGCTGTGGCAGACAGACAGAACTCCTCTACGCTTCAACACACTAGTCATCTGCTAGCACCACCAGCGAGGCGGCCAACCTCTACAAAACAGAAACAGTCAAAGATGCGTGGTGTACAAGGAACACAGAAAACAAGTTAGCCTATTAGCAAATGTTTTTTTAATGCAAAAGTGATACACCAGGTTGCAAAAATACAGAACGTTAAATGTGGTTACCCCTAGCGCCTCGACCACAACAGTCTTCAAGGAGGTTAAAAGACACAAGTGAAACCAAACCTTATCAAATAAATCAGTGCTTACATCACAATTAAAATGGTAATGCTAATTACCTTGTAAATTCACCTCTACTTAAAGAGATATGTGCACACAAGGGTTACCGCATTATTAATCCAATTCTCATATCTGCTCTTAATGCATTAAATCACTAAAAACCCAAAAGCACAATTAGCATAGCATTCCAAACTATGAATTGTAAGACAATTTAAGTCTATATGGTTGAAAAAAAATGTGTATAATACACTTTCAGAATAAATCATTTTCTTGAAATACTGGATACTGGCAATTTATGCTATTATGTATATATATTTGTGTTAACTATAAATGTTAAAATGACAGCGTAAGTAACATGTTTTTTCCTTTCTCTCTCTTTCTCTCTCAGGTGTCACTAAACCCATCCTTGCTGGGTTCCTACCTACCTGGTTGGCATTTGCCAGTATGGAGTACGGCATACTAACTACTTGTTAGTCCCAGGATTTGGAATTTCCATGGATGTGGATGAGTGACATTTCTCTCTAAATCTACATTGCTTCTATCTATATTTAGAATTCCCTTAAGGAATACTTAATAAGATTTTTGTTTAGGACTTCGTGTGGACTTACTGTATCATTGTTTACTTATGGTTGATATATACATAATAGCATAAATTGCCAGTATCCAATATTTCAAGAAAGGAATGTATTCTGAAAGTGTATTATACACATTTTTTTTCAACCATATAGACTTAATTTGTCTTACAATTCTTAGTTTGGAATGCTAAGCTAACTGTGCTTTCGAGTTTTTAGAGATTTAATGCATTAAGGGCAGATATGAGAATTGGATTAATAATGCAGTAACCCTTGTGTGCATGTATCTCTTTAAGTAGAGGTGAATTTACAAGGTAATTAGCATTACCATTTTAATTGTGATGTAAGCACTGATTTATTTGATAAGGTTTGGTTTCACTTGTGTGTTTTAACCCCCTTGAAGACTGTTGTGGTCGAGGCACTAAGGGTAACCACATATTACGTTCTGTATTTTTGCAAACTGGTGTATCACTTTTGTAGTAAGAAACATTTGCTAATAGGCTAACTTGTTTTCTGTGTTCCTTGTGCACCACGCATCTTTGACTGTTACAGTGCTGTGGGACCCAGCAAGGCGTGCCATCGCAGTGTGGTGCACTAACAGTAATGTTTTGTAAATTGACCCTGCCTGTACTGTAATAGCTTCCCTGGTAGTCTAGTGCCCCTCGGTCTGTGATGTTGACATACCACCTGGTGGTGTAATGGACCCCCCCACTGAACCCCAATCTCTCCATGCAAAATGAGAAAACTGCCCCAGTCCTATAGCATCCCCGGATCCCCAGTTTCACCCAAACACATATCAATAAAATTACCTGGTGGTCTAGTGGACCTCCCTTACACGCTCAGGCACTGCCCAACCACCCCTCTACCCCCCCATCCCGGGCATAATCTTGTGACCAGCACAGCCCTCTGCACACAACCATGGCCAGCTGCAGAATGCATTATCAATGTGTGTGTATACTAACATACTATTTGCCAGCAGATTAGGCCTTACAGTCTATTGAGTCTGCTCGAACCTCAGATCCTTAGTTGGGTGCCGAGGCCCTCCCCTCCCTTGTGTTCCAGAAACCCCTATCATCCATCCCCACCCCCCTGGGACAGGCCATCATCTGATACATCCACTTTCTGTGTCTGTCCCATCCTCTCTTGAAGCCCTCCACTGTGGATCTCTGAACCAGCTTGCCAGGCAGTGCAGTCCAAGGGTCCACCACCCTCTCAGTGAAAAACCTCCTCCTCTTTTCCCCCCTCACCCTTCCACCTTCCAACTTCAAACCATGCCCTCTGGTGATACCTCCCTGCTTTAGTCTAAGGATCCCCTCCATGTTTACCCTATTTATTCCCTTGAGGTACTTGAAGACCTCAATCATGCCCCACTGTCTCTCCTCTCCTCCAATGAAAACAGGCAGAGCTCCTCAAGTCTGTCCTCATACGTCAAATCCCCTAGCCCTCGTATCATCTTAGTTGCCCTCCTCTGTACCCTCTCCAGGAGCTGTATGTCCCTCTTCAAGTGGTCTCCAGTACTGTACACAGTACTCAAGGTGTGGTCTAACCAGTCCATTGTACAGCGGCAGAATCACTTCCTTGCTCCTAGAGGTGATCCCTTCACGATGCATCCCAACATCCTGTTTGCCTTGCTAGCCGCTCTCCTGCACTGCTCAGAGTTATTCATACATGCATCCACCATGACCCCTAGGTCTTTTTCCCCTATTGAGGCCTCCAGTGCCTCCCCTCCCAGGGTGTACCTGTGTTTAGGGTTTCCCCGACCAAGATGCAACACCTTGCACTTGGTGATATTGAAATTTAATTTCCCAGTGTGAGCCCAGCTTTCCACGGTGTCCAGGTCCCCTTGCAGGGCCAACCTCCCCTCTTCTCCCTCAACTACTGCTCCCATCTTAAAGTCATCCGCAAAGAGACTCATTTCACACCCTATACCCCCTGATGTCCGATATGTATGCATTAAACAGGATCGGACCCAGGACTGACCTCACGGTTCCTGCACCAACCTCTCTGGGGTTCGAGAGCTCCCCACAGACCGCCACTCTCTGGGTGCGCCCAGCTAGCCAGTTTTCAATCCATCTGACCATCAAAGGGCCTACTCCTAACGCCATCAGTTTCTCCACCAGACCATTGTGGGGGACAGAGTCAAACGCCTTGCTAAGTCCAAGAATAATACATCCACAGGCTTTCCCTGTCCAGTTCTGATGTTACCCAATTCAGAACTCCACAAGATTGGTTTGACATGATCTACCTGGCACAAACCCATGTTGCCGACTATCCAGACCTCCACCTCCTCCAAGTACACCCCAATCTTTCCTTTAGTATACGCTCCATTAATTTTCTCACCACCGAGGTCAAACTGATGGGTCTATAGTTACCTGGTACTTCCCTCGACCCCTCTTTATGGATTGGCACATGTGCCTCTCACCAATCCCTAGGTACCCTCCCTGTCTCAAGTGACCTGTTGAAGAGCTCCGCCAGGGGTGCAGCCAGTATGTCCACCAATTCCCATAGTACTCTCGGATGAATGCCATCTGGCCCAGGAGATTTGTCTTTCTTTAGGGCCTTGAGGGCTAACCGCACCCTTTTGGCGGAGACAGCATCATCTGTCCCCTCCACCTTACTGGCCTTTTATCCTTGTCCAGATGTGACACCCCTGGGGTACCTCTCCTTCCCTCTTGCTCCATTTCTGTTGCTCCCCTGATCCCACTCACTGCCGCTTCTATCTCCATCGTGCCTTGCTTTGTAGATATCCCATCCCTCCCTAGTGAACACAGAGGCAAAGTACTCGTTAAATACCTCTGCCTGGTCCTCACTCTTCCACCCACCTCCTTCTGATCTCAATCTGCTGAGATGGCCCTTAGTTTTCTTCACTCCCAATGTGCGGAAGAACCCCTTTTCCCCTCTATGTATCCCCTGTGCCAGCCGCTGCTCTTTACTGGGCTTTGCTCCCCTCACCATCCGGGTGACCTTTCTAGATGCAAGATGGTACATTTCCTTATCCCTATCCCCTCTTGTTGTTTTATATTTTTTGTAGGCCACCTTCTTTTCTCTGACTGCTACCTGTACCTCACTGGACCACCAGCATGGTTTATGTGACCTTGATCCCTTACGTTTCAACTAGCAAGATCCTGACTGCCCCATGAAGTCCCGTTTATGACCTCCCATCTCCTTTCCACACTTGTCATTGATTTAATCCCTTCAGTGATCCTTGAGAATATTTCCCATGCCCATAAAGTCTGCCCCTGAAGTCCACTGCCAGTGTCCTAGATATCACCCCCCATGCTTATTTGAAACCAGACAGTATTGAGGTCGCTCCCATTCAGGGGTCCTCACAACCAGGTCCTTACCAGATCCCCATCTGCCAGAGCCACATCCAGGACATGCCCCTCCCTTGTGGGCTCCATCACGTGCTGTGTTAAGAACACATCCTGGAAGCCGCCCAGCAGCCTCTGCTCCTTGGCCACCTTAGGATTGTGCTTCCCAGTTTGTACCCTGGCATATTAAGGTCCCCCATCAACACCACACCTTCCCTTTGGTCCACACTGGGCGTGATGTTGTCAGCAAACCATCCTCTAGAACATCACTCATCCTGGGGCCTATACTACACCCAGCTCGACCTTATCTCCTGCTGGGGGATCGTAAGGTGACCCATAAGGCCTCCACGTTTCCCTCTGCCTTTTCTACCCTAGCAATTTCCATGTCATCTCTAATGAACATAGCCACTCCACCCCCTCTGCCCTCCTTTCTATCCTTCCTATCCAGTATTTACTGTATACAGTACACGCATAACATAGTCTACCGTGGTGGTGTGCATATTGTCCACAATTTTCCAAGCTCCTTATATTTTGTAGGTTTCTGAGTTCCTCCCTTAAATTATGAATTTCCTCATCTAATGATCTAATTTTCAAACAGTATTTACATTCTGATTTCGCTATGCCTTCCTCTATGGGATAAGTGACTAGTGTGAATATATCACAGGTTTTACATATACTCCTGGATTGTCTCCCTTCATGCTCAGTCCTATTAGAGTTGTTTTCAGTCACGATTAAGTTTGAAAGCAAATAGCTTACTTTGGTGCAGAGTCCCCTTACCTTCTGGTTCATACGACAGTCTAACCTTGTGACCTGGGCAGCGTTGCTCAAGTCACGCTATTAGCACAATCAAACTGACGGCACTAAAACTTAAAATATACAACTAAAAGCCCTGATCCAGATTGTGCTCACTGGCCAAACCAAACTGAAAAGAATAAAATACAGTGCTGTGGCTATCAGATCACCAGCTCCCAGGCTGCCCTCTGTTTTAGTAGTCCCTGCACTTCCTTGGAACTACAGCACCCTGCAGTTAGACAGAATACAGTTTCTTCCTTGTAGCAGTTTTCTTTATCTTTTTTCAAGATATAGAGATAGGGTTTGCTATAAACTTCAGTAATTTCATTGTCAGGGGTAAGATTTTAGGGGATTCCCCAACTTGCTCCAACAGGGTGACAATCACACCTTGTGCCCACCTGCACTCATTTCTCCCTCCCTCTTAGGCACACTGCAGTTGTCAGATATCATCTGTATTGGCCTACTAACTGAGGTCTATGGGTTATTGAGGGGAGGGGCACTGAATTAGCTTGGAGTTGACAACTGTTGCTCCCCAAGGATGGATCAGAGCCAGAAAGGGAAGGCTACTTGTTATAAGTGGCCCTTTGGGACCTCAAGAGGGATGGCTGGGGATTATAAAGGTAGTGGGTCCTGCAGAGTGCTAGCAATATTTTCTTCTTGCAGTCAGAGGATTGGGGGGGGGGGGTGACTGGGAAGGGCTGGCCATGAGACTTGCTCTGGTCACCTGGAGTGGGACAAACTTTTTTTTTTTCAGCTGAATAATGAATAATTATTCCAATATTTGTTTTGCCGATACATGGGACAAGGTACTCGCACACCCCTAATATATTCACGTTTACGAATAGTAACTTTATATGCCCACAATTCTACTATTTGGAATATGTGTAACATACAGTATATTCCTACTACTCTTTATTCATGGAGTATTGATTACACACATCTTGGGTAGTTGAATGAAATAATCCACAGTTCCCCCCAAATAATATTATACAAGCTGTGTGGCTGAAGGGTATACAAATAAAACTGCATAATATACATAAGAAATATTCTTACCATTTGACTTTTCACTGTCTGCTGGTTTCATCTGAATGGGATGATGCATCTGATAGAAAAAAAATATTAAAATGAGTTAAAGAGACAGGACTTCTCCAATGTTAAATGCTAATTAAGAATTTTAAGGTTTTTCCATAGATAAAGAGAAGTGCACTGTATATCAAACAGGCTCTTACTTTCCATACAATCCACTGGATTAGTACACGTCGATAAATGCAAGAGCTCTACTATAAGAGCTACCTACTTCACAGCAAAATATAATACTTTGAAATCTAATTTCATGAACAATATCGAAATATCCTTTAAACACAGCCATTCAGCAAAAGGGTTATTATTACAGTACTATGTGTAATGGAATATAAAATGTGTTTTGTTTCATTTTCTGGATAGCCTGCATACCATAATCTTAAGAAATATTTATAAGGAGATATTGAGGGACAGACAGACCTTTTCTATGTATTGTGATTCTACTAGGAAATTCAAGTTCAATACAAATTCAACTCCATTAGACATACTTAAAGTATGAAATGATGCAGGTTAAAGTCAGAAATACTACAAAAACTATGCATTTATTAAACTAGAACTGGGAAAATAGGAAAACACCTTCTTAAGGGAACACCATCAACCTTTTTGGCATCTTATTTTTTTTTCTAGTTGAAAACCAGCATTTTAGGATTGCTTACCTTCTCTAAAATTCATTGATGTTGCTGGTTGTTTTATCTGCCCCTTTGCTTAGCAGAAGTGGAATGCATGCCAACGGCATAGTTCTACTCAAGTCTGGTTTTGTTTCAAATCCTTGGACTACTCTAACTGCCTACTTCTTGAACATCAGGAACACCCCAAACAGTGTAGCCACTCATGATGCAGTTGTGTCCTCTATTCCCACTGCATCATGAGGGGCTAGACTGTGTTGGAGGTGTTCCCAAGTCCAGGAAAGATGCTGTGGGAGTTACTATGGAATATAAGCAAACATGTTTTTGTGTGGTAACCAGCAGTCTGTTTTTCAATTTTTTTAAAAGAAAAAAATAATCTGAATCAAACAATCAGCTACATCAGCAGTCTCTACAGAACGTGATCATAACACATGCTTTTTAAACTAAGGACACTCTGAGGCATAAGGGGTTGATAGTGTCCCTTTAAGTGAAATCAACAGAATTTTGAAGCTTTATGGTTTCAACAGCAAAGCCTTTTGGCAGGTTTTGAGTTAGGTAGGCTGGATTAGGTTTTAAATTATTTTAAAATCAGAAACCACAACTGAGGTGATGAAAAAGTAGATAAGCTCCACCACTTATGTACAGCCACTACAGCGTCAATGGGAAGGAAAAAGAAAAGGGTGTGCGAATGTGAAATAACAGAATCCCACAGCAACTAACCCTTTGAATAAAACAATGTTTAACTGCGTGAGTCTAGTTTGTGTGTTTGTGGGTCTTTACTGTATACCACAGACAAACAGCAAATCTGCAGAGCCTGGAGTCGGACTTGTATCTAAGTGTACCCAGAACAAGGGAGGGAAGAGAAGTTTTCTAGGTTCATCTTTATGAATGTAAGGCACCCAACAGTTTGGAAGGAAAAAGAAAGCACAGCACCAGAAGGTGAATCACAAACAAAAAATGGTCATACTGAATTCTTGCCAAAATGAGGAAATAAGAGTACAAATGATATTTCAATCACAAGGCCTTCTTCAAGACTGGCCACTGATAGAAACAGTACATGCAGTCAAGAGGTCATGATTTCAGGCACTCAGGCTAGTTCTCTGGCCAGAGTCAGCTGAGCTCTGGCACTAAATACAAGCTGAAAGTAAAGACTGGATGGTGTGCAGCTCAGGTAGTGAACGCAGCCTTTTCTCAGGAGAGGCCAAAGCCATCTTCTGTTTGTCCAGCACTTTTTTTTTTTTTTTTTTAACAATTTTTATTAAGGAGTATAATGGCTAGGGGCACAGAGAGAACATTCTCAAAGTACAAACAGAACAAAGCAGGTTGAATCAAGTGCATTCCTTATTTTCCTCATATTTAATTATTTTCTATATACAGTACATGTGAAATTGATGACATATGTGTCAGAATTATACAGAATTTCCTAGACTTCTAGTATTTTACAGTTTACAAGACCTAGAAACAGTCTTAGCCACTGACACCTAGTGAGTTTACTGGATGAAAGCCAGGGATGTTAGTAATAACAATGAGGGTGCTTAATCAGCAGGCAGGACCTTGGGTATGGTACTGGTGCTGCCTAGGTGCAAGGAGGGAAGCCATATGTGATGTAACAGAGATCTCTTGGGATTAGCCAAGTGTGACATCCTTTCATGTTCTGTCAACTTGGAGAATATGTTAAGTAATTTCTCTATTAAGGGGGGCTGCTCCGACCTCCATCTAATGAGTATTTGTCCCTTAATTTCTAGTGCCACTGGAATCGGCCACTGTCTGTACCTGCTTGTTAACAATGATTGCCGGGGGGTCCCCCATGATCCAAAGGAATGAATCGGGGGGGGGGGGGAGTGGTCTTATAGATCTTACTGCAGAATGCTTGATCTGTGACCAGTGCTGCGCCAGGGAAGAACAAGTCCAAAGGATGTGCAATAGTGTTTCCAGAGTGGAGTGACAGTGCCAGAAAAGGTCCACTGAAAGCAGTCCCATCCTGTGGAGAACCACCAGAGTATGGTACCATTTGTCAAGGATCTTCTGTACAAGTTGGCACCTAATGTCTCGGAGGCTTGTATGTGCCCCTTTTAGTAGTATGACCCATTGTTCCTCTTAGATAGGGATGGATGCCTAGCTCCATGTAGCAGGCTGCTTTCTGTTTATGTAGTGTTAGGCAGAGTGGACTCAACAGGTAGGAGTATATCTTATCCCCCTGGCACTGGAGGTGACTTACCCATTGGAACATCTGGGAGGGGAGAAGGGTAGGGGCACCCAGAAGAGAGGCTGCCACTCGTTTGTTTATGGCCTGTCCGATTTGTAGGTATCTCCAGAAATCTGATTTTCACAGCCTATAGCTGACAACTATGCTTTGGAAAGAGTCCAGTCTCACATGTAGGATCCATTATGTGGCACACTTTGACGATGCCTTTACTGGTCCAGGAAGATGAATACACTATTTATTCAATGGTAATTTGGGGATTGTGCCAGAGAGGTTCTCATTTTCCCAAGTGGTTGCGCAGCCAGTTGTGCTGCATTACTACAGCTGCCCATGCCAGCCTAGTGAAGGTCTGGGTGGGGGAAAAGATATGGCAGGCACTTGTGATGTGCCGTGTCGCAGTTGTGTGCAAAGGAGGGCTGACCTTCAGTCACCCTTCTAGGTACAGCCATACAGGGGAATTATCCTTTATAGGAGAGAGTAAATGAAGATTGTTAAATCCTCAAAGCTTGATTGTATGCCCAGAGCCAGGGTAGTCCCTAGCCTCCTTGTGTAGTTGGAGCACTACTGTAAGTTTTTGGATGCTGAAGCTGGGTTTCTTCCTCTCCCAGAGAGATGACAGAGTTTTTCTATTTTCTCAAGATTAAGCAGTGGAATAGAAAGTGGCTAGCTACTGAGACAAAAGCCGTGGAACAGAAAGCAGCAAGTTACTGAGACAAAACATATTTTTGGAAAGACCATCATTTTATATGCCTCAGCTTCTTCCATCAGTAGAAGTCAGCTTCTAGGTCCCTCTTGACGGGTGAAACATTCACATCCATCATGGATTTTAAGTATGAAGTAAGAACTATGTCTAAATATGCGATCTGTTTAGGAGACCATTTTAGATGCAGCTGTTCAGTGTGTTCCTCCCAGCAAGGAGTGTTAAGGAGAAGAACCTCAGTTTTTTCTAGTTTACTTTCAGTCCACATAGCAGGTGAAATTCACTTAGTGTGGAAAGGGCAGCAGGTAGCAAGGTTAAGGGGTTAGAGACAGCAATGAACACACTGTCTGCATAGCCTGCATTTTAAAGGAGATAGGAAAGTATTTTTACATAGTTAACTGCCCTTTCATCTTCCTTTCCATGCCAGCTATGTATTCCAATATGCTCTGACCAATTTTTGATCAATAATCAAGCTGTGGGGTGCCCTCAGAGCTAGAGAGAGTTCCACTCCCCTCACCAGCTACTGCTCTTCCTTTTCATGTTTGTAAGACATTGTAGGACATCAGAAACACCATTTAATGCTGTTCATCTGAATGGTCTGGATGGTGTTATTGATGTCATAGAATATTCAGGCAGTATGAAAGTGACAGCAGCAACTGCTGAGGAGAGAGGGAGTCAGGGTAGTTAAGAGGCAACAAAAGTTATTAATTTAACAGACAAGTAAAAATCAACAGCATATTAGATAGCCACTAAAGGCACAACAGGAAGGCATCTAGAGGTGTAAACAACTGTTTCCTATCAAAGCACTGGCACCGCAACACTGGATACCTTCTACACTAGGCTCCTGTTGAATCCTTCAGAGCACAGGCTCCATAGCAATGAGGTGCAATAAGTATAAAAGGGAGCACCCCTGTTTGGTATCTCTGCTGGGGGTTGGAGAGATGCACCCATTCACCAGAATGGAGATGGAAGGATTCCTGTATAGTAGCTGACCCAGCTTGTGAATCTGCTTCGACACTTGCGGATTCTAATCTAGTACAACTTATTCAGAATCCTACATGCCTCTATAACAAGTCTGATGAGCCTACTCTTTTCTAGGATTTTGACTCGAGAGGAGGAGGTACTGCACGCTGCTCAGCTAGGGAGAAGCTGAGGGAGCAGGACTCGTATAACGCTTTTTTGCTGCCTAGAACAAGTATACCACTGTTGCCTCAATTGACTGTACCTGCGGCAGATACATTTCTTTACAGAACAACTTGTGTACCTGATTTAGAATTGCAGTCTGCGTTGAACTACCATTCCAGGGAAAGCTAGGAGTGCCATGGTGACGGGGGAGCCTGCTCCACCCGGAGTGTGTGGTTTAACATTCGGACCGCTAACATGCAAACTGTCTTTAGTACTCGGAGCCTAGAGCCTTGAAATTTGTTGAAAATCTCTCTCTCTCCGGTTTTGTTTACTTCAGCTTCTGTTCGATATTTTATTTTTATGCTGTAATTTATACTTCATTTACAAGGGGCAGAAAAGTATTTTATGTAACTCGTTCTTTTGAGAAAGTGGTTTGTGTGAAATACATAGCGAGTGTTTAGATGTACAGATTTATTCAATCCACAGACACATAACGTAGGTTTTAATATTAAAAGTATCTAATTATAGTAGTAGCTTGGTCCCATATGTTTTATTAGATTGTAAGTGAGTCTTATTAAGTTTTATGAAATCATATAATTACTTGAGCCATATAAGCTGTAACTTAACAAGGTTTTTAATTTTAGCAATCAAGTTTAGCAGTCAAGCTAATCATTAAGCCAATTACCAAAAAATCTAATAATCCGTTTAAGCTTTCCCCAAATACTCTATTTAATTAGACTTTAGGCTGTCAGTATTGCTCATGCTGTGATTGCAATACTGCGACACTTGTTATGGTTCAATTGATCAGTGTTTTAAAGATCCTAACAGGCTATTAGAAATTGGAAGAATATTTCTTAAATTGTTATACAGACAATAGAACTATTTGAACGAACTGATTAATTAATCTGAGATTGGCTTAATTGAAGCACGAGCAGCACGAGAATACTGAGGTCATTAAAGTAATTTGGAATTGATATATTGAGAGCAACGTGCCTGATAATTAGAAGGTAGGTTTAAAAACCTTAGACGATTTGTCGACGACTCTACTATTTCATCTGGTACTCAGAGGGCACAACGTTTTTACAACTTGTGTTTCCTATTTAGCTAAGCTAAACTATATTGCAATAGGATTTTGTTATGAGCGTAATATTTCTGTGAAAGCTACAAAGCTATGAAGTTTTAATTGAATTTATAAAAAAAGATTAGACAATTTATGCCAGATGCGCTTTCAGCTTTTTAGTTTTTAGCTTGTTATTATTTCTATTCCTATCCGTCACCGGGTATTGGTGGAGATTCTTCTGGATTGTCGGCAAAATCTTACTGAAACCCTCTCCTAATAAGAGAACATCAAATACTATCTTTTTTCTGAAGCAGTATCACGGTGCAGCACGGCACGCTGCACTATTGTTGGGCTATTGCTTATTATTAGGTTCTCATATAGGTTTGACAGAGATTTAATATAGATAGATATAATATTAGTGTTGCTTCAATCAAACCAATTCAATTCAGTTTATCATAACAGCATCATTAATCAGTAATAATTACTAAATTAATACTTTTTTTTTGATAACGGGATTTGTTTGAACTGAGTCATTAGAATTTTAATACCTTTTTCAGGTGCTGAAGTTCTGTACTCTGATTGATCTGTTTAGTTGAGTTTTTATGTTGCTTTTTCAGTTTATTTAGCAGTAGACCTGTTTTGCTGTGTTTATCATTGCTGTTATTCCCTCGTCATTCCCTGTTATTATGGCTTGGTCTTTTCTTTAACCCACAATAGTGACCAATTGGAAGTTTTTGGGAAACTCCTGGTGGAGTTCGTCAGATGTGGATGGGGCACAAATTGTGGAACTTGAAGACCTCGATTGTCAACTTATTCTGACCTTTGCGCACAAAGTCTGCAATCTGAACAACTGAAACAAATAGCATAAACGGTATAAACAGAACAAACTGTTGGAATTCATTCAAACTACTCGAACTACAAGAACTGTATCATCTAGATGCACAGTGTCTATAGAACATTCAACATCTACAAGGGTCTTAAGACTTTGCTAGTTGTAAAGTTGGACATCTAAAACGAAAGATTTTCATAACTATAATAATTTTTTTTTTTGGTATATAGTCCACAGAAGACTATTATTAATTGACGTTAACAGATACATTTTGGATCATTGGTTATTAATTGGAGTTTATTTCTGGGATATATATTTTTTTTTTTCACAAAGTGTTTTTGGTGCATTTTTTCTGTTTTCTGTTTGACAAAGTTTTGTTCTAATAAAATTTTTTTACTGTGTTCACAAGG
Source organism: Neoceratodus forsteri (assembly GCA_016271365.2). Taxonomy (NCBI): domain Eukaryota; kingdom Metazoa; phylum Chordata; order Ceratodontiformes; family Ceratodontidae; genus Neoceratodus; species Neoceratodus forsteri. The sequence goes on from CM028131.1 coordinate 813,534,402, forward strand.
AGTGGTAGAGAGTTGAAAAAACTAAAGGATAAGAACGCCCAAAAGTTGCAGTTTTGAACCTGCATAAGGGAGACATGGGGGGAAAAATGGCTGTGTTTACACAAAGGATTTGTCCCTTGTCTCCATTGCAACATCCACTCTGAAGGTTCAAAATGGACTGCCGAGAGTCTTCACTTTTTATGATCCCCCTCAAAGCATTATAACGTCCCCCCAAATAAAGGAAGAAATATTTACTGATTTCAGACCCAACTGTGTTCTATCAAAATTAACATCTTCCAATGTGACATCTAATTCATTGAATTTATTGAAAACTAGAGATCATGACTCTCCGGCTGAGCTAGGCCCTGATCTCTCTTTAGATTAAAGAATACTCTCAAGTGTCCAAGGTCAGTTTAGCTCATCTAGCTTATCTAACTCAAACTTGATTCATTTTGATGACAATGTCATTATTAATGATGCTGTTAATGATATCACCGATATTACTGAAAGTATTAAACTGACTTTAATGTGGAAACAGAGAAACTTAGTATGAAGGAAGATACTAACAGCGATAAGCATTTTACACATACTTCAAAATTTCAATCTCAAAAAAAAATTGCAGACTTTTTTCATTTCAACTCCAGTTCTCTAAAGGTCAGTATTGGTGATACTTCACCAAACATAAATAAAAAAGGTAGGGCAGATGTTGAAACTACCCGGAGTCCTATAAAAATCAGAATGTCTATTTCTTGCAATCATTCAGAGATCTCTTTTCACCCTACAGGGTTAGATTTTTTTAGCCCCCCTGAATCCCATGTTTCTTTAGACTCCCCTTTTCATCACCAGGACAGCTCTAGGTTTTTTGAGGGCTCACCTAATGAAGTTTTTAGTAGCATGGATAAAGAGGTTGAGAAAATAGAAAAAGAACCAGAAATCTTATTATCCTGCCCTGATACTATTTCAAAATATATGATTAAGGCTTTAGCCCACCCAGTAATGGCCAACATTGTTCTCCTTGAAGCTCTTAAAGATCTTAAACTACATGTAGAAAAACATACTTGCTTCTTTAGTGATAGACTCCGAACTCTTTGAAAAACTAGATTAGTTTGAGAAAAAGGAGGGAAAAAAATGAAGACCCTCCTTTCCAGAAATTAACATACATTCATTGTCCAATAAGGCTGAGAATAAGAAAAATACAAAGAAGAATAATAAAAAAAAAAAGGCTAAGACACGAATAATAAAAAAAAAAAAAAAGCTCTGAGGAAAGAACTATTAATACTATCATGTCTAATGTAACTCAGAACCCTCCCAGAAGAGACCCTGTGAAGGTGGAAGATCAGCATACAGCTTGAACCATTCCTACCAAAGAAGTGTCCTCATTTTTAAATAACAAGGAAGGGACTCTATTCTTAGACACCCCTTTAGAAAGATCAATTAAAAAATCAACTCAGGCCCCTATTGTGGTTGAACAGTTAACTATAGAAAAGTGATTTACATGTATAAATAAAGAATTTAAAAGCCATATTTTGGAAACCTCTTTGGATTCTGAATTAGTTCCACCTCCTCAGATAGATCAACTAATTCTGTCTGGGACAGAGGTTATTTTCAAATTTAATAATATTTTTTTAAACCCTTATGAAACAGATACTTCATTATTCAATACGATTTATCATTTATTTAAAGCTGAACTTGTTTTAGAAACAGCAGCCAAAGATATTAAATTAGTCTATAGAGACTTATCAATTTCCACTACACCAGTTTATGTATTACTTTCTAACATGGACACCATCAAAGCTATATGGGCAAAACAGTGTTTTATTAATAAATTGGATACAACGCTTTCTTCTCCAGTTAACTGGACCACAATTTGGAAATTTGCACATGGAACTATTGCACCCAATAAGTGTACTAATATCATCTTGATTTCTACTTTAATCAAATTAAACTGGAATTTTGAAAGATATATTAATATTCGAACTGTGTGCATATTTGGAATACATAAATTTGAGGGTGAAAATACTGACAGGCTGTCTGCTTATATTCAATCACTTTCTGCTATTTGTTTTGGTTGTAAAATTCATCCTCTAGATTTTGGGTCTGTTAAAAGAATATATCAAGCTAAACTGGATTCCTAAGTGGATATAGAAATTAAGTCAACAAAATCGTATGATCATCTTCTGTTAAAGAGTTATAAATTGGACAAACATGATATTCACCTAGTTGATCTTTTGAATCCAGACTGTTCAGATTATTTAACTCAGGGGGGAATTCGGATAAAAAATGACATCCAACTCCCCAACCAACTTTATTTGGTTCTGTGGTTGGGAGGGAGCATGTCGAGTTAGATAATACTGTTAATACGGATAATCATAATTTCATCTCATGTAATATTGCAGGCTTACAATCAAAAATGGTGGATTTATGTTGGTTGGATTATGTTTAAGAAGCTGATATTATATTATTTCAAGAGACTTTGACTATATCAGATATCAACATTAATGGTTATATGTCATTTCATATTTTTGCCATAAAAGAAAAAAAATTTGGAAGAGCTAAAGGGGGTTTGTCCACTTACGTTAAAATAAGAAAGGGTATCTGTTTTATAGAGCACACCACATTTGGTAATGAAATTTTGCTCTGTGTGGTTTGCTGGGATTCTTTAACTTTTTTGATAGTTAATGTGTATTTTCCACCCAATTTTCATTCTATGGCTGACTATGATCCTTGGGTACAGCTATCCTTAGAAATAGATTTTTTGTATTTAAAACATTATACTGATAGCACTATAATAGGGGGTGATTTAAACACCCGTATCGCTAACTTTTTGATAATTTAAGAATACTCCAGTCTCAGGTTTATATCAGGGATCTTGAACCTAGGAATTCGGAAGATACCACTGTGAATGGAGCTGGTTTAAAAATGATGGATTTTATTAATAATGGTAATCACTGTATTTTAAATGGGAGGGGAACAGGAGACCCAGATGGAGCATTTACTTTCTTTTCTTCAAATGGGAAGAGCATTATAGACTATCTGATAATCTCTCCGGAAGCCTATGGTCATGTTCATGGCTTCAAAATTACAATAAGACCTGAAAGTGACCATGCGGCATTATTGGTGAGGGTTGATACAATAAAAGATAATTCTAGGAATAATATTAATACTGTACCACTGCTTTCACTTTCCATTACAGGTAAATATAAACATATACTGAATAACAAAAATAAAGAAAAAGCAACAGAAGTCATATTCTCCTTGAGAATGAGCTCAATATTTACACTGTTTCAGGATTACTGTTCGCCACAATGTATAAATAGTTATTTGGAAGCAGGGCATCAGGATATCAGAACTGCAATTTATTCTACAACTTGCTGTCTGGAGTGTTGAATTCACACTGCACTTCTTCCTACTGACTGCAATGTTTAATACTGTATTGTAATACCTGTTTTTGGTATTGTTGTCTTACAATGTCCCTGTGTTCTGGTCACTTTATATTAACTCTTCACTACTATTTGCCTGATGAAATCTGATGCTTGTAAAGTCCTTGTTGTGCTAATTCTATGTAATATAATCCTCCACTTGTATCTGCCTGATGTTCATGTATGTACCCTGTAATCTCCCGGGTTGCACCTGAAAATAGGCACTTGGCTGTCTAGTGTGCGTACCTAGTTAACAAAAGCAAATAAATAAATAAATTATACCAACTTAATTTCTACACCTCTTACCTGGTTTGACCAACAATGTAAGAATGAAAGTATAAGCTGGGACTTCTGATTAAAAAGCTACAAAACATTCAGCTAGAGTGAATATAGTACGACTCAATAGAACGAGAAAGCAATATAAACATTTTTTAAAACACAAATAATACGAGTTTATCTTAAAACAATGGACCCATATGCTAGAAACTATACATAAAAAAGACTCAAAGGCTTTTTGGCTATTAGTTGCAAGGGGAGTTAAATCATTTCAACCATCACTGACAGTTTATGTTCCAAAACAACTTGGATATCCTATTATTCAAAACTGTTTACTAATGAGTCAGATTTAAAAGACCACTCTATATGGCCAGAATGGTTGTTAGCTAATACATATTTACCCCTGCAATTTTCTTGGCTAGAAGTTGAACAGGCAATTATTAAATTGGCCAATAATAAGGCTCCCGGACCAGATTGTATTCCAGGAGAAATATACAAAGAAAATATGAACTTTTGGGGTCCTTTCTTTGTAAATTTCTTTAACATTTGCGTTAGAGAAAGATATATTCCTTCCTCCTGGCACAAAAATATTATTATTCCGATACATAAAAAAGGATAATTTCAAAATCCCAAAAATTATCAGCCTATAAGCCTTCTTGACATTAGTAGTAAAATCTTTTCTAGAATTTTACTAAACAGACTCCATACTTGGGTTAACAAAACCAGTCCCCTTTCAAATTTTCAAACAGGATTTTGCCCAGGTTTTTCATCACTTGATAACATTTATGTCCTAGCCCACTTAATTGAAAAATATAAATTATATAAAAAGATGAAACTGTATGTTATTTTTGTCCATTTTACTGTGGTATTTGATTCTGTAGTAAGGAATACCCTTTGGGATATTTTCTTAGAACGTGGTATACCTACTAATTTGCTTATTCCAATTTTTTTTTTACATTCCGAAACAAGTACTGTGATTAGATACGACAAAATGGGGAATATTTCAGAATATTTTAGTACAAATAGAGGTGTTAGACAAGGATGTCTATTGGCCCCACTCCTGTTTAACCTCTATGTTGATTCTTTGCTTTGTTTTGGTACATCAGTAACCTTGGACTCTCCTAAAATAATCAATATATTCATAGTTTAGCTTATGCTGATAATCTAGTTCTTTTCTCTCTAACTCAAAAGGGTCTTCAGTCAGAAATTGACCAATTGAAACAAAAATGTGATTATTTAAAACTTAGCATTAATTCTGATAAAACCAAGATAATGGTCTTTGGACTAATTCCCCTAAACCAAGAGTTAAGTTAAATAAACTATTTCTAGAGAAAGTGACTTCATATTGTTATCTTGGGATAATATTTACCTCCAATGGATCTTGGACTTCACACTTTAATAATCAAATTATCAAAGCTAAATGTGCATCAAAGGCCCTCCTTCATTTTAATATTAAATACAGAGGACTTTTGGTGGAACCAGCTATTAAAGCGGGGGAAGCCAAGATCACTCCAATCTTGTTATATGGTGCTGAAATCTGAGGAACCAAGGAAAACTCTAACCTTGAGATTCCCTTATCTTATTTTTATAAAACAATTCTTTAAGCACCCCAGTCGATGGCTAATGTGATTGTAAGAGCCGAATTAGATAGAATACCATTGGCAGACTTAATTAATTTTAGACTTTTATCATACTGGCTTAAGATTCTTAACAATAACAACAACGTAATAAAACTATGCCTCCTTGAAAAAAAAATATGGTACGCCAATGGTTTTTCTTCACCTTGGTTAAAAACTGTAATATAAAATGTACAAAAAATAAATTCTATTCATTTATGTAGAGATTACCAGAAGTGTATTTTAATATTTGATTCTTATAGAGGAAATAAAAATTTGATAATGCTCTTGAAAACCAAAAAAGGCTGGTTAGACTACAGAAACAAGCTATACGGATTGGAAAAAATAAAATTGATTCTAGAATAGAAAATTACTTATTGCTCCCTTTAGCCTCTAATATTCGGAAAATAATAACACGGGCAAGATTTGAATTAATTACTTCCAAATTTACATATTTTAATGGTTCTGCTCTTACATTTGATAATAAATCTGTTACTGTAGTAAAGGGTTTAAAGAAACTCTATATCATATTATAGTTCAATGCCCCTTGTACAAAAAGAGCAGAACTTCAATTCTAAATAATTTTCTAATGAAATATTTGAATTTGGATTATGTTCCAGTATTTACTTTGCCCCATCCAGGGACATTGAAAGATGCATTAATGTGTTTAAATTTCTTCTCAACTGTAATTAGTTTTAGAAAAACAGGCATACAGAAGAAGACTTCAAAAGAAATAAAAAGGGAAAAACACAGACTTTCAAAGATTATAACTATGATTAATTAGGTGCTCTTTTATTCTATTTATCTTATTGTATTTATGAATATTGTAATACCCAAAATGTTAATTTTTTTTGGAAGAACAATAAAAACGGATTTGATTTGATTTGAATCTGCTTCCAAAATTCATTGCGTCTATCACCTGGTAAAGGTACTCCCAATTCCACTGAATCAAATGTTTTCTCGGTGTCTATACTCTTAAGAAGGACCAGTTTCTTCTTGGTGGATACCCGCCCAGGTGGCATCTAGGACAGCACAAAGACTGACCATTGCCATTCTTTCCTTGACAAAACCCATTTGTTGGTTAGCAATAGTTCCATGGATTACCTTTTCTAGTCTTCTGAACAAAATAATGCCAGAATGTTGGCATCACCATTTAACAAAGAACTGGGTTGATAACTGCAGACTACTTAGTATCCTTCCCCTGCTTGGGCAGCCAGATGATGAGGGTTTCAGACATAATGGGAGATAGTTTCTCTTTGCCTTTGGCCTATACTAAAGCTTCTAGGAGGGGTTTGTCCAGTGCAAGCATAAAGGTTTGATAGAACTCAGTGGGGAGAACATCTAATCCTTTTATTTTTTGTCTGGGGAGAGCACAGCTCGCAGAGTAATTAAGGCATCTATGGAAGTTAGTTGTAAGGCAGAAATGTGGGAGAGCTCTGTATCCCCCAAGAAATCAGTTAGTTGAGGTGGAATACTGTTCTCTCATTTAACTAGGCTTGTAAATATGCTTTTTAGCAATATAATATAGAGTGTGCCAAATATTCCAGTTTCAACAATTTGTCCAAGGAGGAAACAGCGACCCTGGGAGAACTGACAGTGCTGCCCTCAGAATAAAACCACTGATAAAGGGGGCGGCGTTGTCATTATGGACACGGAAAATTACATCAGAGAAGTTCAGAGACAGTTGGAAAATGAAGAAGTGTATGGTAAACTTTCCCATGACCAGACACTGGGATTTAAGATCAATGACTTACTTCTGGAGGCCTGGATATCACAGTGACTGGACAGTAAGATAAAAGTGGGACTCACAGTGGAGTACCCTTAATGTCCAGTCATATATATATATATATATATATATATATATATACTCCCCAAAGTGCATAAGACACTCGAAATCCCCCCCAGGCCCATAATTTCAGGGGTGGGTAGTTTAACAGAACCCCTATCTCAGTACATAGATTGCTATTTAAAACCTATAGTGTGTACCTTAAGATCTTATTTGAAGTACACAAGGGATATCCTGAATTTTCTGAATGATCTCCAAGTTGAGGATTCTAGTTTTATCGTACCTCTCGTCGTGGAGTCATTATATTACAATATACCTCACTGGTATTGTTTGAAGGCTTTGAAATATTTTCTGCAACAGGAATGAGACTATACACGCCCCCCCAACCCCGATGTACTGGTGCATATGGCAAAATGTGTACTGGAGTGCAATGCTTTTAGCATTCTGGGAGAGTTTTACAGCCAAAAAAGTGGCACTGCTATGGGGGCAACCTTTGCACCCAACTATGCCATTTGGCAGTGGGTACATGGGAGGACAATGTGATATACACTGCGGAAAACCCCTTCCACAGCAAGACTGAACTGTGGAACAAGTTTATTGATTGTTTTATAGTGTGGCGCAGGCCTATATCAGAACTTCAAGATTTTCAAAAATATCTGGAAAAACAGGTCCCGGGATTTCAGGTTCACAGTCAGTTGGAGTCCCAAATAAATTACTTTTTTGGATCATAAAATCATGAAAGAAGTGAACCAAAGTGTCAGTACCACCCTTTTTAGAAAATTGACAGATCTCAATACCTTTCTCCTGAGAAGTACTGTAGCTGTTACCCCCACCACACCATAACTAACATATCCAAGGGGCAATTCATATGCCTCAAAAGGAGCTGTAGTTCCTAGGAGGTGTATGAACAGGAAACTGAAGGCATGTCTCAGATTTTGAGAAAGAGGCTATGGGGAGGATGTGGTGATAAAAACCAGCTGAGAGGTTAAAGAACAGTTACCCAAGAACTTACCATAACAGTAGCTCTTTGAGGGGATCTCAGTCATTAGGTTATACTGTAGGAACTTTACAGTCTGTGAAGCAGGATCCACACAGAAGATTTTTAGCAGTACAACCGGAGCCGCCCATACCACTGACATCACCAACCCTCGAGTGAGTGACCCAGCTCCCTCATCAATTCTTTCCCAGAGACAAAGTGAGCATAGCTCTAGCCATGGGTGACTGAGGAGAGAGAGAGATGCCCAGACCTATATGAAAGGCTGGATACACCAGACAGCCAGTTACAAGATTAGAGCCCTAAAAAGGGGGATGGTGGGAGGGAAAGCAGATCTGATGACTGAGATCCCCTCAAAGATCTACAGTTACAGTAAGTCTTAGATAACTATTCTATCTTCTTCGGGGGGGGTATCTCAGTCATCAGGTCACACTGTAGGAACAAGTCCCAAGCAGTTACAGATGAAACAGACAGTCTGGGAGAAGGCCAACCATAAACTTAAGGCAGGAAGCCCTGCAGCACAGCCCTGCCAAATCCTGCACGAGCTCTGGAGGCAATGTCCAGACTGTAGTGCTCGGTGAAAGTATGGACAGTACTCCAGGTGACAGCCACACAGATGTCAGCAGCTGAGACCCCTCAGAAACAGGCCACAGAGGCAGCTATGCCTCATGTGGAATGAGCTTTAACCACTCCAGGCAATTCTTTTCCGTACTTGATGTAGAAGAACACAATGCAATTTGCCAACCATTTGGATAAACATTGCTTGGAAACTGAAGCACCCTCTCCACCTGGGGCAAAGGAAACAAACAACTGCTTTGACTTTAAACATTCCTTGGTGTGAAGCAGGTAGTACTTCAAAGTGCTGTGCATATCTAATGTATGAAGCAGTGCTTCCCCTGGATTGGCACACTCAGGAAAACAAACGGGAAGGTGGATAAACTAGCTGAGTGTAAACTCTGAGACCTCCTTAGGGAGAAATATAAGGCTCTGTGTGCAGACACACCCTGTCTTTGTGAAAAATCAAATAAGGTTCCTCTCGCACCAGAGGGCCTGAAGCTCTGAAATTATCTGAGCAGAAGTAATGGCAACAAAAAACAGCACTTTCCAAGAGAAAGCGTAACTTGGAAGTCGCGATTGGCTCAAAAGAAGACAGGGTCAACTTCTCCAAAACAAAATTCAAATCCCAAGCTGGGACAGGAGAACAGATTGGGGGCTTCAGATGCAGGATGCCCCTTAAAAAGGTACAGGAGACAACCAGCTGAGCAATCATGCAGTCACCCATGGGCTTATGAAAGGCAGAAATAGCTGAAAGGTGCACCTTGATAGAGGAGTACTGGAGACCTGAGTCAGACGGAGAGATCAGGTAGTCCAGGATCTGGCTCACCAAACAGGTGAAGAGGTCCAGATTATGACTGACTACCCAGATGGCAAACTGCTTCCACTTCAAGGCATACGTGGCTCAAGTGGAAGGCTTCCAAGTGGCCACCAGGACCTCCGCCACTCTGTTAGAAACCCCAAATCTGGTGATGGCTATGTCCTCAGGAGCCAATCATGCAGATGAAGGGACCTGAGGTTGGGATGGACCAGGATCCAATGATCCTAGGTCAACAGGTTCCTGCAGAGGAGGAGAGGGACCAGAGGTTCCTCTGCCAACTGCTGTAATAGAGGAAACCTTATCTGCTCTGGCCAGAATAGAGCTACCAGAATCATACTGGCCCCCTCCATCTGCAGTTTGATTAGCACCCTCTGGATTAGAGGAAATGGAGGGAAGGCATAGAGGAACCTCCCACTCCAGGAGAGGGACGTGTCTTGCAAGAAAACTCCAGGCCCTTGATCTAGTGAGCAAAAATTGGATAGTTTTGCATTGAGTGGGGATGCAAAAAGGTCCAACTCTGGATGACCCCAAATGTCAAACAGTTCTGCAATGGATGAGAGAAGCTCCCATTCGTGCATGCTGGACTGCTGAGGCTGTCCGCCAGAGTGTTTAACATGCCTGGTACATGAACCGCTGAGTGTCAGACTGTGATCCAATGCCCAAATACCACACTCTCATGGTCTCCCTGCATGGGGGTATGAAATGAGTCCCCCCCTCACTTGTTGATGTAATATACTACACTGAGATTGTCTGACTGCACCAGCAGTTGACCCGAGGCAAGGTGTTCCTGGAAGGCCAGCATGGCATAGAGCACCGCCCTCATCTCCAGGACATTGACATGCAGTGAAGTTTCTATCTGGGACCAAGAGCCCTGGGTTTGGAAGGGAACCAGGTGTGCTCCCCAGCCCAGACCGGATACATCCCTGATGAGGATTTGCTGTGGGGAGAAGATCTGGAATGGGATGCCTTGAAGCAGATGCAAGGGGTCCATCCACCACTGCTGCACCTTGCAGACTGGGGAAGAGACCAGGATTCAGTGATTTAACTCATCTGTGCGCTGGTCCAACTGTACCCTGAGGGCCCACTGGAGGATGTGCATATGGAGTCTGGCCAGTGGAACAGGGGGTATGGCAGATGCCATGAGATGCAGTCTGTAGTATCCACCTCTGGCACTTACCCTCTCTTTCTAGCACTTGTAGCACTGTTACTCCACCTCAGCTAGTTTTCTGATTGCACTTATATGTTTGTTTCCCACTGTTAATTATATTATTGTGAAACCATCACAGAATGTTGATATCACCTTTGTATTTGTTAAATCACCCAGGTTAGTTCTTGGTTGCCCTTTTGTGTATACTATCCTGACTGGATATGTACCTTGGTGTTAACCCTAGCTGTAAGTTAAATGTTTCAGCCTATGTCATGTCACATGATTGTTGTATGCAACTGGATGCTTGTGTAAACGGGCAGCAATGCTCACGTGCCTTTACAGTATAATCAATAAAAATGAAAATGAAATGAAATGGTATACCTAGGCAGGAATGCAGCAGCTTTGGGCAACTTCCTGAGCTGGGCTATAAGGCACTCTGCCCTGTTCAGGGGCAGGAAGGCTTTCCCCTGCTCTAAGTCTAGAACCACCCCATTTACCTGCAGCCTTTGGGATTGCACTAGAACCAGCTTGGGCAGAATGACAATGATGCCCAGGGAGAGAAGTAACTGGAGAGTTCTCTTCCGAGTCAGCAGGAGCTGTTCCCTAGATGGGGCCTTCAGAAGCCAATCATCCAGATAAGGGAAAACTTACACTCTGTCCCTTCTGAGAGCTGCAACTACTGCAGCTAAGCACTTGGTAAAGACCTGCAGCGCAGAGGACAAGCCACAGGGCAGCACTTTGAACAGATAATGCTCGCCCTGGAACGCAAAGCGGAGAAACTTCCTGTGAGGAGGAAAGACCGATATGTGCAGGTAAGTATCCTGCCTGTCTTGAGGAGATGCATCAGGCCTGGCAAGGTTATAATCCAGGACTTTTTATACTGGACATACAGCTTAAGGTCCTTTAGATCCTGGAATACAACCCTTTGTTTCTCTGGTGCCTGGGTATTGGATCGATGGCCTACATGCGCAGAAGAGACTGTACCTCCTCCCGGAGAACAAACAAGTGAGCTGGAGGGGGGTGTAACTGAAGGGTGGGGGAGGGGTTTCTGGAGGTTGCTTGGCGAGCTGCACGGTGTGACCCCTTTCTATGATCTGCAAAATCCAGGCATCAGAAATTATGGTTCTCCATTGATTTAGATGGAGGGAGAACCAACCTCTGACTACCACCTTTTGGTCAGGGACCAGAAAGGGGGGGTGGTGGTCTGGCAAGGAGTCAAGCAGAAGCAGATTCAACCACGGGGGGGGAGGGGACACTTAGCCACAACTCTAGCACTGGAGGGGGCAGTGCAAGGCAGCAGAGGCTCTGAGCTTCCCTTGGGGTGAGTGGCTGCACAAGGTCTATTAGTTGCCCTGCAAAAGGGAGGACAATGTCTACCTCTCGGCTGAGCATGGTAGAGAGAGTGGATGGACTTGCGAGCCTTACCAGAGGCCTGCAGGTCACTGATAATATCCTGGATGTCAGGACCAAACAGCTTAGTTCCATTAAAAGGGGGCATTAAGCACCTTCTGCTGCACATCAGCAGCAAAACCAGAGATCCTCAGCCAGGAGTGCCTATGTAGGCCTATGCCCATGGCAGCAGCCCTGGCAATAGTGTCAGCGATGTCATAGAGGGCCCTGAGAAGGTGCTTGCTAAAGTCCTCAGCTGTCTGCAGGCTCTTAAGAAGCTCCTGCTTTTGATTGCCATATGGGACGGCCTGGGAGGCAAGCTTGCCCTTCTTCCAGTTGGAATTCCGGTACTTCACAATGTGAGAGCTGTACCAGTTAAGGCAGAAGGAAGCAGGGAGGGAAGTCAGAATAGCAAAGGCCCAAACTGAGGAAAAGATAGCCAACTCAGTTAAGAAGGGGGATAAAACCTTTTATAGGTACATCAGCAAGCATAGAAAGACAAAGGCAGGGATAGTGAGGCTGAATAGAATGAACGGTGGGTGGGCAGAGGGGGACAGTGAAAAAGCAGGGATACTGAACGAATATTTCTGCTCAGTATTCACAAAAGAGAAGGGGGAAGTGCCTAATCCAATTAACAGAAGCACTCTTGATGGGGGGTCGATCCCAGTACTTTCACAGAAGAAAGGGTTCTGCAAGAACTCCGAAAACTGAAGGTGGACAAAGCAATGGGGCCTGATTTGAATTCGCCCAGAATTCTAAAAAGAATTAAGGGGGAACTAGTGAAACCACTGGCTACTCTTTTAATAAATCATGGGAGGATGGTGTGGTACCAGAGGACTGGAGGGGCGGATGTGATTCCCCTTCACAAAGTGGGACCAAGACAGAGGCAGGAAACTACAGACCTGTCAGTCTGACCTCTGTGGTAGGAAAGTGATGAGTCACTCTGAAGGAAAGAACAGTTGAGTACCTAGAGGCCAGTGGGGCACAGGACCCAAGGCAGCATGGGTTCACAGCGGGAAGGTCATGTCAGACGAATCTAATAGATTTCTTTGACTGGGTGACCAAAGTAGTAGACCAGGGAGGGGCTGTTGACATGGCCTACCTAGACTTTAGCAAGGCATTTGACACAGTCCCACACAAAAGATTAATAGTCAAATTAACCAGCCTGGGAGTGGGTTCCCAGGGTGGTATCCTGGGTAAAACATTGGCTGGACAACAGGACACAGAAGGTAATTATAAATGGAGTCCACTCTGAAGAAAGAGGGGTTACTAGTGGGGTACCGCAGGGTTCAGTATTGGGTCCAATCCTTTTTAATGTCTTCATAAGTGACATTGCAGAGGGGACTGGAAGGAAAAGTATGCCTCTTTGCAGATGACACAAAGATCTGCAACAGGGTTGATACACAAGGAGGCGTGGAAAGGATGAGAAGGGACTTGGCAAGGTTGGAGGAATGGTCAGAAGTATGGCAGCTAGGATTCAATGCAAAGAAGTGCAAAATAATGCACCTGGGAAACAAGAACCCAGGGGAAGAATACACAATGGGGGAGAGGTAGTAACAACAACAAAAACGGAAAAGGACCTGGGGGTAATCATATCAGATGACCTTAAGGTTAGCAAGCAATGTGAGACGGCAGTAGGGAGGGTTGGGGGTATACTGGGATGCATAGGGAGAGGCATCAGCAGCAGAAAACAAGAAGTTGCTATCCCTCTGTACAGACAGTTGGTGAGACCCCATCTGGGAGTACTGTGTCCAGTTCTGGAGACACCGTCTCCGCAAGGACATAGACAAGATAGAGGCAGTCCAGAGGAGGGCAGCTAAAATGGTGCAAGGTCTGCAAGAGAAGCCGTATGAGGAGAGACTAAAGGAGCTTAATATGTATACCCTTGAGGAAAGAAGGGAGAGTGGGGACATGATAGAAACTTTTAAGTACCTCAGTGGAATCAACAAAGTCCAAGAGGGTAGCATCTTTCAGAAAAAGAGACGTGCGAGAACAAGGGGACACAATTTAAAGATGGGGTTCAGGGCAATGTGAGGAAGTATTATTTCACAGAGAGGTAGTGGATGCATGGAACAGCCTTCCTGAGGAGGTTGTGGGGTCTAAAACTGCGGGAGAATTCAAGAATGCATGGGACAGACATCAGGCAATTCTTGTGGGGGGTAGGAAGAAATAGGCTGTTGGTTAACTAGGATCTGCGGCCTATCCTGTAGGTAGGGAAATGGGCAGACTAGATGGGCCAAGCGGTCCTTATCTGCCATCAAAATCTATGTTTCTATGTGTCTATGAGACAGACAGTTTGCAATCCTGAACCCAAGGGTGGAGGAGGCATAAACCGTCTTACCCAGAGGTCAATTCTGCGGGACTCCTTATCCAGGGGGAGGGAGCTAAGGTGTTTAGGCAACTTTGACCTGTTGTGGGCTGCCTTAATAACCATCAAGTCTGTTCTTGGCTGAGCAGCATAGCAGGGGAACCCTTGGGGGGCATGGTACAGTATCCGCCATGCGGGGCATAGCTGGCACTATTTCTGGTCTATGCCAGGCTGCTGTGGCTGCATTCCTCAAGGCAGGCAAGACTGAAGGAATGATTTTAGGGGGAGACCCTGGGATCTCCAGGAAATCCACCAGCTCTTCCCTGGCGACATCCTCTTCCTCAGTGTGGAAGCCCATGGCTGAGGACAACTGGTTCATCACATTGAAAAATGTGGGGTCCTCAGGAGGAGACCTAGAAGTATGCTTAACTGAATCCTCACTGACAAGAGGAAGCTGTGGACCTGTCGGAGACTAGGATCTCTTCCTCTTCTTCCTTATTATCATCAGGAAGAATGAGGTCTGGATGGTACTCCTCCTTGACGTCAAGCTCTTCTAGATCCAGGTCTGACATCGGATGCACCAATGATGGCCTGTGGAGACCCTCCCACAGCCAATGAGTAGGGGTCGATGATGAAGCTGCCGTCAACGGTGCCTGTGATGTGGGACAATATGCACCCAGCTGCTGTACAATCACCTAAGTGAATTTAGCTAAGATATCGTTTAGGTCAATGACCGTCGAGGGTTGTATCGATGAGGGGTAGGGGTCAATGTAGCAGGGACAGACGATCCACCAGATGGGCCCTGCATACCCGAACAGCCTGTATCACTGGAGGGAGAAGGGTCAGGCCTCAACAGATGGGCCGCTGACAATGAGCAGAAAGAGGGTCCAATGACCTGGAGGTCAACGATTGGCCACCCTGGGAATCAGGTGGGTGCGCTGTCAGTATGAGTCTGGAGGGAACAGAGACCTGGACAGCAACTTTCCATGTTGGTGCAGTTGCAGCAATCATGGATCCCACAGAAGAAGGATAAGAGGCTGTTAGGGAACGAGATCATCGCGGGGGGGGGGGGTGCAGTCATGATCTTAGTCTTTCTTATGACTTTTTCCGGAGGACTTGCCTCAGGCCTTGGAGCTCGGCAACCCCATCAGCTATTGAGAGGCTGGAATCCCGGAGGACCCCTGCCTGTAACTGGCTACCTGCTGATCCATCAGGACATTTTTAAGCGTCTTTTTGCGTCACCTGAGGGTTGCTTGGTTAAACTTCTGGCAAAACTCACAGTCAGAAACTTCATGGTCAGACCTAAGGCAGTAGACACAGAGACAGTGTTCTTTATGGAAGCAATCTTCTTTCCGCAGCAGCAGTGATGGAAGAGAGAAGCTGAAGGATTAACTCTTCGCATACACAAAATGAAGGAATCTCTTTAATAAAAGAGATTCTAAAAATTTACAGAGAAAAAGCCAAAAGGCAAAAAAATGGCACAAGACTGCATCAGAGCTTCTGAGGAGACCCATGCAATCGAGTCAACGGCGGGAAAGAACTGAGGAGGGAGCAGGGCTGCTCACACCTTTATAGGGTTGGTGCCATCAACAGCATGGGTGGCCTCAGTTGTACTGCTGAAAATCTTCTGTATGGATCCTGCTTCACTGAGGGTGAAGTTCCTACGATGTGACCTGATGACTGAGATCCCCCCGAAGAAGATCAACCTTTCCAGAGACAGCTGACTTACAGTTAGACAGGAGGTAAGGAACAAGGACAACAGAATGAATTTTGTTACCTCTTGAGTCCAAAGCTGTAGAGGGCATTGTGTTAAACTGGGACATCCTTAAGGCACAGCCTAGCCTTAGGGATTGTGTGGACAATCCACCTAGATTTGTTTATAGAAGAGCAGAAAACCTTTGAGATACTCTTGTCCACAGTGTTCAGTCTATGCCACAGAAAAAGATGACTTTCTTCCCCTCCCCTTCAATCAGGCACTAGGCAATGTGGCAGATGTGAGCACTGAGCATGTATGAGTGTCGCTTCATCTTTTCTGAATCCTAAGAATAGTAAGTCCATCAACATTAAGGACTTTATAAATTGTGACACCTGTAATGTCATTTACCTTGTTACATGCCCTTGTGGGAACTTTTATGTGGGCTGCAGAAAGCAAAAATGTTTAAGAAAGCATGGGGAACACACCAGGGCAAACAGTTACAAAAAATGGTAGGTCAGCCATGGCCATTCATGCAGGTAGCATGGGTAACAAGGAGGATCATAACCCTGTTTTCTTAGGCATAGAGAAAGGTTCCCTAGAACCTAGAGGGGAGACTTGGATAGGAAGTTGGCCCTTAGAGAGGCTTTTTGGATTTAAGAACTTGGGGCTTTGTCATGCTTTGGGCTAACAGATCAGATTGAAATCCTGTCAATTTTGTAAAATGTTTTTGTAAATTTAATCTGATGTATTCCTCTTTTACAGGTCTTGAACCCAGAACTGAGCAGAGATTCCTGAGAGAATAAGGACTATGCAAACAAATGTTCATAATTGCATTTAGACATAACATTTGCATTGCAATCAATTTTTACTCTCTCTCTATATAGATTTTTGTATATGACAAGCTCTATATATAATACTTCAGGTGTAATTGTTTTTTAACACTTTGTGTAGTGGTCACTGTTTTTGCACTTTATGAATGGTGCCTTAAAGGTTGCTTACTATAAACTGAGCTGGCAACAGGGGGCCCCACACCTTGACAAAGCACCAGGAGGGTCTAGGTGCAAAACACTGGGATTCCAGTGGGTCCTCTCATCTGATCAACCTGCACACTTTTTGCTCGTTTCTCACTATGGGATTTTGCAATACACAGCTATCCAGCAATTTGAATCAGATAGCCTTTCTGAGTTCTTCATTATCCAAACTGTGTGCTGAATCCACCTTTCTTGCTGCTAATCGAGGTGGAATATTTCCCCTTTTGTGACTGGTACAGTGTCGAACAGAAGTCCACGATGGTGGTGCTCACAGATCTCCAGGTAGAAAGTCACCTGGGGGCCAGTGACCATCACATGGTATGGTTCAATTTGGCAACTAGAACTAAATCATCCCATTCCAAGGCAAAAATATGGGACTTCAGAGGAGCTGACTTTGATAAGATGGCCAGCAGAGTTAAGCTAGCCCTGGCAAGAAGAAATACAGGTGAGGGGGTACAGGCAAAGTTGGCAAGCATTAAGGATGCAATACTTGAAGCAACATCCCATTGTGTTAGACAGAAAAGGAAGTGCAAAAGAAGAAGGAAACCACTTTGGTTCTCAAAAACAGTAGCAGGAAAGGTCAGCCCCAAAAGGCTGGCCTTCAGGAAATATAAGAGCACGCAGCAGGACAAAGAAAGGGAGGCATACCAAATTTCCCAAAGGGAAGCAGGGAAGGCAGTAAGGCAGACAAATGCCCAAACCGAGGAAACACTAGCACGAACAGTAAAAGAATGGGACAAGACTGTCTATAGATACATTAGTGAAAGGAGAATGTCTGGAAGGGGGTATTGTTAAGATCAAAAGGGATAAGGGGGAGTGTGAAGACGGGGACTATGGAAAGGCATCTATCCTAAATAGATACTTCTGCTCAGTATTTACAGAGGAGAAGGTAAGGCAGGGCCCACAGCTCAGCACCATGAACACATGGGGGAGGGAGGTGTGCACTAGTCCCCTCTCAAAAGAAAGGGTCCTACAAGAGCTCGATAAGCTCTGAGTGGACAAGGCAATGGGACCTGATGGCATACATCCCAGGGTACTAAAGGAGCTAAGGGTGGAACTAGCAGAGCCATTATCAGAATTGTTTCGTGAGTCTCTGAGCACAGGAGGGGTCCCAGAAGACTGGAGAAGGGATCATGTGATTCCGCTCCACAAGAATGGTAGCAGGGAGGAAGCAGGAAACTACAGACCAGTCAGTCTTACCTCAGTAGCAGGCAAGATTATGGAGGCACTCCTTAAGGAAAGGATAGTGCAACACCTGGAATTCGTAGGGGCACAGGATCCAAGACAGCATGGGTTTACAACAGGAAGGTCCTGTCAAACTAATCTCATAGACTTCTTTGACTGGGTAACCATAGCGGTGGACCAAAGGGGAGCTGTTGATGTCACCTACCTTGACTTCAGCAAAGTTTTTGATACTGTTCCACACAGAAGATTGATTAATAAGCTGGGTAGGCTCGAGGTGGGTCAAAAGTTGGTCAACTGGGTGGCAAATTGGTTGACGGTCAGAAAACAGAAAGTGGTGGTAAATGGTATACAGTAAGAAGAGATGCACGTTACAAGTGAGGTACCTCAGGGATCAGTCCTGGGGGCCAGTCCTCTTCAATATCTTCATCAGTGACATTGCAGATGGACTGGAGGGTAAGGTTTGTCTGTTTGCAGATGACACCAAGATTTTCAACAGAATAGATGATCCAGATGGCATGGGCAGAATGAGAAGAGATCTGGATAAACTGGCAAAATGGTCGGAAGAGTGGCAACTAGTGTTTAACGCAAAGAAGTGCAAGATCATGCACATAGGGAAGAGAAACCCCGAAGCCACCTGTAAGTTGGGAGGGGAATTGCTGGCAGTCACAAGGGAAGAAAGAGTTGGGCATCATCATCACAGATGACCTGAAATCATCCAAGCAGACCACTAAAGCAGTAGGTAAGGCTAGGGGGATGTTGGGGTGTATTCTATCTGCTCTCCAGCACCTACCCACACCGAGTTACCCTCCCCCCATCAGGAGCCCACCTGCCAGCCATCCAGATTCTCTTTTTGCCTGATAATCTCAGCTGAAGTACTCATATCTCTACCGGTCCTAAACCCTAACAAAGGTAAATGCCCCACGGCCCTGGACGCTAAAATGTTATATTTGTCTGCCCCAGCCATAGCTGCCCCACTGGCCGACCTTTTCAATCTCTTCTTTTCACTAGCCAAATTACCAGCTGAATGGAAGCAGGCTACCGTCATTCCCCTCCCCAAAGGCGGCGACCCCTCTTCACTGGGTAACTATCACCCTATCTCCCTCCTCCTTATTCTAGCCAATCTGCAGGAACGTCTTGTTCTTGCCCAACACTCCCCCTACCCAGACGCATCCTCCTTCTTCACCTCCTACCAATCAGGTTTTCGCAAATCACGCTCAACTATCACCTCCCTACTAAGGCTCACTGATACCATACACACTGGCATGGACAAGGGGCACATCACCTCAGCCATTTGTCGACTTGGCCAAGGCCTTCAACACCGTCTCCCACTCTCTGCTACTATCTAAACTAAAAGCTACCAGTATCTCTGGACTGGCCTCCAGCTGATTTCATACTTACCTGGTGGGCAAGTACCATTCTGTAAAAATCGTCACCCACATCTCTAGTCCCCTACCAGTCACTGCTGGTGTCCCCCAAGGCTCCGTCCTGGGTCCGGGTCCACTACTCTTCTCCGGATTCTTAAATGATCTATCATCGGCCTGCCTACAATCATCCATCCACATGTACGCAGATGACACAGTACTGTATGCCACAGGCTCCTCCGCTGGGGAAGTAGCTAACGTACTCCAACATGATTTCAATGCAATACAACACTGGTTCCACTCCAACCAGCTGTTCCTAAACCCCAAGAAAACTGTTTCGCTAACCTTCTGCTCACAGGAAAGACTCTGCTGCCAAGCCGCTTTCCCCCCTTTCCAAACCTTGGACAGATCCTCCCTGGAAGTGTACACCTCCTTCATATACCTAGATGTCTGGCTCGATCAACACCTACATTTCTCCACCCATATTGATTCTATCTACAAGAAACTGCTCTCTAAACTCGGCACCCTATACAGGAACAAGGGCAGTATCCCCACACCGGCCCAGAAGGAAATCGTTCAAAAAATGATTCTCCCATTACTTGACTATGGCGACGTAGTTTATGGTTATGCTCCCTCCTCCTCCCTAGCCTGCCTGGACACACTTTTCCACTCCTTCTGTTGCTTTATTCTGGACTGTCCACAAACGACTCACCACTGCGCCTTATACAGCACCCTAGCCCTGCCGTCCCTCTAGGCCCATAGACAGATCCACTGCGCTAGGACCGCATCCAAATTCTGGTCCCAGTCCCTTCCCCCTTACCTCGCATCTGCCCTCTCAATGCAGCCTCCACCTGCCTACTCCCTCAGAAGCACGGACTCCAGGCTCCTCCACATCCCTTTCATGAGAACAACCAAAGGTCAAGCCACCTTCAAATACTGCATACCCAAGCTCTGGAATGCCTTGCCTGCCGATATCAGACACTCCACTAACTCCCATCACCTCAATCTCCTCCTCAGCAGCCACTTCTCCATCAGCTGTACTTGCTTTAGCTAGCACTCACTTTGAGCCTACTCTGCGGGTCTCTGGGCTGCTCGCATACTTTGTCACTGTTCTAGAATTACAGTTCTACTTTTCTCCCCAGGTTGTTATTGTAGTCATTTATTGCCCTGTACGTTTGTATTACATTTGCCTCTCTGTATGATTTGCCCAGGTATGCCTTCACATGTGTTGTATTATAAGTAATGTATGGGACTTGTCCCGCAGGATGCATCTGGAATCGAGAAACCCCCTGCTCAGTATGCTTTCCTGGTTAAACTCTTAAATAAATAAATAAATTAGTAGGGGTATCACAAGTCGTAAGAGGGAGGTAATAAGCCCTCTTTACAAGACACTGGTTAGGCCCCATCTGGAGTACAGTGTGCAGTACTGGAGGCCACACCTTCACAAGGACATTAACAAAATGGAGGCAGTCCAGAGAAGGGCAACCAAAATGGTGCAGGGACTGCATCAGAAAACATATGAGGATAGATTAACAGAGTTCAATATGTATACCCTAGAGCAAAGGAGGGAGAAAGGTGATATGATTGAAACATTCAAACACCTTAAGGGCATTAACAAGGTGAAAGAGTCTAACATGTTTCAATATAAGAAAAATAGAAGGATAAGAGTACACAGCATGAGATTAGAGGGAGGCTGATTAAGGGGTAATGTGAGGAAGTTATTTTTCACTGAAAGGGTGGTGAATGCATGGAATGGCCTACCCCAGGAAGTGGTGGATATGAATACAGTGCAGGGCTTCAAACAGGCATG
This sequence comes from Neoceratodus forsteri, assembly GCA_016271365.2. Lineage (NCBI taxonomy): Eukaryota > Metazoa > Chordata > Ceratodontiformes > Ceratodontidae > Neoceratodus > Neoceratodus forsteri. The sequence goes on from CM028131.1 coordinate 813,555,774, forward strand.
GGATAGGCATAAAGGAGCAATACAGATAAGTATGAATAGGCAGGCCATTGACAGAGTAAAGGCCTATGGCACATTCATAAGGTAGAAAAAGAAATGGGCAGACTGGATGGGCCTGGTGGTCCTGATCTGCAGTCATCTTCTATGTTTCTATTTTGCTGGCTATATGTTTTCAGTTTGGTGAACCTTGGTGCTGTAGGCTGGCAGCCTTTCTGTCTTTTCTCTGACTCTCAGGAATTATACATAGACACTGTCAGCAGATAAGGGCCTATGGCCCACCCAGTCTGCCCATTTGAGCTTGTAAGTTCACTTTATGTTTTCCTAGAAGTCTGTTGCCCCTTACCCCTGACTTCCAGATTCCCTTCTGTCTAGCCCATGCATTCTTAAATCCCGTGACTGTTTCAGCCCCCACTACTTCCTCTGGCAGGGTGTTCCATTTGTCAGCCACCCATTCTGTGAAGAAATTCTACCTCACGTTTCCTCTGAATTGCCCTCCCTCCAACTTCATTCCATGCCCTCTAGTCCTGAATCATCTTTTTCACTGAAAAATAGTGTATTCCTGCACTCTGTTCCTCCTTGTAAGATACTTATATGTCTCTATCATATACCCTCTCTCCCTCCTCTCCTCCAGGGAGTACATATTCAAGTCCTTCAACCTGTCCTCATAGGACTTGTGATGCAATCCATGTACCATCTTTGTTGTCCTCCTCTGAACCTTCTCTACCCTGTCTAAGTCCTTATGTAGGTAAGGTTTCCAGAACTGTACACTGTACTCAAGGTGGGGCCTCACTAGTGTCTTGCGCAGTGGAATTATGACCTCCCTTTTCCTGCTGGTGATGCCCCTGCCCAGGCATCCCAGCATTCTATTTGCTTTACCTGATGCCTTATCACACTGTTTCCCTACCTTGAAGTCATCAAAAATGATAACCTCAAGACCTCTTTCCTGCTTGGTGCATGCTATATCCTCACCCCCCAACTCTAAGGCCCAGATTATAGAGGCATTTTCTAATGCCACCAATCACAGCAGGGAAGGAGGCGTGTGTGTGAGAACAAGAAACTCCTAACCACTGTAATTAGAGACTGAGAAAAAGGCTCACACCACAGGCATGAAGCAGTGCCATTTGTCTCCAGTTCCAATTAAGATATTAATACTCATGTAGAGAAAAAGGTGTCTGTTCACCACTGAGGGAAAAGGAGAACACCTGTGCCTTTATTTGCATGAAGCCACAGCAGTTTGTGGGTAACATTGCAAAGAATTTCCCCAGCCAACCAAACCAAAACAAGGAGTCTTAGCCTTCCTTCATGGCTTGGCAGTATGGGGCAGCTATCATACCCAGCAAGCAGGGAAGACTAGTCAATAACTGACTGTGTTGTGCAGGGGAAGAGGGCTGTACTGCTGACTGTGCTCAGTCGAGGGTATCACAGTAAATCACTCGAAAACTCATATGGCCTATGTGATTTGGGGTGGGGGGGCACCCAGGGATATGCTGATGGATGAGCTAGACTTCAGTGAGGGCATGAGCACACTAGCCCTGGCTGGCATGCCAGCAGGCACTATCCAGCCACTGCAGCTGCTGATGCCTTTTGCCCCAAAGCTTATACAAGGCAAATGCATAATAGGCACATAATGACCAGCGCCCAAAAAGAAATATCTTGCTGCCTCACTGAGGCATCTTTAGTGAGCAGTGACTCAGGGAGCTACTGGCAGTACCTCTGACAGTGCTATTTAACAGCTCACTCAAAACAGTAGTGGTTCCGGAGGACTGGAGGAGGGTGCATGTAGTCCCACCACACAAAAGTGGTAGTAGAAAGGAGGCTGGCAATTATAGGCCAGTCAGCCTGACATCGGTGGTGGGGAAGTTAATGGAATCAATATTGAAGGAGAAGATAGTGGAAGATCTTGAATCTGATGGGTTCCCGGGTCACACCTGGAAATGAGCCCCGGCTCAATGTGCCTTTCCGGGTAATCAAATGTTTAAATATATAAAATACAAGACCTGAGGCAGCATGGTTTCAACGGGGGTCATGTCAAAATAATCTGATTTTGGCCGGCCCGGTGGCGCTGAGGGTTGAGGCACTGGACGCCACACCTCACACCATTCTGGCAACCCCAGTTTGGAAGCAGACTCGGGTCACCGGTGGGTTGGCCGGGGGAGACAGGCTGGAGCATCCTGCGGCAGCTGACCTTCTCCAGAGAGGGATCTGTCCAATGTCTGACACTTGCATGACTCCGAGCGGAGGCTCGGGGTACTGCAGGCTCCACCAGGGGAAGGGATGTGGCCACTGTATGGTGTGGACGTCAGCACCTAACGCCATGATGTCGGGGGAAGTCGCACTTTATATGGGGAGGGAGGAAAATGTGAAAAGAGCCTGCCAGTGCCGGGAAGATGGGGAGACCAAGCTGTGCTCATGATCTGCCTGTGCCCACCCGACGGACCTCAGACCGACAACATGTAAGTTACGGAGCATCTGGGCCCCCAACTCATCCCTGCCCGGGAGTAATCCGCGGCTCCATGGGGCTCGGGGGTCCGTTCGTGTAGGGTTACGGGCAGTGGGATGGCTAATGTCTCTCCTGAAGGGTCATGGGTGGCAGGCTGGGAAGGGGGAAAAAAATCTGATTTCTATGACTCAGTGACAAAGGAATTAAATCAGGGTAGAGTGGTAGATGTGGCTTACCTAGATTTCAATAAATCTTTCTACACCATTCCACACTGGAGACTAGTAGGTGAGCTGGGTAGCTTAGGAGTGGGTCCAAAAGTGTTTAAATGGATAAGAAACTGGTTAGGGGATAGGCAACAGAAGGTGGTGGTAAACAGAATTCACTCAGAGGAAGGGAGGGTGTCCAGTGGGGTGTCTCAAGGATCAATGCTACGATCAGTCCTCTTTAATATTTTTATAAGTGACACTGCAGAAGAATTGGAAGGGAATGTCTACCTCTTTGTGGATTACATCAAAATCTGCAATAGGATTGACACTCCACGGGGTGTGGAAAAGATGAGCGGAGACCTCAGAAAACTAGAGGTATGGCGGCTGAGTTTGTGTGAAAAAGTGAAAAATAATGCTCAAGGGGCACAGAAACCCAGAGGCAGAGTGCAAAAGTGGTGGAGTGGTACTGATGACCACCAAGCAGGAAAGAGGCCTGGGGACAATCATACTGGATGACCTAAAGGTGGGCAGACAGTGCAACAAGGCTGTAGGGAGGGCAAGTGGGATGCTCAGGTGCATAGGTAGGGGTATCACCAGCAGAGAGAAGGAGGTGGTGTTGCCTCTGTATAGCTAGTTGGTAAGACTTCACATAGAATAACATGTAGGGGCTGGCCGCCGGCACAGCAGTAGCGCTACCAGTTGCAACACTGGAGGGCTGGCCGGGGGGAGAAGGATTGAGCATCTGATGGGCTGCTCTTCTTCTCTGGGGAGGGGTGGGCTGTGGTTCTCACTGCCATACCGCCACCTGGGTGACCACAGATGGTGGTGCAGCAGAGGATGCAGAATGGCAGGGAGGGGTGGACATCAGCTGAGGTGAAGGCACATCTCTGTGTGCTTCTGTTGCATTGGTCCTCCCAGAGTGCCAACGTCCGCAGGGGGCAGGGACCAGAACACAGGAAAAAAAACTACGCCTGGGCCAGGCAATGGGTTCCCACACCAGCGACCATGAGAAGCTGGGAGTACAGCTCAAGGTGCACAGTTCCCTGACGTTTTGGAGGGGAAAGGGGGCCCCATCTGCCCGGCCCGGGAGGTCATCCGGGATGATGAGAATACTGGAGTGGGGCACTAATGGAGCACGTTTCTCCGGTCCTCAAAGCGCAGCCTGTGGGGCATTGGGGAACCCCAAGGGAAGGACCAGCTGTGGCGATGAAGGGGCATAAATAGAAAGTAAAAACCAAAAAAAAGAATACTATGTACAGTTCTGGAGGCCACATCTCTGGAAAGACATAGAGTGGAAGTGGTTCAGAGGAGGGCAACTAAAATGATGCAGAGTCTGCATCAAAAGCCGTACGAAGACAGAATAAAGAACCTTAATATGTACACTCTGGAACAGAGAAGGGAGAGTGGGGGATGTGATAGAGATCTTTAAATACCTCAAGGGGTAAATAAGGTACAGGAAGGAAGTATTTTTCAGAAGAAAAGGTGCTTAAGAATAACGGGACAGGCTATGAAGCTGGATGGGGTAGATTCAGGCGAGATGTGAGGAAGTACTTCTTCAATCAATCAATCAATCAAAACTTTATTTGTAAAAGGCGCCTTTCCAGAACCAAGGTGCCTGTACATAACATAATAAAAACAATATTACTAAAACAGTAAAATTAATCCAAACCTAATAACATTTAAAAATCATTATACGCATGTTTAAAAAGATATGTTTTTAGTTTTCTTCACAGAAAGAGTGGTGGATTCCTGAAACAGCCGTACAGTGGAAGTTGTGGGGGCGAAAACAATGCATGGGATGACCATAAGGGGAATCATAGTGGAAAGGAAGGAGGAGAGGGAGAAAGAGCTGTAGATTGGACACGGTCTGCAGTAATACTGTAGGCTGGGACAAATGGGTAGACTGGATGGACCAAGGGATCCTTATCTGCTGTCAAATTCCATTTCTATGTTCACCAAAGTAACATTTAAATTGCCCACCAAGATCTACGGATCCCCTGCCAAAGGGATGCAGGTCATCACCCATGTAAAGGCCCTTATCTCTCCTGATTGGATCCCAATCTCCAATGTAGCCAAAGCCCTCCTGTCTGCACCACTCCTTCAACCCTGAGTAGAAACTCTTGGTTCACAGATCCTTCTCCTCCCCCCGTCATAGAAAGGAGCACCTCTGTGAAAGCCACTGAACATGATACCTGCCTAAGACTTCTTTCCATCTCCCTGAACTCCCTTGCGCTATCCAAGTCCTACCCCTAGCCAGGTCACTAGTCCACAGGTAGACAAAGACATCCAGCTCTGCATCAATCCCTGCTTCCCTAGCAATCCACAGGTGGACAATAACATACAGCTCTGCTTCCATTCCTGCTGCCCTAGCAATCCTGAGAATCTGCTTCCCATCACTCCGGGTCATGGTGCTGTGTAGGCACCTAACCCCCCAGCCTTTCCTATTCTAAGATCTAGCCCCTTCACAACTAAGTCCCCCACCAGAAGTTGCTTCCTCTTCTTCTGGGTTGACTGCCACCCTTCTTGGGGTCTCTGCTATAGAGGACCCCCACATCTTTCCCGATCCCTACCATGGGTGCCTGCTTCCTGCAGTCCCACCCTGCCAGAGCTTAAATTCAGTGTTCCCTAGTGGTCCTCTACTGCTGTCCTGAAGCTAAAAGGCTGAGCTTAAGGGTGACACACTGGGATCGATAACATAGAGTGGCAGTCAGCAGCAGACGCTGCACCCCTGGTGTGCTATCCTTGACCTCGCTATATTTTCGTTTAAGTTTTAGGTGCATTAAAATCATAAAGATAAAGGGTGGGCCAAAACAGGGAATAGGACCAACACCCTATTTATTTTGTTTTTGTTTACTGGGTGGGTGCGCTAGCTATAAAGATGACTGTTTTCAGGCACAACCCGGGAGGTTACAGGGCAGACATTGCAGGTACTGTATAACAAACAGTAGATTACATCAAGATACATAAATAAGGTGTTGTGAAACATTAAACAATAGGCTAAGCAGCACAGGTAGTATACAGGGTATTTCGAAAAACATGTAACAATAAGCTAAGCATTACAAGTAGTATACAGGGTGGTCCTAGTAGGATTCTAGAGGTTTTTACAGTCATAGCATGACAAAAAACATAAGTAGCAAGAGTATTGCAGTAGTAGTCCTGAAAATATGATTTAGAAAGCACAACAAAAATAGATAAAAATGTGATCAAATATTGACAAGTGCAGGGGGATAATGGGCAGGGGAATGGCAAGATTGTGAACAGCAGGGATAATAGCAGCTCAGGATAAGGAAAGGTAGGGTATAGGATAGGAGCTGGCAAAGAGAAAGGGATGTCTGCAGGGGGCTAGTGTCAGGAGAGAGAGCTGAGATAGGCTGTACTGCAAGGGGAGTATTGTGGAGAAAAGGTAAGAGCTTCGGGATAGGCAGGATACCCAGTGGACTAAGGAGGTTTGAAACAGGAGCACTGGTTGGTGGAGCTGAGATGCTGGAGGAGCACTTTTTTAAAAGCACTGTGTGTAGGAGCTAGCCGGACGTCCAGAGGGAGTGAGTTCCACAATTGAGGTGCATGGTGGGCATAGGCTTTAGAGCGTTTAGTGGTACTGCATTTGGGGATGCATAGTAGGGATTTGTCAGTCGAGCGTAGGATATAGTTGGAGGTCTGGTAGGCGAGTAGCTCAGCCAGAGTTGTTGGGGTATGAGATCTCATGATGCTGTTGACAGTGGAGCTGAGGGAGTAAAGTCTAGTATTGTTGGGGGACAACCAGTTTAGATCAGAGTACACTAGACAATGGTGTTTTAGTCTGTGGGAGGTTGAGGTGAACCTGCAGATGTTGTTATAGGTGACATCCTATCTTTGAAGATCTGATTTATGTAAACGAGCATAAGTGGCCACTCCATAGGTCAGAGTAGGTAGGAGTATGCCCCGAACTATAGCCACTCTAGCAGTGGGGGTTAGCATGTGGCTGGGCCGTGTGATATGCCTAGCTTGGAATGGACTGATTTGCACACATTGATAATGTGAAGTTCAAAATTTAAAGACTGGTCAAGGGTGACCCCAAGGTATTTAAATGATGTTACAGGAGTTATGAGTGAGCCACCTAAGCAGGAGACCCTGAACTTATTTTGGAATGTCTTGAGTTTAGGGAGGGTCCTGAAGGGTCGGTGTTCAAACTGTGTTGTACCTACCTATCTAGGGTAGGTATTCAAGGGGAATAACAAACAGAAGGAGAAAACTAGAAACACCCTGTTAGGGTTAAAGGTACATAAGGGATGGGAGAAGATAAAGGGTAGGCCAAAATAGAGAATAAGAGCAACACTATCTAGGGTAGGTGTACAAGGGGCATAACAAACATCAAAAGGGGGAAAACTAGTAATACCCTATCATGGCTAGGGGTATATAAGAATTTCCAAATATTATAGATCCAGAAGCAAATGATTTGATACCTAAAGGTATCAAATCATTTGCTTCTGGATCTATTCTGGCAAGGACCAATACGGCAACTACTAAATCTAGATTTCAAATATTATAGGGAAGTGTAGGAATTGAGAATGCTGGGAGTGGCGCAGTGCAGTGACTGTGGGGCAGTAGTGTTCAGACAGACCTTCTGGAGACTGTGGTGCTACCCCATCAGCATGCATCTCTCTGGGTTGAGGAAGGAGGTTGCTAGACTCTGGGCCAAGCTGGCTAGGATATGGGCAACCTTTTTCCAAGGGGTCACCAAGTCTGACACCATTTCTCACAGAGTGTCTAGGAGGAGTAGGAGCGGCTGGACTATGGTGGGTTGTGGAAAAGTGGGGGTGGCGGGTCAGAGATACATTCCTCAGCTGATACCACTACGTAACTCCTATGCTGGTCTAGCAGGGCAGAACTGCAGGGAGTAGGCACCCGTGGTAGGAACCGGTGAGGATGTGAGTGCACTTCGTAGTGGAGACCCCTAGAAAGGTGGTAAAGGATGCCAGAGGATGGGTCACATTAATAACTTCTGAATCATACATCACTCAACTTCTGAATCAACATTAAAGTGCTTACTCAACCACGAATATAGGTGTATTACCATTAGACAGTATTGAAACTTAATACCAGCAGCTAGAAAGCAGAGTTCAGCCAACTCATTTTGGGGTACTAAAAATAACAATGTCAAATAAGGGCACTGGTATAGTATGGCCATGGATAGCGCTTTGGGAGGCTCTGGAAGAAACACAGTACAGTACAGTACAGCATGTTCTTCTTTAGGTCTTTAGATCTTAACTCATAGATTAAAAAAAAGACAAACAACATAGAGTAGAGATGCATATGACATTAGAAACTTTATTTTGTCCTGTGTTTGTGATCAGATGTTATTTTGACATATCCATTCAAGAATGTATGAACTTTGGTGTATTGGACTGATAATCGTACCCTGTATTGTCTGACATATTTTACTAAAATGTTTAACCTCAGATCTCAATTCATAAAATGGTTTGGAGAAAGTGACAGAATAGCTTCTTTGCATTTATGTTAACAATATGGCAGAGGCTGAAGGGAAACTGCAAAATAATCTGAACAAAATTAGAACCCTTATTTTTTTTTTTCCTTTTTTTATTTTAACATTTTTGGCCAGGAAGGACACACTAAGCTGAGGCTTAGTTCCAGGTGTGTCCTGGGAGCACAGGGAAGTTAAGGGACTTGCTCACTGTCACACAGTATGCAACTGATGGCTGTGGGATTCAAACCCAGTTCTTCAGGTCTGCAGTTCAGTGCTGTTAATCACTACACTGTACTGCCTCTCAATGAATAAAATCTTCCCTAATAATAAAAAACACTAAAATTATGCGCTTTATGTTACAAAGTAGGAGATGCCTCAAGTGGGAATAAAACAGATTTGAAAATATTACCAATTAATAACATTAAACTGGAACAACTTGAAGATAATAAATTAAATATTAGGAATACTGATGGAATATTGGGTAAAACAATTTCTAGCTGGGAAGACGAGCAGCCAGTGGAAATGTTGCTCCTCAGTCAGCAGCCAGGGGGTACACGAAAAGCAAGCAGCCAACACCTTCTATCTCTGGCAGTGAAGCACTTCACTTCTGCAAAAAAGTTGGCCTCCAGCTGACCCCAGTAGGAGGATTATGACGCTCAGTTGTGAATTCCATTCTTCCAGATACTGTAGCTGTATGATGTGTTGCTGCCTCATCACTGTCTAGACCTTGGATAACTTATTTTAAAGCCATGATGTAAAAGAGACTATGGTGCCATTAAGGCATGGGGTCGCCATATTCCATTTCAGAACTCAGAAGCTGGATTCACCTAAATCCCACACAACTCTGAGTGTGGGTCCAACAAGGAACTGAAACCTTGTAGAATATGTTTTTTATTTTTAAGAGTCTCTCATTTAATAACTCTGGCAAACATCTTCTGCAAAAAGGGATGAATGTGCCTATGTCATACAGAACTGCAGAAATCCTGTGCAGCAATGATTCTTCATTACACATTTTTGGGACAAAACAGTGTGACTTGCTTTTGGGAAAAGAGAGGGTTAAACCAGTATTATGGGCATTCTTCTTCCTACCAAACAGGGGTGCAGCAAAGTTAGACCTCATCAACGAAGTTGTTTCGAAGCTGTGAAAATTTCACTTTTCGAAGTTCTCACTGTTGGCACCAAATTTGATTTCACCGACTTTGCAACATTTTTTCAGGTAAAGTTGCACTTTTTTCCCCTGCAAAGTTGCAACTCCGAAGGCTAAGTCTGGTCACTTGGTGAGAAAAAGTGGCACTTCGCTGTTCCGAAATATGCTCTTCAAACTTGGCGAAGCTTGCCGACTTCACAATATTGTGTCAAAACAAAGTTCTCAGCTACGCACATCTCTATACAAACAAATATATTATGTTTATACCAGAGGGGCTAACTTGAGGTTTACAAATGACCAGTATCTAGTGACCAGTCTTAAACCTGGTTGAATGAGAGAACTTCATAAAAGATGTGACATTTCAGCAAGAGGAAAAGAGTGAGCTATTCTTGCAACAGCTAGCTAATGCAGCAGTAGCAGGGGTTGACACTGGCACCAGCCCGCTAGTCAAATGCTGGTAGATTTAGTGTTGGGCTAGTAAGATTTTCCTTTAACTAGCCCTGTGGGCTAGTACTAGAGAAGGGTAACTTTTCAACAGATGGGCTAGTAGAAACATCTGTGGGACTAGTGGATTTTCCCAGTCACTAGCCCTGCTGGCTAGTGGCTGCAAAACTTTAATTTTGACCCCTGCAGTAAAACTACCTCTTCCTATGCAGACAACCCAGGTTCACACCCCAGGAATGGGACATCTGCTGTCAATCAGTGAGGTAGGTTGCGGTATCTGTCTTGGATGTCTCCTGCTTTAGGGAAGGAGGGCACCTCCTGTCACTGCATGACTGTCCCCTGGAGGCTCAAAGGAAGAATGTGTAATGCAGCAAGGAATGTAGTGGTCCCTTTTGAGCACCCTTACACTGGCTTTCAACCATTCACTTGGTGAGTGATGTGGAGGTGTCACCCACTCAGAGAAGGGATGGCATGAGAATTTGGAAGGAAAGGTGAGGCTCACCTGCCCCTTCAATAGTCCAGATAGGCTGCAGGCTGGGTTGCCCCTCAGGATCATGCCTGGGGCGGGGGATATGGGGAAGAACCTAGAGATGAAAAATCCTCATTAGCAGCACCGGGCAGATGAAGCCACCTCACCCCATGCCACAGAAGGCTCCCATGGCTCTTCTCCTCCACAGAACTTGACTATCAAATGAATATGCCCACTCCACAGGCTTGGGGAGCCAGGGGTCACACTCAAAGGATAAGCTGCTGTTTATGGTCAAGTATTTGAAGAGGGACATTGAGCAGAGAATGGCAGCAGTCTGGAATTTTGGAGGACTCCTGCGGGCATAAGGGCTTGGGTAGGTGGAAGGAGGACCTGGGAACCAAGGACCTGCTGAGTGATTAGAGGAAAGCAGGATGTCAAAATACAAAGTATGTAAAAAAAACAGAGATTGGGCTATTCTCGAGTCCTTTACATGGTTTTACAAAAGGCAGAGCTGCCAAAGCAAATTATCATCGACAAGGATGGGTTGCAGGGTAGACTAGATGGACATTGTGTCTTTATCTGTATTTACCTTTCCAAGTTTCTAAGTAACAGGGTCATGCCTCTCTGCCAGGATTAGTGACAGAGATGGTGCCTATGTAGTCCACAGACAGGGCCATGCTGGGGGGTGGTTATGCATGTCAGTCTCAACCTAATGTGTGATACTGTACATAGGACATCAAACCCCTTCCTTGCATTAGTTAATTCTGGGCAAACTTATCTTCTCTTCCTTCCTACTGGTATTTATCTGTAGTATCTTCTGCTGCCGTGGTAACAAGCCTGACACCCTTTTTGACATTCTGTCCATTTTCTCATCTCTGGCCTTCTTTGATATTCACCTGGTACTGGGCAGTTTTAATGCCAACTGGACCTGCCCCTCTTCTAACAACAACAAAAAAAAAAAATCTAACACTTAATTCAGGTCCTCTTCCTCACTCAACTGATCACAGTGCTGAACAGACTCAATAAATTCTTGTCTAACCACTCCCTTATCCACTTGGTCATTTCTTTGCATCCCCGCCATAATCTGCAACTGTATACCCTTTTCGAAGTACTCAGTAACTACAGAATGAACAACTGCATGCACAAACTCCATCAACCCAAAGCCCCCCTTACCCTGTTATCTGGCAGTGGTTGCTCAGGTCACTGGACCTGTGCTTCCTCTAAGGTGAGCTTGACAACATGGACTTGTCCTCCTCAAACTTTACAGTGACAGTGACGTGACCCTTGCTTATTTTATCTCCAAATTCAATGCCGCCTGGAACATATACACTCCCCTTACAGTGGTCACACACAAAAAGCTCTTAATGCCTTTGGTCTCAGCCAACCTGGTTACTAGACTGAAGTCTAGATACACTGCCTGGTACCTTTGCAAGTCTTCTGGCTCCCAGCTGGACTTAAGTGCAAACAACTCTGCAATCCTTCCATCAATGCCATCAATCTGTCTTAGCCAGACTATGTCACCTTAAACCGCCAGAAGGACCGTAACTCCAGAATATAATATGGAACTCCCACCCAGTCTGAAACCCCAGCCTTCAAACTTTGAAGCTGTACCATCTCAGCACTTCCTTAGGTGGCTCCTTTTTCAACACTTATTTTACTAGGGTTTTCTAGGGTTGGAGGGGGCAGAAGAATAAACAAAACTGCCCTCTACAACTCAGTGGTAATAGTTCACACTAAATCCCTGTAGGATCAACCTAGCACTTTGATTCTTAAAGATTAATTTACATTTGGGGAAGCCTGTTTCACAGGCTTACTAGTCTCTGGGTAAAAAAGAATTTGCATGTATTTGTTTTAAAGCGTAAGTGTTTAAGTTGCATGTTATGTCGCCTGGTAACAGCCTCAGGGCCTTTACAAAGTAGACCCATATTGTCCATTATGGCTTTATCTCTGCTAATGCCAAACATTACTAATAAATCACCTCTTTGGTATCTAGGTTCCAGGGACATTAGATCAAGTGAAACTAGTCTGTCCCTGTCCTTGTAGGACAAGCATGCTAGACCCCAAAACATCCTTGTTGCCCTTCTCTGCAAAATTCTAAAAGTCAATACAGCTCCCCTCTGGTAGGGTGTCCAAAACTGGGACCTATAGTCATAGGATAGGACTTAGTGCTACTCACAGACCTGCGAGGGGGGAAGAAAAAGGCTAAGGCACCTTATAAAATGTGTAGGACAAAGCCTAGCTTCTAACTGGCTGCCAAGCACTCCAACTCATGAAATTATTAGCCCATAATTACATGGGTTGTAGTACCAGCCAGAAAGCCATTCAACTCACAGTTTCTCTGAAAGTATATCCATACACCCTCTGGTCACAAAGCAGATAGCAGCCACTTTTTATAAAAACATATGGAAAACCCAATCGGCAGGATGTTTGAAGGGAAACACTGGAAAAGGCACAGCTTTACCTAGGTGCTACAAAAAATGCTTGATTAGTGCTTTCAGACAATAACTTTTTTTTTTTTTAATTCCCTCCAATCGCTTTTTTAGTGATTGAAACAGTGGCCTTCAACTCACTTTACGCTAATATGTCCTGCCAACCAATAGCAGAGGTAAAACAGGCATATTAGCATAAAGTGAGCTCAGGAAGCTTACTGCTGCTCATAAGATGGTGGCTGCCAGCAACAGAAAGTGGAAGTTGTGGGTAGCTGTTTTAAATAATTAAAAAAGGTGTTACTGTCTGATAGCACCAACTGAGAGTTTCTGTAGTGTCTGAGGAAAGCTATGTCTTTTCCACTGTTTTCCTTTAAAATACAGAAAGCATTTTATCTGTGATCACGTAGTTACCCACTGAGTTTCTTGTTTGTTGCTTCCTGGAAATCGCCAACATTGGAGGTCCACACAGAAAGTTGTGCAGCATGAGAGATGTCAGCAGAGAAGAACATGCAGGAAAAAAAAAATAGGCACCAAACCAACCAATTAAAACAATAAATAAAGAACTAACAACAAAACAACAGTGAAATTTTCCATACTGGAGACATTTTATAAGTGCAATAAAACACTGGAGGAATGTGTAATTGTGGTCAATAATCACAGTTCTCTCTTGGGTGTTTAAAGGCAATCAGCACAAGCACCTCTTGTCTAACAACACCCTTAAGAGGCACGTAATTATTGGCCCATAATCACACACTCTGTTAAGCATTACTACAAACAGAATACAGGGACACAGATTAGGGATGACCCTAATAGGAACTCAAATGAGGTAAGGGAGGGATTCACTGTGGAGGACAAATAAGTTTTCCTGGGGTAAACAGTGTCAAGGAGTCTATCTGGGTCAAGCTAGTGGACAAGGTGGGAGAAAGAGTCACTCAGAGGGGAGGGCTTGCTAAAAGGCCCCAGACAGCTCAGTGGAGCATGATGCCCAGCTGGTTGAGGAAATTACCAGAGCAGCCATATCAGATTATCCTGGGGGAATTAATTCTCCCAGGTATAGACTGGTACCTCAAGGTTAATTTCAGGGCTGAGACACAGCTCCTATACACCTTCAAGGACTACTTCTTAGGCAATGTTGCTGGGGCTACAGATGTTCAACATTTTTATCAATGATCTAAAGGCTGAGATCTGTAACAGGTTGCTTAGACTGGCTGATGACAACAAGCTGGCCAGGTTGGTGGACTCCCTTAAGGATGGGAACACACTTCAAGAAAAGCTGAGCAATCTGGGTGATTTATTGGAATCCTAATATCTTAGATTCTCTATAGCCAAATTCAAGGTTCTACACATAAGAAAGGAAAAATTAAAAAACAGAGATAGGACCTAAATTCTATGTGGGGCTCCTCTTGCTGCGCTGGAGGAAGAAAAGGACCTGTGCATAATAGGCAAAGGAATATAGCATGAGAAGCAGCATGAGGCTACTGTCAAGAAGGCCAGCAGAACACTGGGATGCATCAAAATTGGGCTGACCTGCAGAATAGAGAAAGTTATCTTATAACTTTATAAGGCCCTGGTCAGGCCACACCTGAAGCACTGGGTACAGTTCAGGGCTCCCCAATACACAAAGAACATTGAAGCAGTTGAGAGGGTGAAATACAGGGTCACTAATATGGTCAGAGGTATGGAAGACAAAAATTATGAAGAAAAACTGGTAGCACTGAACATGTTCACATTATAGAAAAGGAGGCTGATCAAGGACATGATCTCAGGTTACTGCATATTTAAGCAATAATGACTGAGAAGCCTGTCATTTCTGAGGGATTAATGACTGGATAGAGGGATGGGTGGCTCAACATACAGTCAAGGGCCACCTCCCTCCCAGCCAGTCATTAATCCAAGGAAATGACCGGCTTTGAGGCTGTTATTGCAATTACAAATCTAAACACAATAACAACTTTCATTTCTGCCTTCTTTTTTAGTCTCAAATAGGTTTGAGCTGTGAGGCTCCAGTCGTGTGTGCCACACAGCATCAGCTGACTGCTGGATTCGTAATTTCTAAGATGTTAAAGACCGCTCCAGTAGCCAATCAGAAGCCTCACTAGGTTCATGAATAATTAATTAGCCTCGTAATCAAGGGTATTGACATGACTGAACAAACAGAGATAAACTCAAACGTGATAAATTTAAGGATAATATTGGGAAGCACTGTTTCTCCCAGAGGATAGGGAACCTATGAAGCAGCCTACAAATGGAGACAATGGACATGAAGACAGTACAGACCTACAAGGTAAGCCTGGGAAAAGTTCTGCTAATGAAATTAAGTTAGCATGTCTTTTCATGGCATACTTATGTATACCTGCTAATGAAGCAGGAGTGAACATTATGGATCTAGAGACTCAGCAAAATTTTAATTTTATGTTATTATGTTTTCCTTCCTTAGATTGTTTCCTTTTTAAGTTTGCCATTTGTGCACGCGCAGAGAACTTCATGCTATAAGAATGGCTTTTGAAGGGTGTGACACTGTCCAGTGATGTCTGCAAGGGACGAGACAGTGCCACACCAATCATCAGCCAGGCTGATCATGACACTGTTTTGCCTTGATGGGCGTAAACTTTGAGTAGTTGAAAAGAAAAAGCTGAACCAATTATATGGCAGCTTTTTGTTTTCATAGAAACATAGAATTTGATGGCAGATAAGGACTGCTTGGTCCACCCAGTCTGCCCATTTCCCTACCTAATGGATAAGCTGCAGATCCTAGTTAACCAGCAGCCTACTTCTTTCTACCCCAACCCCCTAGAATTGCCTTATGGCTGTCCCATGCATACTTGAATTCAACCACTGTTTTTGACACCACAACCTCCTCCGGAAGGCCGTTCCATGCATCCACAACCCTCTCTGTGAAAAAATACTTCCTTACACTACCTCTGAGCCGCCCCCTCTATCTTCAAATTGTGCCCCCTTGTTCTTGCACACCTCTTTTTTTGAAAGATGCTACCCTCTTGGACTTTGTTGATTCCCTTGAGGTACTTGAAGTTTCTTTCATGTCCCCCCTCCTTTCCCTCGAGGCTATACATATTAAGCTCCTTTAGTCTCTCTTCATATATCTTCTGGTGCAGACCCTGCACCATTTTAGTTGCCCTCCTCTGGACAGCTTTCATCTTGTCTATGTCTTTGCAGAGATTGGGTCTCCAGAACTGCACACAGTACTCCAGATGGGGTCTCACCAGCTGTCTGTACAGAGGGATAACAACTTCCTGTTTTCTACTGGTGATGCCTCTCCCTATGCATCCCAGTATCCCCCCAGCCCTCCTTACTGCCCTCTCACATTGCTTGCCCACCTTTAAGTCATCTGATATGACTACTCCAGGTCCCTTTCCATTTTTGTTGTTGTTAGTATCTCACCCCCCATTATGTACTCTACCCCTGGGTTTTTGTTTCCCAGGTGCATTACCCTGCACTTCTTAGCATTAAATCTAAGCTGCCATACATTTGACCATTCCTCTAACCTTGCCAAGTCCCTTCTCATCCTTTCCACCCCACCTTGTGCATCAATTCTGTTGCAGATCTTTATGTCATCTGCAAAGAGACTTACTTTTCCTTCCAGTCCCTCTGCAATGTCGCTTACAAAGATATTGAAGAGGACTGGTCCTAATACTGAACCCTCCGGTACCCCTCTAGTAACCCCCCTTTCTTCAGAGTGGACTCCATTTACTATTACCCTCTGTGTCCTATTCTCCAGCTAATTCTTTTCTTTACCCAGGCTATCATCTTGGGACCCACTCCCAGGCTGGCTAACTTGTATATTAATCTTTTGTGTGGGACTGAGTCAAATGCCTTGCTAAAGTCTAGGTAGGCCATGTCCACAGCCCCTCCCTGATCTACTACCTTGGTCGCCCAGTCAAAGAAATCTATTAGATTCGTCTGGCATGACCTTCCCACTGTGAATCCATGCTGCCTTGGGTCCTGTGCCCCTCTGGCCTCTAGGTACTCGACAATTCTTTCCTTTAGAAGTGATTCCATCATTTTCCCTATCACTGAGGTTAATTAACAGGTCTGTAGTTTCCTGCTTCTGCCCTGCTCCCACTTTTGTGAAGGGGAATCACATCTGCCCTCCTCCAGTCCTCAGGTACCACTCCATCCTCCCATGATTTGTTAAAGAGGGTAGTCAGTGGTGTCACTAGTTCTACCCTTAGTTCTTTTAGAATTCTGGGATGAATCCCATCAGGCCCCATTGCTTTGTCCATCTTCAGTTTTAAGAGTTCTTTCAGAACCCTTTCTTCTGTAAATGGGCTGTATCAACTTCTGTATCCAGAGTGTTTCTGTTGTTTGTTTTAGGTACCTCCCCTCTTCGTTTGTAAATACTGAGCAAAAATATTTGTTTAGTATCTCAGCCTTTTCACAGTCACTCTGCCCACCCCCTTTATTAAGCCTCTCTATCCCTCCTTAGTCTTCCTTCACTCCCTGATGTACCCAAAAGGTTTTATCCCCCTCCTTAACTGAGTTGGCTATCTTTTCCTCAGTTTGGGCCTTTGCTGTTCTAACTGCCTTCCCAGCTTCCTTTTGCTTTAACTGATGCAATTCTCTGTCCTGCTCCTTCTGTGATTCCTTGTACTTTCTGAATGCTTGCTTTTTCTCTTGAACCTTCACTGCCACCTCCTTTGAGAACCATAGTGGTTTCTTACATCGTTTTGTTTTGTTTATTTGCTTCACACAAAGGCTTGTTACCTCTGTGATGGCAGTTTTTATTATTCCCCATTGTTCTTCCACCCCTCCTTCCTGCACATTTGCTAGTGCATTCCTTAGGCACTTACCCATTTTGGCATAGTCAGCTCTCCTGAAGTCCAGTACTTTTGCCTTTGTATGGCTTGACTCTATTGCTGTGTTTACTGTGAACCATACTTTCGATGGTCACTAGTTCCCAGATGGCTACCCACTTCTACATCTGTGATCCTCTCTCCATCTCCATTTGAGAGGACCAGGTCTAAGATTGCTCCCTCTCGAGTGGGTTCCAATACTAGTTGTCCAAGGCATGCCCCCTGTAGGGCATCTAGAATAACCCCACTCTTAGAAGTGGCTGCTGCAACTGCACTCCAGTTAACATCTGGCATATTCAGATCACCCATCAGCAATACCTCCCTTTATCTGCCATTCTAAGTATACCTTCTATCATTTCCTTGTCCATTTCTTCCCCTAAGAGGGTCTATCTAAACCCTGTGCGGATTGTGGTGCCATTGCCTCCCTCCAAATTGACCCACAGTGCTTCTTCTCCTCCCTGTTTACCCTTTTGTTCTGTTGCTTTGATTCCTTCTCTTATGTAGAGAGCTACTCCTCCTCCTCCTCTTTTACCCTCCCTGTCCCTCCTGTAGATAGTGTATCCTGGTATGTTTACATCCCAGTCATGGTTCTGTGTGTACCATGTTTCTGTAACTGCCACGATATCCAGATGTTCCTCCTCCATCAAGGCCACTAATTCATGAAGCTTGTTACCCAGACTACGGCACTGGTACTCATTGCTCTCCATTTTTTGATGGTTTTACCTTCTGTAGCAGCATCCCCCACCGACCTTTCTACCTTGGTCTCTTTCTCATTTGGTACCCTGTTTTGTAGGGGGAGGCTGGGATTTTCCTGTTGCTTCTCAGTGCCTCCCCCCTTGACTAGTTTAAAAGCTTGCCAATGAAGCATTTAAACTGACTGCCCAAAAGACTTGTTCCCTTCCTGGACAGATGCAGACCATTCTGCCAGTATAGGCTGGTGTCCCTCCAGGTGGAACCCCAGTTCCCAATGAAGCCAAACCCCTGTGCTCCACACCATTTTTTCAACCATTCGTTAAACTGCAAGGTGCAAAGTACCCTCGCCTCACCCATGCCACTGACAGGCAGCACCTCTGAGAAGGATACTGTGTGTGCTACTTCTCTTAAGCCCCTCCCCAACTCTACAGAGTCCTTCTGCACTGCTCTAATCTCATGATGAGCCAAGTCATTTGTCCCTAGGTGGACAATGATGTCCAGCTCAGACTCCCGTGCAACTGTTCTCGTGATCCTAAGGATGTGCTTCCTGTCCCTCCAAGCCATGGCACCAGGCAGGCACCTTACTTCAGTTTTCCCTGCTCCCCCCAGTTCTATCCC
This sequence comes from Neoceratodus forsteri, assembly GCA_016271365.2. Lineage (NCBI taxonomy): Eukaryota > Metazoa > Chordata > Ceratodontiformes > Ceratodontidae > Neoceratodus > Neoceratodus forsteri. Next base: position 813,574,492 of record CM028131.1, read on the forward strand.
CCTAACAACCGAGTCTCCCACCAGGAGCTACTTCCTTTCCCTGTGGTGCCCTCTGCCTCCTTCATGAGGGCCTCCCTTGTGACAGTTGTCTGCACCCTCCTTAGTCTCCTCTGTGGGTGCATCCATAGGGGAACTATGCTCCACCAGAATGGTGTATGGATTGTGGAGTGGAACAACTGACTGGGTGTGCCTCTGTTCCACCGCCCTTACCCTCCCTGAGCCCACTGTGGTCCAACTGCTGTGCTTTCTTCGCAACCTCTGAGGTAGTGGTGGTGGCTCTGGTGCTCCCTGGATGGGGGACATTCCCTTGCTACTGTCCAGTGCGGCCTGAGGATGGGCAACTTCCTCCCTCAGGGCAGATGGTTGTCTGCAAACAGGGCAGCATCTCAGCCTCCAGAAAGACTCCCGGAAGACTGCTGCTTCACAGCCATTACATTGCACTACTCCCCACATAACTGTCTACCTTGTTTTTTGTTTTTTTTGTGTGTGTGTGTGTGATTGGTTTGTTATATAGAAATATATGTATTTATATAATGTATATGCTTATATTGTCAGTGCAGTGTGCTAGAGAGGATATGACAGTGATATGCACCTTGACCTCTTGAGGAAATGATGTCAGAACCCCAGGTATAAAGGAAATATTCCAGGGGTGGGTGGGGTGAGGTGGGAAGGGTTTGGCCTAACTGTGCCCTCACGAAACAATCAGCTAAAAGCTCTGAGCTACCACTACGATGGCGCCTTCCTGTCAACAAGATGCCCTACCGACAATTTGACAGAGAAAATACCCTGCTAATCAAACAGAGAAAATCCAAACATCCAAGTCAGACACAGGTAAACCTCCCCAGCCCCAAAACAGCCTGGTGACTTGTGCTCTGAAAGCAGTCAGCCCCAAAACACGTCAGCTGTGCAGAAGGGCAGACACAGAAAACAGTATTCAGCCACTGGGGGTTTAAACTCTTCCTGCACTGAAAATCTCAACAATTGTAACAAAAGTAAAGCAAGCTCCACCTCCCTCTGTTGATTGAAAGACTGCCTTTTCTGATAATTTTAAGTTCTTTATTTCACCCTTCAGTTAGAAGTATCCTCCACCTGAAGAATATTAACTTTCTTAAGGAATCTGCTTCAAACCAAAGACAACTGTAAATTGTAAGGTTCATCTCCCTCATCTGCAGGACACCGCCCAGCAAACAGCTGTTCGATGTCCTGATAAGCCTGGCTAATGTCACCCACTTTCGATATGGTCAGGAGCTTTTTGTCCCGACTGAAGACAGTGCAGTACAGTTTCTTCTGGCCATGTGGCTTTTGTCAGTTTCCCCTACCGTGCCCACCAGAAAGACAATCAGACCAGAGAAAGGGAGAAGTCCTTCTGACTGGCTGAACGAATTCTGCACAGTTCTCCCACCGTGCCAGTCAGATATGCTGTAAAAAATATGCTATGTTTAAAATGTGTAAATGCCCCTGAAAACATACATCTGTCCAGAGCACACCATGTAGTGCTCTCACTGTGTCAGCATCCCAGACAGCATGACCCCGTTGTGCAGAGCCTGAAAGTATGAGGCTGGTTCCACATAGTGGCTTCAATGTTCTGTGGGTAAGCAAGTGATGTAGGTAGGCAGTGTGAGGTGACAGGTTCTCTGTGTGGTTGGTTTTGTGGAGAGCGGAATGCCACGAGGGGAACAGACACAGAGAGCTCCGCTAGACAGCACTGTGTGCCAATCAGCAACACCCCGTCGGGGCACACAGTGAAAAGGGCGTTAGAGAGAGAGAGACCTTCATTTTCAGCGATTGGTTCAGTGTGGTCTGGTGTCCTGTAGTCCCCCTTTCAGTTGCAGTAAGTAGGCACATCACTGGCTGAGATTAAGCAGCATTCCTCATGCAGCTGTCCTGTGTGCTTTTCAGTGCATGTGTAGTTGACGTCTCCCGAGAGTGACACAGAGACAGAGATGGTGGTCAGGCACAGAAACAGGAGACAGTGTGAGTTGGCAGCTGATAAGAGAGACCACACCATAGACTGTAAAATCAAACACAATCAGTGTTTCTTGAATTCAGTCACATGATTTCAGTTGGAGGAATACCCCAGGTAAATGCAGCAAAACAGCACAGAAATGCCATTCACAAAGGAGAAGATAACATGCTCAGTAGTTAATTACCCAACTTCTAAACTAGTGCCCTGATTTTACTTTTAATTATGCCAGCTCACACTTGGGGGGGAAAAAAAAAAAACACAACTTTGAGACCATGACATACGGGAGTAGTAACTGGACTGCCACTGCCTGTACTCCTCACTTCTGTAACTCATTCAAAATTTAACTATTATTCTGTGAAAAAACAAAACAGTACCCTGATGTCTTTTTTTTTTTTTGTTTACCTGAAAAAACAGAAATGGTCCCTCGTAGACCCCACCTTCCCCTTCCCCCAATCTCAACCCTCCCACTGAGCACCAACCACCCCACCCTCTTACCCTATACTTACCACCAGAGGTCATAGGATGTCATTGTCTGTGGATCGGGATACGTCTGCACTCTCCAAAGTCGAACCACGCACAGAGAAATAAAAGTAAGTCCTGTATAATCTATTTCAATGGGGTTTTAAACTTATGTTGATAGTGCTGGCATTTTTTTAAAATTTTTTCACCATATTTTCAACATGGCCTTTTTGGAACCCCACTCATGAACACTATCACTGTTGTTTCATTAATCAGGCCTGGAAGGTGGTTTTGCGGTCGCTGCGTGAAATCATCTTTCAGGACTGAATAACACTGCCAGTGTTCATGAGGAGGGGTCCCAAAAAGGCCATGTTGAAAATCTGGTGAAAAAATTCAAAACAATGTTCAAGTTATGTGCGTTTGTTGAAATGTTTCTACACACATGCTTAACTTTGGTAATTTCCAATATTTTGACTCCAAATTTTCAACATAGCCATTTTTCACATCCTGTCCGAAACGTGATTTTGCACCTGTGGTGTAGAATGGCATTTTGGCATGGATTTGAACATTTTCACCTACAAGGTTTATGAGATGGGATCATAAGAAGACTATTTTGAAAATTTGGGGTCAAAATATAAAAAAATGCCAAAGTTATGCCCATTAATCGCATTTTCGCTATGCCCGCTCATAATTTCAGAAATGTTAAATATTTTGACCCCAGAATCTCTTCATAGCCTTCTTATTACCCCACCTCATGTATGTCACAGCCATCATTTTTCAAATCCTGGCCAAAATGTGTTTCTGCACCTGTGGCGTGGAATGGCGTGCAGTTGTGCAGAATTATGTTTTGGCGATGATTCAAACATTTTCTATACTGGGTACATAAGGTAGGGTTGTAAGGTGGCTATGCTGATAATTTGGTCACTGTTGTCCTATAAATGGAAGCACAGGCCCAGAAGGGCCCGTGCGTCCACAGCTACATACTGTACAGATAAGCATCTACAGAGGATTGGGAGCGCAGGAAGCCGCATGTTCCTTTTAAAGCCGCTCCTGCGGCAAAATGGAAGTTCTCACTGTGCTCCTGGACCCCCTAATCACATAATCAGAGTTCAGAGACATGAAGGAGGGACCTGAGGGGCCCCAAAAGTTGTTTTTTTGAAAAGAGCTAAAAAGCACATGTAAATAAGCCACCAGCCGAGGCTGCTGGAAACTGTAGTCTCCCCAACCCCCCAGTACAATAGCAATACCAACAGCGAACTTATGCTTGTTTTGTCTTTCCTGTTGCTTATGTCACTGGATATTTTGCTGTCACCACTGGATTTATTGACTAAATAGTTTCATGTCTTTTTTTTCCTAATCTTTGCTCCTACTGCCCACTTTCAAGATTCTTTTCACTGCTGGTGCACAAGCCCACTACCTCTGGATCCACCCCAAGCACAGTCTCTCCTTTCCATGCTCTCTCTAAGTTTCCACTTGACATGGGCAGCTGTCTCTGAATGAACACAGTAAACAAGATTTTACGAGCCACTAGATACTTGCTGGACCTATGGCATTGCACTGTAGTCTTTTGGTTGTGCTTTTCTTTTGTGTGATTGGAAGAACACTTGTGCAGAGGTCCTTTCTTCTTTTTCCTGGGTGTGCTTTTCTTATGTGGTTCTAGAGGTGGGAATTAAGTTTTTCAGTCACTAACCAGAAGCATCTGTGGCTTGGAAAAATCGATGGGCCCCAGAGATATTCCACTGGTCCAACCAGTGTATTTAAAGAAATAAATCTTCTCCGATGCAAGACAGCGTGACTAACCAAAGAAAAACCTTCTCTAGCCCAGTATCACTACCAGCATTTGGCAGGTGGGCTGTTGCCAATTTCAGACCCTGTGGTTCTCATGAGAAAAATACTCAAGGAGCTACTGTGGGTGCATTACAAAGCACTGGACACATCAACATAAGCAATATTCTGCTTATCACTGGTTGTAACCAAAGACGCTTCGATAAGGAGGCAGTAGAGTATAGTGGTTAAGGGCACTGAGCTGCAAACCGGGAGACCTAGGTTTGAATCCCATCAGCCCCCACCTGCATGTCATGTGACCCTGAGCAAGTCACTTAACTTCCTTGTGCTCCCAGGTCACACCTGGAAACAAGCTCTGGCTTAGTGTGCCTTTCCTGATTAAACAATTTCCCCTCTCCTTTCCTTACTATTTGGTTTATAGTGACAAGCAGCAATGCAGGTTGCACTATGGGCTTCTTCCTTATTTTGGGGTGGGGGCACGCATGATAGTTTTGTGTTTTATGGACTGGTACACAGTTATGCACTCACCCCTTGACCAAGCTTAACTAACCAACAGCTTACAGGGAAAAAAATATTTTTTTATTTAGTTGGTACTGGCAGCCTGGAAACTACAGTGAAGCCATACACATGCATTCAGCTGACAACACAAAGCAGAGAAAGAATGCTGAGATCAACACCATTAATTAAAGAACAGTTATGTAGGAACTTATAGCAGTGGATCTTCGAGAGAATCTCCTCCTCTAGGCCACACCTCTGGAACTATAAACTGTTACTGCTAGGACCACATGGAAACGTTTACCAGCCGGGGGCCACATACAGTGATGTGCAGCATCTACGTGTATATAAAGATGGATGGCCATATCACTCCTCACTTCCCTGCCAGAGATTAGCCTCAAAGGATCTCCAACTCTGGGGAACCATGAGATGAGATCAGCACCAGGCATACCTGGAGAGGCATGGGGCTGGAGACAGGATGCACAGAACAGGTTTTAGGCACAGCATCTGATATAACCCTCACTGAAAGCAAAAGGGGGGGGGGAGGAAGGTGCGGCATGGTCTAATGGAGGAGATTCTATTGAAGATCTGCGGTTGTAGTAAGGTCTTATATAACTGTTTTGTCTTCCTCGAGGACATCTCCTTCATTAGGCAACACTTTAAGAATGACTCCCAAACAGTACAGAGTAAACTGGGAGATGGCACAGTCTGATAGGTAATTAAGACAGAAGACCTTGCAGTACAGCAAGCCCAAAGTCAGCACATCTATGAGAGATGATGTCTAGACTGTAATGTTTAGTGAAAGAATAAAGAGTGCTCCATGCGACTCAAACACATACTGTATGTCAGAAGCACAAGTACTATGGTATGGCAGTATTCTATGTACACTCAAAGTATGCAGCAGTGCCTCACCCTGGTTGGTGAGGTCAGGATAATATACAAGAGGGTGTATCACTTGATTCAGTGTAAATTCAGATACCACCTTTGGTAGAGATTTGGCACTTGTACGCAAAGAGACTCTCTCTCTTTGTGAAAAATCAAATAAAGAGACTCACACATTACAGCCTCAAGCTCGGAAATTCAAGAAGTCATTGTAAGTAAAAATGTTTTCCATGACATAAAATGTAAGCCACAGCTCACGGCAGGCTCAAAAGGAGCCAACATCAATTTCTCAAGCACAAAATTTAAGTCCCAAGGCGGGACTAGATTACAGTTAGGTTTCATATGAAGAATACCTCTAAGAAACATACAGAACACCTCTAATTGGGCCACCATATGACCCTCAATAGATGCACGGAAAGCTGATATAGAGGTCAAATGCCCTTTAAGCAAGGAATAGTGTAGGCCAGAGTTAGACAGGGAAAGCAAGTATTCCAACACAGCATTCACGGGACATGTAAAAGGGTCCAAATTCCAGAAAGCAGCCTACAGAGTGACACGCTTCCATTTCAGGGAACAAGTATGTCTGGTAGAAGGCTTCCTAGCCACAATCAGGACATCAGCAACCTTAAGGAATACCACAAAACATGCAGTGACTATGTCTTCAGGAACCATGCATGCAGATGAAAGGATTTTAGATCTGGATGGACCAGGGACACTTTGTCCTATGACAACAGACCCTGACAAAGAGGTAGAAGGACTGGAGGCTCCACTACCAGAAGTTGAAGGAGTAGAAACTATATCTGGTGAGGCCATAGTGGAGCAATAAGGATGACAGTGGCACTCTCCACCCACAGTTTGAGCAGAACTCTAAGAGGAATGGGGGGAATGCATATAGAAATTTCCCTTTCCAATGAGGGACAACACATCAAGCCACAAAACTCAAGGCCCTGCACCGAGCATGCAGAAATGTGGCAGTTTTGCGTTGTGTGGGGACACAAAAACTCCAGTTCTGGACAACCCCATCTTATGAAGAACTTGTTTATCATGGAGGTCAGCAGTTCACATTCATGAATCATCAACTGGGTCCTGCTTAGTCTGTCTGCTAAGATATTCTGAAGACCTGTGAGATACACGGCCAATAGCTGAAAGCCATGAGAGAGCGCGCACAGCACCATACTCTCACTGCTTCCCTGCATAGGGGATAGGAGTGAGTGCCCCCTTGTTTGTTGATGTAATACATCACGCTGATGTTGTCTGTCTGGATTAGAAGAGGACCAGGACAGATATGATTCTAAAATGCCTGGAGGTGGTACAGGACATTTATAAGCAGTTAACAGCTTTTCTGTAGCAGTTCCAATGAGGATTATCAACGATGGGAAAAGAACTGAGGAGTGTTGGGGCCTGCCCATGTTTACATACACGCAGATGCTGCATGTTTTCGTGGGTGGCCCTTCGCTGGCAAAAGTTTTTGTGTGGCCCCTGCACTTATGGCTTATAGTTGCAAAGGTGTGGCCTAAATGGAGGAGATATCCTCAAAGATCTTCCTGTTCATTCTTTTATGAGCTGCTATAGCAGCTATAGCAGTGCTGTATCACACACAGCCTACAACAACAGGCAGCGGAGACAAACAGGGATAAAAGAAACAAAAACTAACATTTATTAACTCTGTCACATGTTTAATTAGCTACAGTATTCTAGTGACGAACCTGGAACATAGCTGCTGGCACAGCTCAGAGTAAAGGGAGAAACGGTCCATACTGGCAGTTCCACCTAGTAACTTGAAAAACCAATCAACCCAAAGGCCCACTAAATACTCTGAAGGGATTTTGGTCAAACTATTTGCCTATACAACAAGTATGGTTCTGTAGTTTTGCAGAACTTTGCATATCTTATTTCTTTAATCCTCCCCAAATGCATAAGTGTGACCTTGCCACACTAACAGTAAGACAAATTAACTCACTTCCAGACAACATAGGTAACAAGGAAGTGATTTCTAGGACTGCGAGTTTGATGTTAGCACTGTGAAAATGTGCTCTCCAATGACACAGTAGATGGGTTCTGGTTTAGAACAAATCTGGTTTTGGTCTTCCAATTTAAATCTACAAAGCGGGAAAATCAACCTTGTAAAACAAGAAATACAGTACTTGTTCTGTACGAACTAGTGAACAGCCTAGTTTGCATGCTATACAAATTCTTTGTCAGGCAGTTGAGCACAACTCTTAATTTAATCACACATGTGGCTTTCCAGCATTTCAATGCAGTCTTACGCCAGGAGTATCACTATCATGTTCTACAGTATAGGCTATGAAGTCTCTGTAGAGTGAGGCGTAGTCAGTCTTCCAAAAAAACAGTAATCCTGAATGTCAGACATATCTTAAACTACAAGAGGTAGAATTCTGAAAATGGGGAAATCACTGGACTTTTTAGTCCCTATAAACCCCTAAACTTTAAAAAAACTCAATTTCCATGGTTCAGTATTGTGTGTGTGTACAGATGTACAGTGCTTGATATTTTATATAAATACATGCATGTAATAATACTCACACCACTATATAACCTGCTAAAATCATTAAGAACTAGTTGTCATTTTCAATGACTTGCTCCAGAAGCTCTCAAAAAGCTAACAATTATCTATTACAATACATATTTTATGTTGCCATATCGAGTTTATTCAAGTTTTTCACAGTACAGTAGCAGTACCAAATACATAATAGAAAATATAAGTTACAACTGCAGAGGAGCCAGTTTTTTTATTGCCCATTATGATATCTTACAAATTTATTTGGAATTACTGATACTGAAAAATTAAAATAAATTAAAAATTCAGATATGACCCAAGCGGTTCCCTCCATACTTGAGCAACAGTGAGACTCAGAAGATAATGCCCATTACTTTATTTTTTTTAAACAAAACTACCTGCTCAAATCAAAAGACAGAAGAAAAAAAGTTAATTTTCAACTGAAGTTATTGTTTCCTGGCAAGCTATAAAATGACAGCCGAATGTATAACTGCAGCACCACACTGGAACTATAGCTGCAAAGATTTATTGAATGGCACTTGGCTCTTTGGTCCTATGTATTTCTTTCTTGATCAACTTCATTTCTTAGACTGCAGGTATTCAGCAGTGTTCTGAAGCTTATTTTCCACAGATGTTATTAAATAGGAGCTTTGCACATCACCATAAACCAGTCTATACAAGGTATGTGTTGGCATAAATTCTAAAACACTTGAACTAAGCTCATTGTACTACATAGGACTTTCCTATACAGACCAAAGGCTGGTGAAAATGTTACCCGGTAAGCTTTCTCATAAAAGTGCTCTTATATTTAAGCTTGTTTAACCCTGACCATCACCAATTGATAAGTTAATAACCTCTAACACCAGATTCAATAAAATATGCCATTTGTAACCTGAAATGAGTTTTACAGAAGTCATTGGTTCGCATCTCATTACTAAGCCCAATGCCAAGCCCTTGAGACTGCAGCCGTGACAGTACATATGATGAGCCCCATCCCCATAAAATATTTAAACGTAAAACCATGAATCTGTAATAGAGGTGTGCATTGAGTAGGAAAATTAAAGGGGTGAAAGAGCAAAGATAAATTTGATATTTATTTTCCACAAAGAGAAAAAGCTGAAACGCCCCTCCACATGAAAGACTAGGAAGAAAAAAGCAATCAGCTTCTGGGAAAAAAAAAAAATTGCTCAACTGCAAAATGCCCAAGTGAGATGTCATTTCACTCCATAAGCTCTCAACAAATATAGCAAGTCTAAAACTTTCTAGAGAGCTGCCATCTAATAAATGGTGCCTCCACATTTGAAAGAAAGGATGTTTCAGATTTCTCCAGCCATAAAACTAAGATGTTTTTTGCTCCAGAGCACTTGTAAGTGCATTGTTAAAATAATCTGTCTTTATTTGGGCATGAATATTTAATGAATAAAGCACAAGGTTTAATATATTCAACAGTTGTTTAATTTCATTACAGACCTCTAAGCCTTCAATTTACATAATCTAATGATTGACTTGCACATAAATTTGGTCCAAATTAATAGACAGACTAAAAAAGGTTTTATTTAAAACACAGACATTGCTAGGCTGAAAACTGGGACCCTAAGCCCCCCATTCTGCTGATATGTCCTCACCCCCAGCTTTGCCAATGGCTTGTGCCCAAGACTGACTTTGGGCCAAAAGGCAGACCCTGCACTCCTCCCCACAATTTAAACCTTCAACTTTGTCCAGTTGCTCTCACCCATCTAATGTTTGCCACCGCCACTACCATCCCCCCCCCAAACAAAAGTCAAAGTGGGAAATAGCAATTCTTCAATCTGTTCAGCAGGCTGGCCCGTCTCCTGTCTCACATAGGAGGACTGTGATATTGCCCACTGCTCATACTCCCTCTGCTCTAATGCTGCCAGTATTTAAAGAAGAGGGAACAACGGCAGCAGTCAGCAACATAGCAAAGTCACTCCCTGACCATCTCAGTTTTTAATGATTTTGTCATAAGAAATGTTCCACTCCAATTTTAAAACTTGCACTGCACATACCCTCATAAACATTTGCTTCATTGTGATGTGCACATTTCATATACTCCAAAAAGTAATTTTCAGCCTGTGTAAAGTCCATTAATCTAAACACGTTACAGATGTGTGTATTTCATGAAAAGGGACAGAGCCAATCAACTCCAGATTTTGATCCGTTACTTAAATTATGTGCTACACACAACCCAAAAGTAGTGTTGAATAGAGATTAGTGTATATAATTACAAACCAAGAGATCCCAGGATCCCCATGAAAATTATTCTAGATACACTTACGATGTGGCCATAAGCAAATCCTTTAGGGCCTGATTTTTGCAAATGGAAGTGCAAAATGTTAGCACAGACCTGATGTTTGCAACACAATTGAGTCATATTCAACAGGATAGCAAACTCTTCTCAGGCATCCACAAAGTCCTGTCTTAGTACCCAGGATAGGCGAAGGGGCTGCAGTGCAATAGCCATTGCACTGCACTGCACTTAGGAGACTCCTTCCCCTTGGGATTCATGTTGTGCACTGAAATGTCCAGAGTAAGCACAACTGAATGGGTATAAAGATTGCTATTATGATCATTGCATTTTATAATAAGGTGAGACTGAGACCACAGAAGCCCACCCCAAGGCAATTCTTCAGTGCCTCTGTAGGAGCACAAAGGTGCTGTAGATATGAAAAATAGGTGATTTCACCGACACTGCCAAATTAAAAACTATCATAATGATTGTGTTTCCCTTAAAACTTCTAATATTAAGTCAACTTACTAGAACAACAAAAATGCCAGATAGTGAAGGTTGGAATTTGGAAATAACGGCACTAGGCACAGTATATACAGAGCTAGGCCTTTGGTCTCAGTCTAAATCTACTATGCCCAGTGCAATTATTGCTTTGTACGCCTTCATTACCTAATATAACTGCTACAGTATTATAATACAAACCAGTTCTTATCACTTCAACTATTCATTAGGACAGATGACAAGGAGTACACACATGTGCTGTAACTGGTTGCCACCAGGTTAATTGACCTAATACATTGTATATATCACACTGTAATAATATGAAATTAGGAAAAAAGGAAAACCATTGGTCCATTCCGCTCTGTCCCCCACCAAGAAAGTGAAAATACTTCTTTACTTCTTTTTCTTCAGGTGAGAATACTCCTTCATCTCCTTTTCTTCAAGGCACTTACCCAGTCTGAGTATAAACGTAGAAACAGTGTTGGCTGACACCACTGGCTCCGAAGGTCAAGTCCACATATCTGCCATTCATTCAGTGAAGTGGTTCTTCCGTATAGTTCCCTTAAATCTTACTCTTTCCAAAGACAATGCTTTTCCCTCTTGTCCTTTTAAATCTTGAAAAGCTGCATTTAGTCTGATGGTGTTATCAATCTGGACATTTAGTACTGCAATCCTGTCTTCTCCAAGTCTTCTGTTTTCATGGAGCACAGTCTCAAATTTATCAGCTGAACCTCATAGGGTTACTAAGGATTACTAAGGATTTTTAGGTGCAAGAAAGCTGGTTAAGCCTATATCTGCACCTTCTACAAATCATTACACATTTGAATGATACTGAAGCTGATGTCCAGATAATAATAGTGAGTCAGGTCATTTCTTAAATATAGATTTAGTCTTGCTAATGACGATATATAAAGGTAAACTATTAAGGACCAAGCAATAACCCTTAGTGTGAAGAAAAACTTCCTATTATTGTAAATGAATCTGTTGCCCAGAAGTTGTAGTGGGTGCCCATGGATATTATAAGTGCTATCTTTAAACATCAACCCCAAATCTGACATTAAATGTGGATCCTGTATTATATCATATAGGAATAAGAGGTCACCCCTCAAGCGTTGTATTTCTAGTGACATTAAATTTAGATTCATTAATCTGGTTGCATAATCATCACTGTATTGACCATAAATGCATTTAGTGAAATTTCTCTGTACTTTTTCCAGTTTGCTATGTTCAGCTTTTTTATATGGACACCACAAGTGAGATGCATACTCTAAGTGTGGCCTTACATATGCTCGATACAGAGGTACCAGAACTTTTGAATTGCGTGATCTGATATTCCTTCTGATGGACCAAATAACCCTATTTGATTTGTTAATCACTGCATCTATATGCTCAGTATGAGTACGGTTGCTATTAATTGAGACACCTAAATCTTTCTCCTCGTGTAATATTTAATGGGGTTCTGACTAGTGAGTATATTGACATTGCATTGTGTGATCCTAAATGCATGACCTTGCACTTTTCTTTATTTTCATGCCCCATCTATTAACCCATGCTGAAATATTATCTAGATCTCTTTGGATGGTAGCTGAGTTCTCTGAGGTAAGACAGGGGCCTCCTAGTTTAACATCATCTGCATATTTAATATTGAGTGAAGTGCAGTCTGATGTGAGGTCAGCAACAAAGATCTCAAACAAACAGGGTCCAAGAACGGAACCCTGTGGAACACCACTAGTTACAAGTCCTGGGGAGACATATAACCATTAATCACTACAGTTTGAGATCTGTCCGAGAGCCAGTTATGTATCCAGTGGATAATGTATTGATTAATGCTTAAGGAATTGAGCTTAACCAGCTCATGTTGTCCAGGCATTCTGTCACTTAGGTGGCTTCATAACTCATCTAACTGTCACAGATTTTCATGGATGCCCCTGATTTTGTGTTTAAAAAGATTTCTGTCTGTCCTAAAATTGAGGTTTCTCTCACTGAAGAGTAGGGATTTGATGCATAAAATTATGCCAGACGTAACTGTTTCTGTCCAGTTCTCTAGCTGAAAATGCTTTTCAAATTATACCACATGTCACAGTGGGCATCTTTGGCTGATATTACAATTTTTATGTTTGCTTGCGCATGCACTGCAAACATACTGTTACAGCAGCAGGCTGCAGGAAGCTCGAAAGTGACAGGCTAATTATCAGCAAGGTCAATCAAGACAATGTTCTGCTGGTGACAGGTAGAATCGTTGCGTAGTTGAAAGCAGGGAGTCACACGTATCAGACAGCAGCTGCATGCTTTCATCTACAACACACACCCAGCAGCCTGCTTAGCACAGTCATGATCAGCCTGCTGCTCCTCTCCTCAAACCCGATGGCTTCCCCAGTGCTCATATAAAACAATCCCACCTTTTGCAGTTTAGCCTGCCCACATCCAGATTGCTTCCCTGGTGCCCCTTTCTGTACACATAAACTCCTAACCACTGCCAATTATCCTGCCCACCTCCCAATCGCTTCCCTCATGCCCGGTCTGTAAAAATAAACTCCCACCCATTGCCAATTATCCCACCTACCACCATGACACATTTATAAGAATAATCTTCCACTGGCTATCCATTAGCCCACTCACCTCCCAATCATTCCCCCGATGCCTCACACCTGTAAACCAAGAAAACCGTCCAGCGATGACTTCTGGCTCCACATGTCCCCCACCACAACCCCCCTCTCAGCACCCACCACCCCACCCCTGCACCCCTCACTTGCCTATCCAGTCCACCAGCACCTCCTGCTTCTTCCAATGCTGACTGCAAATGACTGAAAACAAGGCAAGTTGGGTAATGGCGTTTTAATGCCTTTTGAAGTTTTATGCATCAATTATTATTTATTGGAAAATATATCACCAGGAAAAACATACAGAGCTGCAATAGCTGGTTTCCAGATGTGTCCTGGGGAAAAGGGGAACATGGGATATATTCAGAATATGAACTATGATAAAGAGCTAACATGAACATGAAAATCGTACATGAGATAATTAAAACGCGGAGGGCAATAAACAAAATCAAATTGCAGCTACTAAACAATTATTATATAATGCTAAGGACAAAATAAATGCACTGCATGATAAAGGATAGAAACTGTGAATACTCCGGCGCAAAATCACACAATTGAGAAAACAACACAAAGCCCACTTAGCCAGTACATAGGGAAGAGACAATCTAAGGAGGTGGAGGAATAGGAAGGGAGAGTGATAAAGAATAAGGTAGGAGGGGAGTGTGATACAGAATAAAAAAGGGGGAAAAGGAAAAACATATGGAAGAGGGTAAGGGACTGGGTGGGGGAGAAAGTGAGAATTAAGAGAAATGAATAAATATGGAAAGGCATGTGATCAAGAGCAGGAAGGAGAAATGTGGTAACGGAGAAGACAGGACAACAAGTTAGAGGACAGGGTGGAGCAGATATTCAAAGGGAGGGCATTCCAGATACTTGGGAAATGGTAGGAGAAGGCAGCCTGACCTGAAGTTGAAGTATGGGCTGGGAGGGCAAGAGTCCTATAAGGGGAGTTATGAAGGGTGTATGTGGGAGACGAGGGGGGTAGAGAGGAGGGCATTTAGGTATGTTGGAAGGGAGTCAAGCCAGATCTTCCCAATGAGGCACAATGGGCAAGACGTCTATCTCCAAGAGGAGGGAAGGAGAGGGCAGAGTACAGGTCACAGTGATGTGTACATGGGGGACAGTTTAGGGCAAAGAGACAGAAGGAGTTGAAAAGGGTGTCCAGTCTGGTAAGGGTGGACTTAGGAGCAACACTGTAAACTATGTCTCCAAAGTCAAAGATTGGGAAGATCATCTTCTGGACAATCTCATGGCAGGCTTACACCAAGTTTGGGATGTAGTTTTTTGTTGATAGCATCCACATATCCAACAAAATCTAGGTTCCAGTCTAGCCAGAGCCAGAGATAATTAAAACTGGAGACATCCTGCAAAGGGGACCCCTCAAGGGTGTGAAAGGTAAGGAGCGTAATAAGCCTGACAAGCCTCTGTCTGGTGCCAAAAGTCATGGAGACCATCTTTTTGTCATTGAGGGACAATTGATTTGTGTGAACCCAGCTCTGGACATTACTGAAAGCCAACTGGAGGCTGGTTGCCACATCAGAGGGGAGGTACCGGAGGTATACAAGGCAGTTTCATCTATGTACATGTGGATATCTGCTGTTGAGCAGGCAGCAGATAACTCATTCAGAAAGATGGAGAAAAGAATCGGTCCAAGCACCGAACCTTGAGGGACACGGGTGTTGATGGGGAAGAGGGGGGGTGGAGTCACCAGTCCTGACTGACTGGAACCTACCCACGAGGTAGGAACTAATCCAGTTAGTAGCGGACTCTGAAAGACCAGCCACTGCAAGCGTACTGAGGAGAAGAGAGTGGGCAACAGTGTCAAAAGCTTTGGCCACGTTGACAAAGATGGCAGAGGTGATACGGCCTTGATCCATGTCAGAGAGAATGAAGTCAGTGAGCGGAGCAGGGAGGTTGTAGTGGAGTGGGCCTTGAGGAAACCAGACTGGAAAGGGATGAAGGAGGAGGATTCAAGAAAAGAGGGAAGCTGAGCCAGAACAAGGTGTTCTTGCAGGATTGGGAGAAGGGAAATTGGGCAGAAGTTACCTGGGTTTGAAAAATCACCCTCCCCCCCTCCCAGGAAGGGGGACAACTGTGGCAATCTTCCAGGTGTCAGGGACAGAAGCAAGTGTAAAGGAGAGATTCAGAAAGTAAGTGAGCAGGAGAGCAATCGCATGGGCCGAGAGGTGCAGGAACTTTAGGTCAAGCCCATTCGGGCTTTTGTCTTTTTGAGGATTAAGGGCCAGGATTACTTTTAGCAGGGGAGATTGGGGAGAAGGAGAAACAGTGAGGAGAGGAGGGTGCTAAAGGGGCTAGTGGAGGAGGAACTGCCGGGGGAAGAGATGCAAGAAGGGCCGAAGCACAGGTGGTGAAGAAAGTGTTGAATTCATTAGGAGAAGAGGCGGGGGACAGAAATAGTGCTGTCCTGAAGATTTAGGACAAGGGAGGGGGTTGGGAAGTGGAGGGGGAGAATAAGGCATGGACTACTTTCCAGAATTTGGAGGGGCTGTTAAGGTTCTCCTGGTAAGTGGTTGTGAAATATTCTTTTTCAGCAAGTCTGATGACCCTGGTACAGGCATTACATCGAGTTCAGAATTTAACTAAGTCACCTAGAATGCCTGAGGCCTTGTAAGTCTTCCTTGCAAGGTCAAAAGTTCACTGAAAGGCCAGCAATTCAGCTGATAACAAGGGGAGATGAAAGCCTCTGACCACTGTTTTCCTGATAGGACCGTGCCAGTCCCAAACATGCAAGAACTGGGTCTTAAAGTAGCTCAGGGCAGAGTTGACAGAGAAGGCCTTTGCAATCGCAGATCAGTCAATCCCAATGAGATCCTCATGGAGGGAGGACAAGTCAAGGGACCTAAAACAGCGAAGAAGGATGTGTGGTGGGGCTTTGGGGCAGGGGATTTTGCACACACAGTAGACCATGTGGTGGTCATTGAGTGCATCTGGCAACATTCCTGATGTAACTACCCAGTGAGGATGAGACGCTAGAACCCAATCTAAAAGTGTATGATTACCTGACTTGTGGTTAAAACAAGTGGGGTTCAGAGATAAACTGTGTGAGATTCAAGCAGGAAATGTGTTGACAGAATTTGGATTGCCTACTGGATAGCCAATCAATGTTAAAATCCCCAAGGATGAGAAGTTCACCAGATATAGAGTGGGAGATGAGATTAGAGAAGAGATCAGAGGTAAAGGATGAAGAAAGACTAGGGCAGCGGTATACACCACCCACAAATACAGGAAGGGAGCATGGGAGGGATAGTTTTATTCACAGAAGTTCATAAGCAAAGGGTGAGGAAATGGAAAGGCAGAGGTTATACTGGATAGAGGAGGAGATGTAAATGGCCACCCCTACCCCTGGTTGACCAATCCTGCCGAATGACGGAGTAACCAGGGATGGAGGTGGTGGTGTCAGGGATTTTTGGAAGAGAGCCAAGATACAGTGATAACCAGCATGCTGGGTTTTAGACTAATCATAACAGGCTGGAGAAAATCAATTTTAGGAAGAAGGCTCCTAATATTGAGTTGTAATACTTTTAATCCTTTAGGGAGATCAATGGGGGAGGACTGATGGCCCAGGGTTGGGTTCAACGTCACATGCTGTAAGGAGCAGTAAAAAGATGAGCAGCCTAGATAGGGTGGATAAGCACCTCCGAGGTGGGAAGGATTTAATAGAGGCAAAAAAGGGGGAATGAGCCCCATTTTCAAAATAGCCTTTTTTGGACCCCACCTCATGAACAAAGTAGGCGACATTTTTCAAATTTGGCCTGAAAAGTGATTTCAGAGTTGCTCTGCAAAATCACCTTTTGGAAGGCTTTTGAAAATTTTCACATACTGAGTTCATAAGGTGAAGTCATAAGAAGACCGTGTTGAAAAGTTGGTGAAAAAAATATATGGTAAAAAGCAAAGTTATGAGTGGACATTGAAATACTTCAAAGTTCACTAATAACTTCACTATTTTTCAGCATTTTTTCACTAAACTTTCAACACGGTCTTTTTGGGACCCAACATCATGTACAAGGAAGGCAAAATTTTATATAAACAGCCCAAAACATGATTTCATGGTCGCTCCACGAAATCACCTTTTGGACAGGATTTGCAAAAAATTGCACCTATCAGGTTCATGAAATGGGGTCATAAAAGGACTAAGTTGAAAATCTGGGGTCAAAGTTAAAAAAACACCTAAGTTATGAAGGCACCTTGAAATTTCTTAACGTTCACTCTCAACTTTAGTAATTTTCAATATTTTGACCCCACATTGTCAACACAGCCATTTTTCACACCACATCATGAACATGACAGGTGTCCTTTTTCCAAATCCTGGCTAAACATGTTTTTGCGCTTGTGACACAAAGTGACAGTCTGGTCAGTATTTTATGACAGCTGTCATATTCAGAAGAGGGCATAAAAAAGATGTTAAAAATGTGGGGTTCAAATGTTACAAATAAAAGTTATAAACGTTGTGTGCAGAACCAGCCGTTGGCGCAGCAGGTAGCGTGTTGGGTTCTTGTACCTGACTTGAGATTGAGAATGAGCTTGGATTGTCAGCTGGGCAGCATGAGGGTGGGGGCCAGCACTGTCAAGCGCTATTGCTCTGAGCCTGGGAAGGTACTGAACTATGTTCTGTCACACAGGCAACACCTTGTGATGGACCAGGGATCCATCACTCACAAGGAGTTGCCATGCGTGTCATGGCTTACTTTTGTTAATTACTTACTCATGTCAATAAACACAACCACCACTCGCAATTTCTAAAAATCTCTCCCCTTGAGATTACCTGTTTAATGTACATGCTAGATTCATACTCTAAATGTAGTAGGATGATGTTATCACGTATTACAAAATGGCAAGAACAATTTCTGGGCTCTGATTGGTCAGTGCTGAGCTCCTACTGTGATGTTATTCCAGCATAACATCACATCTATTAAAAAAACAGCTAAAAATGTATTTTAGAAATGCATTTTTCACCATTTTAACAAACAAGCCATTTTATGACTGCAATAATGCACTCCAGAGCATGTATCATGGGAATAACATCACTTCTCAGGTGTTGGATGCACTAGGCCTAAGGCCTTGTGTTCAACCACCCAAGGCGTGATGTTATCCCAGCATGACACACTCTGCCATGCATTATTGCTTAATTTGTAATGGTAAATACCACAACACTGTACAAATATAATTTTTACTTTTGCATTAGCACCCACGGCATGAGACTAGGAACTTTTAAAACCTTCAAAATCCTGTATCTTGCTTCAGAAATGAAAATACATAAGACAAACCTTACTACCCACTGACTGCATTGCAAACTCTCTCTTTCTACAATACTACTCTGGCCTTCATCATTCTTTACAACACAACCAAAATCTACCCGACAAAACATGCAAGCAAATATTGTGTCCCTGATTTTGGTCATTTGACCCTGATATTTTAAAGCCCTGCATCTGTTTTGCAAGGCTGTAAGGTATGGGTTGCTTTCCTCTGCACCTTCTCAGTCTTGTCGAAAGTCGCCCTCACAAACTGGGACCAGAAAATCATGCTGTACACTCAAAATGGGGGAAAAATCAAAACACACAGCACTTGGAGACCTTAAGAGTATAGAAGAAAAGGTATTAGTAATAAACTCACGTCATACATATTGTATGCAAGTAAAACACTGTATGGAGCAGTGTAACACTGTACTCTCCATAATGCAGACTCTGGTGAAAGAGCACAAGGTAGCTCCCTGTCATTTTGCTTATGCACTGCCGCCTTGATGAGTCTCTCTACGTCAGGGAGATTCCTTGTGAATTTTTAGCGAGAGATTGAATTATTATGAGTACAGTTTTACATTGCTTCATAAAGTGTTTTACTTGCACACTTTTTATACTTACATATGATGTGAATTTAATTAGCTATACCTTTTCTTCTGCAGTGTTTTGGTCTCTGAGTGGTTTGTAGTTTGTGGTGCTCTGCAGCTGCTTTGTTCAGCACTTGCCACTGGGTAGTTGTAACACAGGGTGGCTCCTTGTTTGATTTGGCTCTACACTCAAAATGAGGTCTGACTAATGATCTGTAAAGGGGCATTACAATTATGCAATAAGGCAGAATAGGGAGGTGCACTGTGGTGGGATAAATGCATGCCTCAGGAGGGTGCAACAGGTGCAGCCAAGCACTTCCACCATCCAAGACATGCCATTATCCCACGACAATGCACACGCAGAAGTGCCTTATTGTGACTATGAAATGGGCCCATTCAAATAAGTAAAAACATTTTTAGAACTTCATTTTTCATCAGTTAAATACTTAAAAAAAGATTAAAAAAGTACAGAAAAGTGACAAAGAAAAAACACTATTCATACAATGCAGTGTGGCCTCTTGGCCAGTAGGTGGTGATAACGCTGCATATAAGCGCCTGTGTTTTTTTTGTTTTTTGTTTTTGTTCCCAGAGGCAAGCAATACAGAAAAAGGTTAGCAAATTACTGCAGTTGTAGCTCTTCAACAGAATCTCCTCCATAGAGCCACATCTTTGGAACTGAAAGCTGTTGGCATCAGGACCACACAGAAACATTTGCCAGCTTGGGCGACCCACACTGACATACCTTGGTACCACTGATATAACATGCACAACCCCTCCTCCCTCAGCTGTATCTGTCACAAGGTGATTAGGAGAGACAGGCAGAAGGTAGAGACCCTTTAAGGGGTATAGAATGGACAAGACCAAATGTGCACCAGCTAGAAGGTCTACAATGATAATCCACCTGAAATGCAGAAGGGCTAGGTGGGAGTAAAAGCTGTGGCTCTGTGGAGGAGATTCTCTTGAAGATCTGCTGTTACAGTTAAGTAACTAAACTATCATCTTTGAATACATCTCCCTTCATAGAGCCACACACGTACACACACTGAACAATTCCCGGACAGTTAGGCACTGCATAGCAGGAGGAAAGCCTGGCAGGGGTGTCTACTCAGCTCCCTGAGACAGGAGGCCTTGGAGGATGGCAAGGCTGAAATCAGCTCATCTATAGGAGATCAGATCCAAACTGTAATGTTTAGTGAAAGTATGGATTTAACTCCATGTGGTGCCAGAGTATATGCCATCTGCTGAAACAGAATGGAAGCAAGGCACAGAAGCAGCTACACAGTGAGAGGCATGTCCATGTACAGGATAGGGATGCATGGACCGACCTGCTTAAAATCAAACCCCCAGATCCAATGCGGTTCGATGGACCTGGATCAATAAGAGCCGACTACTTAGTTGTTCCAAGTTCGGGTCCTGCAACTTACTAATATTTTAAAAAAGCATTTTTTTTGCACCTTTCTCCCTGTGCTGCTATTTTGCTCCTGTAGATGGAGCTTTGTGATAGTCTGGATCCTGTCCAGCCGGCAGTCACCTGACTCCCATAGTACATGACATGTGGCTCCTCCTGGTGCTCACTCCTGCTCCAAAAATGCTCGCTCTGGTGGACATGGTGGGCGGTGGCAAATAAAAGCACTGGCAGTCAGTGAGCAGCAGGAGTGAGCAAGTATGGCCTAAATGCATGAGCACAATGTGACTGAAGGGCGGAGACACTGGATTGGCCAGATCAAGCCAGACTGACAGGCTAGGCAGTCTATAGCTGCAGAGAGACTGCCTGTCAGTCCTGGCTATAGGCTGATGCGATGGGTGGGAGGAGCTTGGGAATCCTGCAGCTGCAGTTCGCTGCTTGAGGTGCCATTTCTGTGCAAACTGTTGGAGAGAACGGACCTTTGCCAGTTTCATTGTGTTGTAACTTGTGTGCTACTAAATTTTACTACTACAACGACGATAATATATACATATTTGTGTGTGCTTTTTTTAATTACTACCTCAAAAAAACTAAGAAGCATTTTGGGGCTAATTCAAAGTTTCAACTATATAAAATCTTAGTTGGGGGAAGGGATTTGAAGTGAGAGAACATCGTGGTGGGTAGGGTGGGTGGTGGAAATCTGAAAGGCTCCTGGTGGGGGGCCAGATTGCTATATCGCCAGTTCACTTCAAGATGTCAAAAAAATAAAAAAAAAAAAGAAAATACAACATTCAACATATTAGTTGTTTTGAGTCTGAGTTCTTGTGGACTGTGTGGGGTTGGAGGAACTGTTACCAGTGACCAGTCTGAAATGAACAATTAAAATCAAGTTAAATAACATAAAATAAAGTATTTTTACACTAGTAAAAAAGGAAAAAGCTGAGAGAGGGCAGAGGAATTTGGGAACAACTTGAGGACTAAATAAAAAGAAACCACATTAAGGAAAAACCGCATTTCTTTTGTTTTACAAAACATATATATATATAAAATCTCTATAGTGTTGGAAGGAGGAGTGTGTCTGTGAGACTGAGCCTGTCCTGAGAGGACAGAGGAACTTGAGAGCAAGCATGAGGACTAAATAAAAAGAAAATACATACAGGAAAAAGCATATTTGTGTGTTACAAAAAAACACCAAAACCCCCATAAACCTAGTTACAGTGGTGGAAGGGGGAGTGTGTGTCTGTGAGGCCTAGCCTGTCCTGAGAGGACAGAGGAACTTGCAAATAAGTGAGAGGACTAAATAGAAAGAAAATTCATACAGGAAAAAGCATTCTGTTGTGTCATTAACCTAGCTCCTGTGGTGGAAGGGGGAGTGTGGGTATTTGGTCGAGCCTGTACTGAGTGGGCAGAGGAAAGTGAGAACAACTGAGAAGACTAAATAAAAAGAAAACACATACAGGAAAAAGCATTTTTGTGTGTAATAAAAAAAAGCTGAAAATGTGCACCAGACAGTGCGAGAAGGAGGCCAAAATGGGAAAAAAGGTATGACACAAACAACATTGCACAGTCTGACTGGTAAAAGACCAGTTGCTGGGACTTCATCCAGTAGCAGTAGCGGTTCTTCCTCAATGCTGTGGAAAGGCCAAAACTACCTTAATTAGAACTAGAGGAGTAGTCAGCACCACAAGGAGTGGCAAGCAAAGATATGGTACCTATGTGTACTGTAGTACCCATACATATTCGAATGAAACAGATGAGAAGAAATCCAGCTCTAACGAGAGTCAGAAAATGGAGGAAGTAGACCAGGAGGGAGAAAAGCAGAAACAAATGGAAAGCCTGGATGAGGAAGAGGTGGCAGCTGCACAGAAGCCAGATGAAAGTTATGATTTGGACTTGGATTGGACGGGCACAAACCGTGAGGTGCAGGTGCAGGAGAAACAAGACGAGGGGGCAGTGCATTCCGATTTGGGCTCTGTTATTGGCTTGGAGGAGCTATTGGATGATGATAAGGGTGAAACAAAGACAAACCTTGATAAGCAGCATTGCAGTGCTGAGAAAGAACAACAGAGTGAAAATGACAAAGGAGGACAGTATATTATTCCTGGTAATAAAATAAAAAAGGTGACATCTTATATATGGTCTTACTTTTCTCTGGCTGCCAATAATGAGATAAAAGCAGTTTGCTCTATATGTAAAAAGACAATCAGCAGAGGGAGCAAAAAAGGTGCGTTGGGTACCTCAGCATTAAAAAAGACATTTAGAGAGATGTCACCCATTATGCCTTAGGTGGGATTTTTTGTCAGAGAGAAAGATGACAACAAGCAGACAGAGTTAGGTCAGACCACACCTGCACCTGTTGTATCAAGTGGTAGCAACAGCCCTGCTGCTTCAGTTGCACTGTCAACGCTTTCTCAGTCTTCTTCAAGAGTTACAGTAAGTACTACAAACAGTCCCCTTTTGTCCTGATCATCCAGCACTCCTAATATTGGCTATTTGAAGGCTTCAACTGCTAGAAGATAGCTCACTATTTCAGAAACAATTGAACATAAAACTAAATACCAGCATACTCATCCAATAACAAAACTCATTTCGGAGATGATAGCACTGGACTTATAGCCTTACAAAATGGTGGAGCATGTAGGATTCAAAAGGCTTTTGAATCACCTGTCACCACGATACAATATTCCATCCAGGAAATATTTCTCTACTGTCACTATACCTCAGATACATGACTCAGTAAGTGCTAAACTAAAAAATGCTTTAAAAAATGCAGTTGCTGGGGTTGTCCATCTGACTACTGACATATGGACAAGCTGCCAGCCAGAACCATTTATGACACTGACTGCACATTGAGTATCATTTACTTCCTGTAGTGACACAAACAATTCCCTTCTGAAACTGGCTTCCCTTCGCATCCAGTATATCCTGCAGGATCACACAGCTTCCAAAATCCTGGATGAGCTCAACAGAGAGATGCAGTACTGGCTTACATCACAAGGGCTTTCTGTAGGTTTTATTATGGCCGACAATGGTTCAAACGCAAAGAAAGCATTGTCCGATGGGGGCTTTGTCCACAATCGATGTTTTGCACACTGCCTAAATTTGATTGTATGTGCCTTTATGCCTTTATGGAAGAGGACAGAGATATAAAGGCTCTCACATATGTGGCAAAAAGAATATGCACACATTTCAGCCAGTCCTGCAAAGCACGCCAACGTCTTCGGGCCATACAAGAAGAGCACGGACTACCTCCTAATAAACTCATCCAGGATGTTGCAACGAGGTGGAACTCTACCTTTTACATGTTCCAATGATTGCTGGAGCAAAAAAAGGCTGTAAGACAGTATACACTAGAGAATAGCATAGGGGATGCTGATGTGTACATTAATCCTCAGCAGTGGGCTGTTTTAGAACTTCTCATCAAGATCCTGCAACCCTTTGAGGAAATTACTAGGGGAGAAAGTTCCAACAGTGCCACACTCAGCCAAATAATCCCATTGATCAAGATTCTTATGGTGCTTTTACACACAGGTCTATGTAACGGAATGACTGCTACGAGCAGTATTCGTTACATCCCTTATTAAAAGCATTGTTGTTCCTTGATGAGCGTACCGTCCAAACCCCAATCTCTGCTTCTTGCGGTTTGCATGAATGTGTTTCATTTGATCTGGCTGTGTAAAACAGCCATTCAGGTACCACTGCAGAAACTGCCATTAGAGCAGCAAACTCTGAGGGAGCCGAAACAAATGGAGGCGGGATTAGCCGGAATACTCGCAGGGGTGTAAAAAGAAACCCGAACGCAACAGAGTACATTGGCACCACACAGGTAACGTTTATTTCGTTTTACAAACCTGTGTGTAAAAGCGCCTTTAGATTTCAGCTGAATGCAATCAGGGATGACTTGAAAGGTACAAGAAGCTAGTGTCAGAAGGGAGAGTCTAGTGCAACTGAAAGGGACTTGCCACACAGAACAAAAAAAAAAAAAAGACATAGTACATTGAAAGATTAAAGTCAGAGATGATGAGAAACTCTATAAAATGCTGGGCGGCAGAACACTGTATTATATCAACAGTACTAGACCCACGGTACAAGATGAAACACCTCTCACAGCATGACCCAAATGTGTTCAGAAACTGCAAATAGAAAACCATTCAAGAAGTAGATTTGGTTTTGGAAAAAAAAAAAACATGACAACAGATTCAGCCCCTTCATCCATTCCTTCTGCAGCTTCACAGCCCTGTCTTCTTAGTCAGGCTACAAAACAGTCAACTGCTGCCATTCACTCTACCTCCAGCAGTCATCTTTGGGGACACTTGGATGCTGTTGTTCTTGAAAAAAATCAGCCCTTCCTTATCCCTATGTCACTGCATCTGCCCAGGCCATGGTTGACTGCTATTTAGCAGAAAAGGGCATTGAATGGAATGAAGATCCCATCAAATACTGCCAAAGCAAGGAGCCTGTATGGCCTGCACTTGTGCAGGTAGCTTTGAAGTACATGGTCTGTCCCCCAACCACTATATTTTCAGGGCGACTCTTTAGCTGTGCAGGAAATGTGGTAACAGATACATGATCTAGGCTACTACCAAAAAATGTTGAAAAGTTAACATTCTTAAAAATAAATCTTCCATTGACTGGTTACACCTATGACCCAGAGGCAGCAAATACATTTTGCAGTGACCTCAAAGATGTCTACTTGGAAGAGTAGAAAGATCACAGTTTTTTCAGAAAAAGAAATCAGTACTCTAGTAAGCCCACATGTGGCCTACACAATTTTTGAACCTGATGGCACAATGTTTTCAGCATGCCTTAAGACTTTGCTAATTTTTGGATTGCCTGAAGTTGAGACTGATGGCAAAATGTTTTCAGCATGTCCTCCTCACAGACTTGGCTAACTTTTTGGATTGCCTGAACCTAATGGCACACATTTCGCAGCATGTCCTAATGGACTTGTCTAATTTTTGGATCACCTGAAGTTGACACTGATCGCACAATGTTTTCAACATGTCCTAATATTTGGATTGCCTGAACCTGATGGCACACTTTTTTCAACATGTACTAATGGACTTGTCTAATTTTTGGATTGCCTGAATGTAGGTCTCTGGACTCCTAAGGACATGCAGTTATTTTTTGGTAGGGGTTCCCCTAAATGTGTCATCAATTTGGGTGGGTGGGTAGGTGGATGGGACCCCATGCCATACAAAATAGCTGCATGACTCTCAGGGGAGCAGAGAAGGAAGTAGTGAAACAATGACAAATTGATATGTCCATTGTATACTACTAAATGTGAATGGGATTCCCCCTCTGAGGCCAGACAGGTCAGCTTACAGTTACAGCACTAGTACTGAGGCAGGGAACAGACAGGTTAACTGCATGACTGCCATATTCAATTGACTATCACATCAGTGCTACAAACTCACAGTTTTCATTTCCTGAAATGCTGTTTACAAATCTATGTGTGTGTGTGTGTGTGTGTGTGTGTGTGTGTGTGTGTGTGTGTCACAGATCTCAGTGTCGTTTTATGTAGTTATATAGCAGATTTGCAGTTTTCATCACATTTTACAAAAGGTTCTGATTCTAATCAGAACTTATCAGGACTTTGGCCTGGATCCTGATCCTGATAATAAGGGTCAGGACCTTTCTGGGTCCCTAGTACAGGACCAGGAAGCCCTTTTTTATGCTGTTAACAGCAACATGGCAACCATTTAAAAAGGCATTACCTAGAAACAGGGTTGCCCATCATCCCCTGAGGCAAACAAAAAAAAGAAAAAAGTTATGAGGACTTTCTATAGTCCTTCATACAGTCCAGATAGAAGCATAATGCCTTATGGACATCCAGAAAATGTAGGATAACATCAATATTTTGTGGTGAAGGGAAAAACAATGACAAGTCAATGGTCTGATTCAGGGTAAATTCAGACACTGCCTTGGGAGAGAATCACAGATGGGTACAATATGAGAACCAATCATAGTGAAAACCAAGGTAGGGAGGATCCGTAATTACTGCCTGCTATAGTTCAGAAGCCCTTTGAGCTGAGGTGACAGCAACCAGAAAAAAGTGCCTCCCATGTGAGGAAATGAAGCTCACAGGTAGCAGTGAGTTCAAAAGGAGCTTGAGTAAGGGACTCTAGAACCAAGTTAAGGTCCAAGACTGGAACCATGTGATGGACCTGGGGGACACAGATGCAGAAGCTATTTTAAGAATCTTTGGGAGACATTCAACTGAGCCAAAGATCTGCCCTCAGTGAAATTACAAAAGGCAGAAATTGACACAAGAAGTACGTTCACCAAAGAGTGCTGGAAACCAGAGTCCAATAGCGACTAGTGGTAGTCCAAAATATACTGGACAAGAGTAAACTAGATAGACAGACACATAGATAGATAGATAGATAGATAGATAGATAGATAGATAGATAAACATTTCATCCAGGAACATCCTATTTTCAACAGTCAAGCTGCATAGAGTATGTAAAATGTGTATATTTATTTATTTGTACATATCAGAATTACATTCCTTTGAGTCATGGACTCATTTCCAAAGGCTCCTCGTCAAATGTACAGACACAAACACAGGTTACATAGTTTCAAAACAATTCGGGGTTACTTAGATACATAGATTCATCGTTACATAGATTATACATAGAAAATATATAGAACAAGTTAAATAAAATAAACATTTATATACCAACAAGTAGTAGAAAATGTTTCATCATGTACAATAAATGGATGAACAGTACAGAATTTTTAGCAGAAAGTTCAACTGAAATTTGGTTCCATTTAAGAAGGGGGGTAAGGGTCTGGGAAGTGTGAATTACAGACAGTACAAAATGTTTCCATTAAGGAATATGTACGCCTAGTGGATGGCTTCCTAACTACCAAGAGAATGTCCAAAACAGCAGGGGACACTTTACAATGGGACAGTTCTACATTTTCAGGACCTATGAAGATGCAGTGCCAGAAGGTCTGTGTGCAATAGGATGCCATGGTTCTGGGAAAGCAACCCTGCATGTAAAGGCAGGGGGACTGGAGGGTCAACTGCCATGTGATGTAGCAGTGGAAACCAAATATGTCTGGGCTAGAATGAAGTTACCAGGATTAGAGTGGCCGATTCCATCTGTAGTTTTACCAATACACTTTGAATTAGGAGAATTAGAGGGACCCTGGGGCCATGTGATCCACACTTTCCTGCTAGGCATATCAATTCTGCTGCTATCAGGTATGCTCGTCATGATCTACCCTACCCAATGAATCAACTGCTGTTATAAAAGAGGTTCCATAAATTCTCCACTCAGATTGGCCACAACAAGTCCCCCGACTGTGCATTGAAAGGCTATATATGAATGGTCAGATGTCAGGTCTCCTAAGTCTGCCTGTTGGTGCAATAGTAAAATTACCATTTGTGGTACTGACAACCCAAGTTCAGGAGCCAGGTCACAGTGTTGGGCAAGCTGAGAGAAGGAGAATTGAGCATCCCAGGGACTGCTTGCCTCTTTTGGGGTGGGGAGGATGTGAGCCATACACTATAACTGCCACCAATAGGTGGTATCCACAGTCGAAGTGACCAGAAGAAGGCGGGATGCCTCCAGACATGATATGCCTGCATGGTAGTGCAACGTATATGCCACTGCATGGCTGACATCCCTTGTGGGATAAAAACAGAAAAATACCCTTGTCCACTGAGGGTGAAGCTGGTACCACAGCAGGTCCATGCATGATCAACCTGGCAGGTCAGCCACCACCACCACCACAGTGGTACTGGGCAAGTGGTGGATAAGAAGCAAGTCCATGAGAAGGTTGCTGATGGGGCTGAGGAGTGCTGTCAGGTGGAGGGGTGGACCAGAAGCAAAGCAGAAAAAGCTCTATAGGAAAAAAAGATTTCAGATCTCTTTTGTCAAAAAGAAATAAATAAAATCCAACATTTTATAAGCAGAATAGCCCACTCCAAGTTGTACGTATAATGTATAGCATTCTCAATGCTCTTCCCCAAGGGGAAAGGGACACTCTGCCTTCAGGCTCGTGCTTCATGTTCATAGCCCTGGGGCGTGCATTGAAAATGCTATATGCATATCTTGTTATGAAGGAAAATAAACAAAGCACATCAAAACATTGAATATGACTGAGAAAATGAAATAAGGAATAATTTAAGCACTCAAATATTTAAAATGTTCCTCTTCATCTTTAAAACGAGTTTATCACTTTTGAGAAAACATTGACTTACTTGCTGTAGAAATTATGATGTCACAAACAGAAGACTGTGACTTTCTTAAAATATTAAACAGCAAGAATTCAGCTGTAGTGGACAATGGTCCTGTTTCCATGTCAAAGAACTTGGCAAAGAAGTAGTGGATGACACATGACAAGGTATACATTTATAAGGGAATAACAAAAACCTCAGGTGGTCATGAGGGTTAGCCGAGTGCCACGATCACCCGAGAAGTGCATTGCTTCCTTATGCTGTACATCCTGGAGTACATTACCCCATTTATAAAATGTGATTTTATTTGTTAAAAAAATATGTAGTTCCGGTGAGGTGTGCAGCTGTAAGAAAATAATCAACAGTCATGTGACATGTTTCAATCAGTAAGGTTACCGGATATTCATGGTCCAATTTATAAAATGAAAGGAAGCACAGAAAATCAATGTAAGTGCAGTTGTTTCTAATAAGTTTTTCAAAATTTCCCCCCAAAGTAGCAAACTTACTTTAAACAGAATGTGGCGGGGTTGTGGGATAACAGATGGACCAGACACCGAACTTCAGGTTTAACACACAATCTCTGGGTGAAGTTTATTCAAAATACAGGAAACACACTTCTGCAATGCCATATTCCTTCTTCAGTACATCAGTTTGCAGCAGCAGACTATGTATGTCCTTTTTCTGCACTTAGCCAGCACCTACTGGCACTGATCTCTGATCTAACCACTTTTCAGTGAAAAACCTTCATCCCTATGTGGGCCCCATTTGCTAGATGATGGAGGCCACAGCGGAGACCCTGATTGCTCGCGCCTGCCTGATGTCCTGGTGAGTCCGACACTGCAAGATTCTAGGGGCACCGCTGCCCCACCCCGTACCCACCTGGGGGGGTATAGCCACAGCTTGATGAAGACTCACCTGGGTAGAATCGGGCAGGTCACGATGCGGGAAGAGGCTATATGTGTCTCCAGAAGGAGTTGAGACTGGGCACGAAAGGAGGAAGCATAAATAGAAATTTCAAAAAAAAAAAAAAAAAAGAATGGGATAGTGCATAAAGGGGCAAATGGGGAGATAGGGAGGACTGACAAGGGCACTAATCCAAAATTAGACAGACTTGAGCAGACTGGATGAGCCAGTATGCCTTTGTCTGCTGTCATTGTCAATGTTTCTGTGATAGACTTACAGTCCCTTCTGAACTGAAATGATTCAATTGCTATGGTAGAACTACAGTACAACAATGAGAGCAGTTGTCCAACACTAGATCTAAACTTAGCTTTGTCCTGGCAGGGAGTACTCAAAATTTACATTCCACAGTAACTGCATGCAGTCCCCGCACCACCAATATCTAACTTACTGCTGTGTAATGCACTGTGACATGTAGTGTATCTATGAAAGGAAAGGTTTAGAAGATGTTATTTTTGTTTACGATGTGTAATAATTTCAAGTGTATGGTTTAATGAAATACAGCATAGTGATGCAAAACAGTCTTTTAACCAGTTATGGAGGTTCCTAAGTGTTCTCTTATGCTGGCAGAGAAAGGATCTGCCCTGTGCTTCATCTAGTCTGTGACTGAAAACAGGCATTGATGCTACCTGCCCTTCAGCCTTTAGTAGTAAAATACTGCAGATACTTCGTTTTAGGAAATCTATGTTTTGGATGGGGTATGTATTTTTTTATTGTATTTATTATGTCATCGTGTTTGAGGATAAGCAATTTGGTGGTAGTTAAGTCTACATTACAGACCACATTATGTGTTTCTAATTACAATCTGTGTTTCAAATGTTCAGCAATGGCAAAGACTGCACCAACTAACCAACCACCAGTGACATTAAAACAAATTAACAACAACAACACACACACACACACACACACACACACACACACTGACTACTGACACAAGTAGTTGCTTGGACAACTTTAATCTTTGGTCTTTTTCTGTCATCATTGTCTATATTTCTTAGTAACATCATCAGTCTAAAATTTCTTCCAAAAATGTGAATCAAATTCTTTGATGTTTCATTAACTCTTTCTTTAGTGTAAACTTAGCCAATGTACATGTCATGGAAAACTGTCTTACATGTCTATAAACTAATCATAAAAAAAGGTCAGAAGGGAATGTTTTAGTAAAAAAAAAAAAAAACTTGGCAACAGATGAGTCATACTACCATTGTTTGGATTAGTTCTGAGCTACATTTCAACATATCTAGTTCTACCGTTTCTGTAATGATCCCTTTACAAGGAAACATAATCTCTGAACTGTGCAACTCTATCTGTCTTTAGAGATGCTTCTACTAACTGCCGTCTAACACCTTTCTCTGGTTCACCAGCTGTCACCTCAAATTAATAATGGATGAATCTGATTGGCCATGAATGATGGCTTCATTTATACTGTCCAAACAACTTCTTGTGTCAGTAGTTATTCTGTGTGTGTGTGTGTGTGTGTGTGTGTGTGTGTGTGTGTTAGTTATACAAACATTTATTAAATGGGGTCTAGTTCATTCCGTCTCCCAACGTCAAACTCCTGTGACATGGGGCTTCATTAAAATGGCATTAACCCCAGCAAAGGCTGCATTAATTAAAGTATGACCTGTCTGAGTCAAAAGGTTATATGCAAGTCACTGACAACCTAGTAATATCAAAAAGGCTTTATTCAACTCAAATAACCACATAAAATCATACAAGAACCCCACACAAGTGATTATGCAACTCAAACAAACACTTGAAGAAGTTATATACAGAATAATACATGGGTTTGTAACTGGGTAATAAAATTACCTCTCTCAGGTTTTTGTTGAAACTGCACAAAAGTGAAGAAATGACAGACAAGTGGTGTCCAGCAAATAAAGTGATTGATTTCTGGCATATAAAGCACGCCTACAACCAGATCACAGTGATAAACACCAGGGAGAACACCTCCAATCTTTCTTACCTATAGGCAGCAACAAGTTTCTTCTTCTCAGAGAAAAAGGTGCAATGCAAGGGTCTTATACTCCTGATAATAACCATAGCAACTACCAAAAAGATATACACTGTATGTCTCATCATTGGATAATGGCAAACAACCTGACTTCTTACTAGCCTGGGAAAGCATGCTAAGCTAGCAGAAAGACAAGATAACTAAACAAAGGCCCTGTATTCGTTAAGACCACTCATGGTTACATACATAATGGCATAGGTAATTGCTGTTCTGCACTAGAACTAAAGATGGCAGTATTGTCTAACTAATGATTATACAATGGTATAAACAGAGGTGTCTCCCAAGTGGTACAATTCTGATGGCAAATGCATTATGATTCTCAGTAGAAATACAGCAGAACTCAGATCCTGACACTTTTGCTTATATAAGTGTCTGTGCCCTATATATTACCATCTACGAGGTAGGGAGCCAATCAGGGGTGCTGGTCCATGGATAACAGGTTGGTGTGTGCAATCAGAATTGTATACACACTCAAAGTGAGCAATGCTATATAAATCTGGGCGCAAAGCACGAGAGATTTATAACATCATCATATTCCGAGAGTTTGTATAAAATTCTGGATTACACAAACAAATGTATGCTTTTTTTTTTTATAATTACTGGGTAGTATTTCTAACTGAATTGTGAGATTATGGCACACAGTTTAGAGCCATGTGCTTGACTAACAGGTCCTGATTACACAAGGCCAGTTGTAATGCACAGTTACAACAGAATAATGTATAGAAAGGGTGAATTAAGAGTTTATTTATTTTTTTACACACACCAGAGATGGGTGATCTCTACAGTCCTAGGGTGAGGCTCATGAGGTTTATAAGGCGATCATCCACCTCGGATGTGTAAAAAAAAAAAAAAAAATTAATAATAAACCCCTTCCCTTATTTTATAATTATTGGTCTGTGCAACATACTGTAGGTAAAAAATGCTGAACATTTTCACTGTCACTAAATTAACTAACTTGTACTGCTAAGCATAGACTGAGGTGGAAAACAGTAATGGACCCAGGAAATGAAAGCTTTTAAATTATAAAACACTTACTGGTTAGAGGATTATGTTGTTTAGTTAGCTTGAATTTTCAAAACAATACATTCAAGTGCAAAAATGTCATAATACATGAGTGATAATACAACTATGTATTATTATTCACGTATTATCACTTGTGTCATACTACACAAGTGATAATACATATATTATCATTTATGTATTACGGGATTTGAAAGTGTTTAAAATTGGGGTTTTAAATATTGTGACCAGTAATTAGTATAGAATTCCCCACAAAGACACAATTACTCCACAATCATACAATGCATACCGAAACATTAAGAAATAAAGTTGAAAACAGTCACTAACTCAGTAAGCCTGAATCTCCACCCCTAAACTCCAATATCATACATTGCAAACCCAAATATCAAGAAAGACAATGCAATTAAATGCAGTATCCAATCAAAGATATCTAAACATCACAAACGTTTTCTAAAAACCTCTAACAACTGCTCTCCAATCAAACAGAATGAAGTAATGGAAAATGCATACCAAATAAAACATAGAAAACTTTCAAAAATACAATTTCTTGCTCAAACACATACATAGACCCAGCAATTCAAATATTACCCAAA
This sequence comes from Neoceratodus forsteri, assembly GCA_016271365.2. Taxonomy (NCBI): domain Eukaryota; kingdom Metazoa; phylum Chordata; order Ceratodontiformes; family Ceratodontidae; genus Neoceratodus; species Neoceratodus forsteri. The sequence goes on from CM028131.1 coordinate 813,607,971, forward strand.
AATTTGCATGTAGAGCCATATGCAGAAATGCCTACAAGCTGCATAAGGCCAGTGTGCAGGCATTCCTATGCTCAAATGGCATGCGGCAGTGATATGTGCACTCCGATGGCATTCACCTCAAGTGCGTTTCTGCTGTGCACTATAAAGCCCCCAGCCGGGCGCTTGGTGCCACGCCTGGGTTGGGACAGGCGTGTGGGGGGGTTGCCAGAGTTGCACGTATGCACAGCGGCACTTGCGTGCCATGCTGGAGTGGCTAATGCTGTGTGAAGGAGGACCCTGCTGTAAGTATTTACACACACCCCCAAAGGTTAACGGTGGACCGCGGCAGCAACAGGAGCCCCCTGCACACATCTGCACCTGCCCACAGCACTGTCTGGGAGGGCTGGGGGTGTCCATTTGGGCAAACACATGGTGCTTCAACTTTATCAGGCTACGCGCTGTCCCAGGATCCCCTACATGAGCGCAGCAGGGGAGTCACTAGGGGACCCAGGACGGGCATCCAATTGGATGCCCGCCCACGTGGCTATGTTCCTCACCTGTGCTGCATGCAGATAAGTCTGGGTGTTGCCAGCAAATGTTTCTGATTGTCAACAGCATGGCACCTCCCTGACCAGCTTACATCTACAATGGCGGACGTGGACAAGGACCAGGAACTTTCAAAAACTCCAAAATCCTGTCACCCCCTCAGGAATGAAATAAAGCAAAAAGGAAATCAGATATTTTGATATTTTGTTTTGTTCTAATTTTCAACAATTGAAATCTCTGTTAACTAGCACTGCCACTTTAATGCACTCCCCTGTTGACTGAAGTCTGTGGCTTTGCACTGTGTTACAAACCCATTAGTCAGTCTATTACCATAGTATCAATCCCTCTGCCATGTCTTATTCCTTACACATATATTTACATTATAGTGACCCTATTATTAGGGTCACTAATGCTGTTTTATGCTAAACCCCTTTTGCTGCACCTTAATGACGTGGACATTTCTAGACAGAATAACCTGTAATTTGGTGCACTCATTCTGGGCCCAGGATCTCAGGATTCTGAACATTTGTTAACAATCAGTTCAGCAGTTTGTATTGTAGAGAATCAAAAATACTTAAAAATAGATATATTTTAAGACATTTCCTCACCTATAGTGCAGAAACGGATGTGAGTTTAAACGTGAAACTTTTTGGTTAGCTAGAGTTTGGCCCGTGGATGATTCCTTGCTATGTGGCTGAAGTTTGTAATTTTTTAAATTGTTAATAAAACTGTTTTCCATTTTTGCACATGCGTAGTTCATTCTTTTCATGTTCTTTACATAAGGTTGTTTTTTGTGTGACAACAGTATAATCTGCTTTTGTGACTCAAAATCCTTCCATTTCTGTGACTTTTGGTGGCCATAAAAACAGGTTACAGAAGGGACAACTATGTGCAGCAAAAAACAAAAAAGCTTGGAGTCAGTCAATCTTGTGTGGTGGGCAGAGTGGGGTGCAAGGGTTGATTCTTCGGCTTTTTTTTACCATACTTTTTTAAATCAAGAATGAAATTATACAGTTGTGAGTTATGAAAACAGGTGCTGCTTTCATGACTCACAAAGCTGTACTTCAGCACCCCCCCCCACAAATACTCATCCCACCCTCCACCATCAAGCAAGTCAAGGATTCCACCCATCTCCCTGCCCACTTAGTTTCCACACCCCCCTCCTTCCCCCCAGCGCCCGTCTTTTAAATAAATTCCATCACAGGATGACCAGCACAACCTTACCTCCACCTTGGTTGGCCACCTTCTACTAGAGGGGGAAAAAAAACTGCAAAAAAATCTAAGTCCCAAAATGTGCTAGTTGAGCAATTGTGTGGACATGGAGGCTTTTTCAATTTCTTCTTTTGCTCATAACTTGGCCATGTTTGTCTCTTTTGGGCCTGAATTTTCTGGGTGCCCAATTTGCCAGCCCCCCCCCCATGACCACCAAAGTGGCACCTTGTAAATCTGATCCAAAAAATGTGTCTTGAGGGGGCTTGACCTTCAAAATGTATTTTGGATGTATTTACAAAGTGCCGCTTATGTGGTTATGAGATGGGGTGGTGACTTGGGGACCCTGAAAACTTAGGCCCCAAATGGTCAAGTTATTACCAGAAGAAAACAATAGGAAAAAAAAGTCCACATACATGCATAATTACTGCAGTTGGGGCCATAAGAATTTTTACAGCTGGATCTTGCTTCAGAGACAACAGCTGACGGAGGTGGAAGGAAGGTTGTGCTGGTGATCCAATGCTGAGTTTTAATTAAAAGATGAAAGGGAGGTTATGGGAGCTAAGTGAGCTGTGGGGATGTAAGATATTTTCTCCTTGTACAGTATAGAGGGAAGGTGAGTGGCATGGGTGCTAGTAGGTGGGGGGGGGGGTTGTTTTTGTATGCTTGCTTAACACCAGGATTGGACATGCAGTGTCAGGAACCCAAAACAAGGAAGGCGATGCCAAGGGCCACTTGAGGTCTGTCACACTGTGGGTCACTAAGTTGCTCCTTCACGAGTGGCCTGCAAGCAAGTACATGTCTGCTGCAGTGAGTGTCATTATGCAGCTGCTTCATGAACACTGATGAAGCAAGTTACAGGCCTTCTGTGGTCAGCATCACCAAGTGTTCATCATGGGTTGTAAGATAGGTGTAAGCTAAAGTGTTAATTGTTATATATCTTTTTTTTTTAAAAAATTAGCTACGTTGAAACATCTAGTATGGTTACAGTCTCAAAAGCAGGGAAATAAAAAATTAGGGTTAAAAGTGGTGTGGTGTTCTTCAGGGTCTGAGCAATCACGTGATGCAGGGTTGGTATTACCAAACTATCAGCACTCTTTTCAAGCACTGCTGTGTCATTTACTTTGTGTGACAAGACAGTGCAGATATAAGGGTAACTCAAGCCATAGTGTTCAGTTATGCAGAGATATAGAGACACTTCTGCTGCTTTGCGAAGCATAAGGCACAACTGAATGCTTTCAGCAATGTATGTAGCCGTATATGCAGCATAACAAGACACCCTAACGTGCATTATGCTTCATACAGCAGTCATAAAAATTTAAAAATAAATGCTAAATTTAGTGAGAAACTGATCATTTAGTGTTGTGACATAACATGCCCATAAATGCAGAGATAATTGGATGGTCACGTGACACACACTGCCAATAAGATCACTAGGAATTCGACACACGTAAAAGGGAGTAATAATACACGAAAGGCTGGGAGCTGGTTAGGAGATACAGGCACTCCTCTGCTGTGTGCTGAGGCATGAGCTTACAGGCTGATAGCTCCTTCAGTACACTTTGGAAGACCGCATCTATATCCCAATGATAGCAGTACCCTGGAGTGTGTTTTTGCTCTTGCAAAATAGCCAAGTATAAGAAACTTTGACTTTGAAAATGTAGTAGCGTGTGTACATGAGCACAGATAGATACAGCAGGTGATCTAGTTCATCCATTCAGAAGGAGTATCAGTAGCAGCCGTCTTGACTAACCGACTTCTTCACTAGCAGCCTTGCACCATTTCCACTCCAAGTTCTTTCTTTTTCCTCTTGTTCCATTCCACTTACCACTTCTGTCTGCCAGTTGCTTGTTCCCAAATTGTTACTGTATTACTTTACATTTTCTACTATTATATTGCAGTGCTGTATATCATAGGCGGCGGAGCTGGGGGGTCAGAGGGTCGGGCGGCCCTTCACTTTTGTAGCTGAAGGGCCAGACATTGAATCGAACAGTGCCATGGGCTAAGGTGTTCTATACAATTCTGACCCCCCACTTTTTGGTACACTCCTTTACCACTGCTGTAAATGTTGTGCACTTCCTGTAACTGTTGTGCAAAGATTTTGTCTTTTTGAATTTTTTTCTTATCATCTGTAACCTCCTCTCCCAGGTCATACCTGAAAATGAGCTGCATTCTGTGCAATTTTCCTTGAGAACAATTTTAAATGAAGACTGAATGAATAACTCAATCAATCAAATACCTCATTTCTTTGCCCAGGACAATATTCAAAAAAGGGTCCATGGTGGAACAATGGAAATATTGGCCAATCAGCTAGACGCCAATACCAGGGAAGCTGCTTGAAATAATCGTTAGAAACAAAATATTAAAACTCACAAAACAAAACAAAAAAAAAAAAAATTAACAACGCCTCTAAAAAGCACTTGAACTTGGTAGTTCAATTTGAATTTTTTTAAAGGGAAATTAAGCCAAACAAACCTCTGTGAATTTTTTAAAATGTTACCAATGAACTCTGTGGGAAATCCTACAGATGCTGTATATCTGGATTTCAAGTAAAGCTTTAGACATTAGTTTATAAACCAGAGATCTTGAGTATTACTGGGGATGTGATGAACTGGGTCAGTAATTAACTTCAGGAACAGAAACAAAGAGCCAGGTATAAAAGAATGGGCAAAAGCAGGGCACAACAGTTTGTGCTGCACCTGCGTCCAACCCAGATGTTGCTATATTCAGTCAGATAGCAGACCGGCACCATCTGACTGAGTATTGGCCCATGCTGGCACAGCGCTTAGAAACATAGAAATATAGAATGTGACGGCAGATAAGGACCACTTGGCCCACCCAGTCTGCCCATTTCCCTACCTAACAGATAAGCTGCAGATCCTAGTTAACCAACGGCCTACTTCCTCCTACCCCCACCTAAAATAGCCTTATGTCTGTCCCATGCATTCTTGAATTCCCCCACTGTTTTTGACTTTATGACCTTCTCAGGAAGGCTGCTCCATGCATCTACAACCCTCTCTGTGAAGAAATACTTCCTCACATTACCTCTGAGCCATCCGCCCTCTATCTTTAGTTGTGTTGCGCTGCCCTGATATGGACCTCGGCTGCATGCAGACCATAGGGAATTGTGCCCTGGGACCAGATAGTGCTGGGAGCCAGCTGCACCATGCAAGTAAGCCCACTGGGCATGTAAGGCACTAAGGGGCCATCTGCATGGGAAGTGGTGGCCCAGCTGCGCCTGCCTTGACATCATCCGTGGTGGCTAGTGGCACCCCCCCCAAACACCTGTCTTGCAATGTCTGTCAGAGCCCTGATGTCCAATGGCATCCCCTGCCCTCAAACACTTGTCCTGGTGTATACCATGGTATTCCTGGTGTCTAGTGGCACAGCCCCACCCTCCAAACCAATGTCCCAGTACAGTATCAGTTTTCCCTGGTATCTAGTGGCACCCTCTAACTCCCAAACATCCGCTGCGGTACAGTGTCAGTGTTCCCTGGTGGCTAGCAGCACTTCCCACCCTCCAATCCCCAATAACGTTTCATGAGAAGGATACTCTCATGTCTAATGGCACCCCAACCCTCCAATCCCCCATCCTGGTATGTGTATAGGATTCTCTGGTATCCTAGTGGCACCCCTCCACCCTCCAATCCCCATCCTGTATAATACGCACTTTACTCTGGTGGCTAGTGGCACCTTCTCCCCCTGATCCCCCATCCTGTAAAATATGCTCTTAACCCTGGTGGCTAGTGGCACCTCCCTCCCATCTCCCATCCAGTGGCACCAATAATAACCTTGGCATCCAGAGGTACCCCTGCCCCTACTCCCTGACTACCAGTTGACATATGGACCGACAAATATTGGTGGTTCAGCAGACCCCGCCAACCATCCCACCTGCAGTCAGACCATCACCCATTTCCCCCCACAAGCAAACTGGGGATGTCTGATGACATCTGATACTGCAACCGGCATAACAGTCCTCCTCTCACCTCCATGGGCGACCACTGTATGGGCTGACAGTGAGCATGTGATTGGCACAACCTTCCTCTCTCCTCCAGGTAGGCCACCATAGGGCTGACAGTGAATGCTCATAGAGTGTTGCACGTGTACTACAAGTCAGCCCATACGGTGGCCAGCCATGGCAGTGTGAGGAGGGCAGTAACTGTCGCTGTATTGGGTGTCAGCACATGTCCCCGGCTTGTTTGTAAGAAGGGTATTAGATAGATGGTGGTCTGGGTACAGGTGGGGTAGGTGGGGACCACTGGACCACCAAAATTCACCAGTCTGTATGCTGACCTGTGGTCAGTGGGTAGGGGCAGGGGTACCTCTGGACATTAGGTTATCAGTATCATGGGACAGGAGATCAGGGGAGGAGGTGCCACTAGCCACCAGAGATAAGCGTAAATTATATGGGATGGGGATTGAGGTGGAGGACCCCAGCCACCAGAGTTGCTTGATTCTATATGGGATGGGGATTAGAGGTGAGCAAGTACACACACCACAGAACCCTCTACACATATCAGGATGGGGTATTAAAGTGTGCTACTAGACACCAGTGAATCCTTTTCACTAAATGGGACAGGGGATCGGAGGGTGGGGGGTGCCACTAGCCACCAGAGAACATGGACACTGTATCAGGACGTATGCTCAGGGGTGAGGGTACCGCTAGCCACCAAGAACACTGACAGTGTACTGGGATGGGTGTCCAAGGGAATGGGGAGTGCTGTTAGCCACCAGGGAACACCGACACTCTACCAGGAAGGGTGTTCAGGGGGTGGGGATGCCACTAGACAACAGAGAATCCTTTACATGTACCAGGATAGGGGCTCAAAAGGTGGGGTTGCCACTGGACACCAGGGCATTTTGACAAATGGGACTGGTGACCGGCGGAGTGGGCTGCTGCAGTGCAGCCATCCCACCACCTGTGGAGTGGCGGTGCAGGCTTAGTGCTCCATTAAGTCGAGGTTTTTGGAGGTGGTAAATAGCGCCACTTTGGGTGCCATTTACCGCTGATGCAAACCTTTGAAATTGCCACTGCACCTGTATGTAGGTGGGGACCCCTTATATTTGCATGGGCGTAGTGTTATTTTAGCACCTAGGCAGTAATAAGTTTTGCTTGTGCTATATGGGTCTCTGAATACAGACCCCATCCCAAAATGGGCACAAATCTTGGATAGCACAGAGAAACACCAATTAGTGCCTATGCTATTTTCAAATATCTAGCCCCAAGAGTCACAATGAATGACAATCTATCAACATGGAAACAAATTACCACTGGTATTCCACAGGGGTCAGACCAGGTACCTCCACTGATTAAGATGGGCACCACCAGCGGATGTCCAAGTTTGCTGGTGAAACCAAGATGGGAAGAGTAGTTATATCACAACAGGAGTTAAATGAAATGTAGAAGGATCTGGATAGGTTTCAGAAATGAGTGGCAAAGTAACAGATGAATTTCAGTTCCAAAAAATGCAAGGCTCTACATTTAGCAAGGAAGAAACAAGCAAGATACTGTACTCCTTAAATAGCACAGAGATTTCAGGCATCAATTAGGAAAGCATTCTAGGAATATTGATCAGCAGCAACATGAAATGGCAGCAGCAGTGTGGAGCCGGACTGTGGAGCAGCAGCTAGGAATGCAAACAAAATCATGACATGCATTAGGTGAAGCTTCCTATAGTAAGAGACACTATAATGCCCTTATACAGATCCTTGTTCTGGCCCCACCTTGAATATAGTATGCAATGCATTTCTGGGCAAAACTGAAGAACTGCTTCTTGGATGCAAGCTCTGTCAGGAGAATCACAGGCCTATGCCCATGATCTCGACTGTCATCCTCAAACAGTGCTAATGGGATCAGCTAACAGCTATTTTTATATTGACACATGCATTTTTTTATGTTGTGTGGCTCTGCCGCCACACCCATGATTTTAGATGAAAATAATATAAAAAGGGTCTGTTACCAAACTTAAACAAATTTATTCAAACAGCAGGCCCTCAATTCTCCAGGCACTGCATCAGGGCACACAGGTAACTCATTCTCACACAGTATACAGCAGGCACAAGCATAGAGCGGGACCATGTTTTTCCAGTTACGCCTACTTCTGATTCCCACATCAGAGACAAGATTCTGACACGATGGAAAATGTACACAGAACAGCCAAGATGGTTAATGGCTTTGCAGGCATGGACAATGAGGATTAACTGGCAGAACTAGGGATGAAAAAGAGGGGGGCATGGTTATTGTATTCAACTATAAAAAAGGGGATAACTCCATGAGGTAAGTGCAACTCTTCAAGATTCACAAAGATGAAAGGACAGCGGACACTCAGCATCACTCAAAGGAGGAAGATTCAAGGGAAACATCAGAAAGCATGTATAGTTGGGAGATATTGGCCTCTAAAGTAACATCAATGTAAAAACGATCCCGATAATACAATACACAATAAAAACATTTAGCAGACTTTTTTTTAAAAAAAAGATAACTTTTTGAACATCTTCCGATTTTTAGTTCACACACACAAAATCTAAGTAGCAATGGCATAAAAATGGACATGATAAAGTATTTCCAAAGTGACCTAATGGCGTCACCTAAACTTTTCATTTTCCTTAAGCAACTCCAAATCTTACTGTGCTTTCACAGGGGCCTTCAAACGCATGAGACTGTAACAACAAGGTGAAGCCAAGGACTAGAAAACTTCTTAAGTGAGCCACCGCCAAGATAAATGCAGACCTCTAAGATCAGTACAGGCTGCAATCAGGCTTGCTCTGGTATTTTAATATATGTTTTAGGAGGCTGCTTGAAAATTCTCGCAGTCCTTTGCCTGCTTTTTATAACTTTTCCGTTTAGTGTCTAACAGCAGGGCAGTTACTGTGGGATTTGGACCATTTGTCAGCAGGTGACAGATTAGAATTCTGATTAGCTGTAATTGAACAGAAATTACTACACAGCACTAGGCTTTGGGGCTTATGCTGTGCAGGAAAACAGTGAGGTCATTCCATGCCATTCCCAGGTCTAGAATCGGAGTACCCACACTGTTGATTATATAGCAACAGCAGACCTTACAAAGATGTTATCATTGGTTACTATTTTACATTCACAATTTAGCTAATTTACCCCGACTACCACTAGTGTGTAGCCACACAAACTGAGGTTCAAAGCAATTACAAGAGAAGTATCTTGCTGAAAGACAAGTGCCAGCTCTCCCCCAGACCAGCAGGCTCAGTAATAAAATAGCTTGTCAACTTGTCAGTTTGCTGAAAGGCAGACTCTCTCTCTCTCTTTCTCTCACCATGAGCAAAAAAAGGCTTCTTTTAATTTATCGAAATAATGAACAGTATGCTAGTTCATGTTCTATTTTTGTTTTAAAGATGAATTTTGCAATCATATATATGTAAAATTATTTGCAAAAAACTACGTTAATGAAGACATTAGGGTTGTAGAATGCAAAGCGCAAAAAGAAGGGAAATGAAAAACATTAGGGATTTGGGTCTCTGGAGTATTGGTGAATCAGTGGTGAGGTCTGACTTGGGGTTGTCCATCCTAACGCCCACCCCATCCCCTCTGCCTGTACCTCCTGTCCAAAGCACAATACACAACCCCAACCTAGTGCCGCATAGTGATGCAGTATGGCCAACATCATCTGTCAGAACTTTCTTCACGCAAGGCCTGTAATAACTCTTGACCTCATCTGATCAGGGGAGGGGGTGGGCATTAGAGTGGAAAACCCCAATTAAGACCCCACCACTGATTTGCCAATACTCCGGAGAGGAGAATTTGATTTGATGAGAATGAGATAAATACAATATTGGAGACAGTCCTGACTCAGTGCATGGGCCCAGCTGGCCCTGGCACACATGTCGATACCTTGTGGGTGAGGTTCCCTAGCCCACCACAGGGTATGGCGTCTGCACCAAAATACTGCTCCGTCCCTACCCAGGCCGGGACTTGTGCTGCATGCTGCTGCACCTTCCCCATCAGCCTTGTCCTAGTAAACTGGCTCACTGAGTTCACAGCTGAACTCAGCTCTCTGGCACAGTAAGGCAGCGTGCTCCCCAGTGCTATAACGGACATCCCTGCAAACAACGTTACTTACTAAATTCTTTATTTTTTTTAAATATTTTAACCCCAAACTTTCAACATAGTCTTCTTATGACCCCATTTATTAAACCCCGTAGGTGAAAATCTTCAAATCCGTGCTGAAATGCCATTCTGTGCCACACGTATGAAAACACATTTTGGACAGGATGTGAAAAATGACAGTTGTACTTATCATGAGGTGGTGGGAAAAATGGCTATGTTGAAAATCTGGAATCAAAATATTGAAAATTACCAAAGTTAAGCATATGTGTGGAAAAATGTCAATGACTGCATATAACACAGCCATTTTTAGGAATTTTTTCACCAGATTTTCAACATGGCCTTTCTGGGACCCTGCCTCATGAACACTGGCAGTGAAATTTCATTATCTGGTCCGGAAAGGTTATTTCACACAGCAACCATAAAATCACCTTCCCAGCCCGATTAACGAAAAGACAGTTCCAGTGTTCATGAGGTGGGGTCCCAAAAAGGCCATGTTGAAAATCTGGTGAAAAAACTTTGCCATTTTTTTGGAATTATGAACATAAGTTCAGCTCATCACTGAAAAACATTAGACTGCACTTACCTTGATTCCTCAGTTCATGGTTTGGCTTTGAAGAGTGCAGACGTGTCTGGGTCCACAGATGACAGCATATGACCTCCGGAGGTAAAGTATAGGGTAAGGGAGGGGTTGGGTGGTGGTTGCTCAGTGGGAGGGTTGGGATGGGGGAGGGGATGTCGGCAGCGACAAGGACCATTTTCCTTTTTTCAGGTTAAAAAAAAAAAAGACATCTGACAGTTTTATTTTTGCAGGAAGAAACAAATATTAAATTATTTTGGGACACTGGGGATCGACTCCCCAGTGTCCCAGACTGCTGCAGTGGTATTGCAAATGCCAACATGGGGATAGGGCCCCACGATGTCAGCAACAATAAACCAAGCGGCTGCGCCAGTGGGGGAGGGGCATCAGACACCGGGGGCGAGCATCAGGCGATAGATAGAGGAGATAGAGAGACAGCCACCAGAAATTGAGGGCCCCTGGTGTACAGATAAATCAATCAATAAGTAAACTGTTACCGGGGATTGAGGCCCCCGGTTTGCATACACAGCATGCTGGGTTTTATTTAACAGTAAAAACTGATTAGCATTTTGCTCATAAAAGTTCTAAAACATTGTGAAAATGCATAGCACTTGCCTCACTGTGTTTAACAAACATAACACTTAAAGAAAACCTATATAAATGCTTTCTGTATAGTTAGTATTGTCCCAAGAAAAAAAGTGCTAATCAATTATTTAAAACCCTGGCATGATATGGCAAAGCACAGTAGCCTCGTCCCTGACATGCAAGTCACCAAAACAGCAGGGGTTGCACTACACAACACAGCTGTAGATTGTTAAGGACAGCTGTGTTGTGTAATGCAACCAGCTGTTTTCACAAAAATTCAGTTATCCATAGAACATTGATTTTTTGAACTGCACATGCTCAGAAACAGAACATTTTTCTTTAATATTCTAAAAACTACTTAATAGCTGGATCTAAGAATCACAAAAGCACACAGCTTGGACCAAGCTCTGTCAAACCTGAAAGTTTCAGGTTTCAAAGCACATATTTTTTTAGATATCCGATGGCAAAAAAAAGTCTTAACATTTTCAAAAACAGAGACTTTTACTATTTTTACACCTCTGTAACTTTGCCCCCACTGAACCGATCTACTGTACATGACATTTACAGGATCAAGAGATCCTTGTACAGAGGCTGTGCTTTCCAAATTTCATGTAAATCAGTTGAAAGGGGGCAAAGTTATTAAAATGCAAAAATTTGAGTTTAACATAAAAGTGCTTACTCGACCCTAATATGCAGGTGCGACTGCGCCTGTACAATGCTTTACAGTGAGAGTGATCATCAATTATACAGCTAGTGCTCAGGTCACAATCAAGGCTGGTTAGCTGGATTACATAAATACCTTACAATTGCTCTTTTTTTGAAGAATAAACATAGAAACAGAGACAATAACGGCAGAAACTAACCATCAATCTATCCAGTCTGCTCATAAACCTTAACAAACCTGGGACCTATTGCCCATACAGGGTTCTAACCCACACTATCCACCCCCATGCTCCTTGCCCTACTGCTAGCACCCTGAGCAACCACTAAGCCCCTCACTCTGTCCTATCCATGCCTGAAACCACTGACCGTTTTGGTGCTCACCTCCTCAGTTGGTAGACTGTTCCATGGCTCCACCACTCTTTCTGTAAAATAAAACTTTTCTCACTTCCCCCCTTGAATATCTCCCCCCCCCCACATCAGTTTCCACTCGTACTCCCAAGTTCTTGATCCACTACTTATGCTAAACAGTTCCTCACAGTTTATCTTGTCCATTCCTTTCAGGAACTTGAAGGTCTCTATCATAGCTCCCTTCTCTTGTCTGGCCTCCCGCAAGGACAGTTCCAGTACCTTGAGATGATCCTCATAAGATCTGTCCTGCTGGCCCTGAATCATTCTGGTCACTATATGTTGCACTGTTTCCAGCCTGTCCTTATCTTTCCTTAGGTGGGGACTCCAGAACTGGGCACAGTACTCCAGGAGGGGCCTCACCAGTGAGCTATAGAGAGGTAGTAATACCTCCTTCCTTCTGCTGTCAGTACCCTTTCTTATATACTCCAGCATCCTGTTTGCCTTAATGCAGACCTTGTTACACTGGTTTGATTGTTTTAGGGAGTCATTGATGATGCCTACTAGGTCTCTTCTCAGAAGCCATGCACAGTTTTACTCCCAATCCAGTAATCTGCCTTCAGGTTAAACATATGGACTGAGCCCGTGGCTTGGCAGCAAAATATCTCCTCAACACCTGACACACTGGGATTTGCTTTGAGCCCCAAAGTCTCACACTGAGGCTGACGGGGGTCCTGATGGAGGAAAGGGCATTCAGGGTGACCTCAATGTTCAAGATGAGGAAGATAAATATTTTTGCAAAACTTCTGTTAAACAACAGTTGAACACCCATTTGCTGTTAAATATTTTTAGATTTGTTCCGGCCCAGTGGTGCTGAGGGCTGAGGCACTGTTAGTGCCTTACCTTGCACCATGCTGGTGACCTGGGTTCGGGCGGTGGGGGTGGGCTGAGAGAAGACTGAGTGGCCGCCTGGCAGTTTTCCTCTCTTGGGCTGGGGAGGTGTGCCATAGTGGCTCCTGGCTGCCCCATGTGAGGGCCTGGGGGGCAGCACTGATGCACAGAAAGCAGACTGTAGTCAGGGAGGGTGGAGGAAGCCGCAGTCCCAGAGCGCACGCATCGTCTGAACATGCCATGGTTTTAGGAGGACCACAAGATGGGAAGGAAAAACAGCAGAAGTAAAATGGAGCAGACCAGGCTCCATGAAGCCTCTCCTGGGCACCTTGACCCACCCCTTTCACTCCTAGTGGTAGGCCCTTCAGGATTGTGTGCTCGGGAGGGGGGGGGAGGAATCCATGGGGGAACTTGGCCACCAGTGTGGAGGGAGGGAGGGAGGAAGGGGATGGTCAGAGGTGTCCAGGGATGAGGCTGAGTAGTGGCCAGGCCTGGGCGGGACTTTGGGGTTGACACTGCTGGTGTACTTTAAGGTGAAATAAGGTGAATCAAAAATTTGACAAAAAAAAAACTATTAATGGTTGTCTCTATCAGTGTGGCCAGGATATTCAAACAGTTAGTGCTACTAGATTTTGGCTATGCCTACTCTGAGAGGAACAGTTTAACTAGGCTTACACAATGCTTTGGCATAGGAGTGTGCCTTACTTTGCCCAGTTAAGTGGGCAGTTCTGTCTATGTGGGGAAGATCACTTCCAGTTTTTACAAAAGTGACATTTTGTCCCCTAATGTGACTTTAAAATTGCAAAGGCCACAAACAGAGCTCAAAAATGTCTTTTATGATGCAGTGACCCGTAGCACCAAAATTCGGTACATGTGTACATGTAGAGGATTTTAAGCAATGGTAGTAGGCTCCCAACTTGAAGCAATTAGGGTAAAGTGGGAGCATGAGGAGTGTTCTCCTATGTCCCCAAAGAACTGGGAGGTGACACTGCAGAGGGGTTGGGAGGTTACCTCCTCGCCTGGTTGGCAAGAATACAACTGGAAAATATTGGCATGGTATTTCAGAACCCCTACAATAACAAAACGTTTCCACAGCAGTCATTCAGACCAGTGTCGGTGTCAGTATGGGGAAGGCACAAGTATGCAGCATCTTATGTTTTGGGCTTGCCCTAAATTTTTGGTCAGACATTCATCACTATATTAGACAAATCACAGGGAGAGACATACCTAAAACATTTACTCATTTGGTGCTGGGCTTCCCTAGGCTAATGAAAGGCAGCAGATACAGTTGCAAACTGGCCCACATCCTCTGAGTGGCAGCACAAAAAAGCATCATAATCAACTGGCTACTGACCAAACCCCCTATAGAAGAACAGCAGAGAGCGAAAGTTAATGTAGAGAGACTGGAGAAAATCAGCAGTGACTTGAGGAGGAGACATTCACCTCCATGGCACAGATTTAACAATCTGGAGGAAGGTGACCTTAACAGCATAGAAACATAGAATTTGACGGCAGATAAGGACCACTTGGCCCACCCAGTCTGCCCATTTCCCTACCTACTGGATAAGCTGCAGATCCTAGTTAACCAGCAGCCTACTTCTTCCTACCGCCACCCCCTAGAATTGCCTTATGACTGTCCCATGCATGCTTGAATTCCACCACTGATTTTGACTCCACAACCTCCTCCGGAAGGCCGTTCCATGCATCCACAACCTCTCTGTGAAAAATATTTCTAAATTACCTCTGAGCCGCCCCCATTATCTTCATATTGTGCCCTCTTGTTCTTGCACACCTCGTTTTTTGAAAGATGCTACCCTCTTGGACTTTGTTGATTCCCTTGAGGTACATGAACATTTCTATCATGTCACCCCTTTCCCTCCTTTCCTCGAGGCTATACATATTAAGCCCCTTTCGTCTCTCTTCATATGTCTTCCGGTGCAGACCCTGCACCATTTTAGTTGCCCTCCTCTGGACAGCTTCCATCCTGTCTATGTCTCTGCGGAGACTGGGTCTCCAGAACTGCACACAGTACTCCAGATGGGGTCTCACCAGCTGTCTGTACAGAGGGATAATAACTTCCTGTTTTCTACTGGTGATGCCTCTCCCTATGCATCCCAGTATCCCCAGCCCTCCTTGCTGCCCTCTCACATTGCTTGCCCACCTTTAGGTCATCTGATATGACTACCCCAGGTCCCTTTCCATTTTTGTTGTTGTTAGTATCTCACCCCCCACTGTGTACTCTTCCCCTGGGTTTTTGTTTCCCAGGTGCATTACCTTGCACTTTTTAGCATTGAATCTAATCTGCCGTACATTTGACCATTCCTCTAACCTTGCCAAGTCCCTTCTCATCCTTTCCACTCCACCCTGTGCATCAACTCTGTTGCAGATCTTTGTGTCATCTGCAAAGAGACATACTTTTCCTTCCAGTCCTTCTGCAATGTCGCTTATAAAGAAGCATGGATTTTGAATGAGTAGAACCGTGAAGTATGATGGCTCATCTGGTATGAAAGTAAAATGACACTTAAGTAGCCCCTCAAGATGCAGGCTCCAACCTCAGTCCCCAAAATAATGACAGGTTGGTGGAAGAGGGAGCTTGACAGTCCATTAGAGGGTAACAATACATATGACAAAGTCTGTGCTTTAATTACTTTTCTTGCAGGTTGTAAAGCCCAGGCAGCAAGAAAGTTGTGTCCTCTTTCCTTGGGCAGAAGCACCATACTTCAGAAGAATACACGTATAATGTTGTTTACCTAGATTATAGACTCAAAGATGAACTCATGTTTATTAAGGATCATGACCAATCGCTTCAGCTGTTGCATATGTAAGGAATAAGACACAATGAGGTGTGAATTATGGGCTGATAAGCGCATGCCCCAGGTGCGTAATGAGGCACTTGCATAGAGTGCTCTTATCAGCCCATAAACTGCACCTCAGAGCATCTTATTCCACTTCTAAAATGGGTCTCCTAACTAAATATTTTAAGAAAAAAAAAAGATCAATAAAATGTGTTAAAACAGGAGAAAAAGGTTTTTATTGCCAACAATACAAAAACAAAACAATAGTTCCCACATTACTGTAGAGTGTGCTGTTTGACATTGGTTTGGTGGGCAGTAGCGGGCTCTACCCACACAGACTACTCAGGTTACCACCCCCTCCCCAAAACAAATACAGAGACATATAGTGTATTTTATTTTTACAATGATTTTTTTTTTTCCTTTTTTATGTTGGCTTGGGTGCACGTGCAAGAAACATAGTGCCACCATACGACTTTTTGGAGGTGTGCTGCCTGCTCTGCCAATGCCCTGATCCATTTTGCATTCATGACCACACCGCACCAATGAATGGCTGAGCTGTCTATGACAGCAGTTCAGATGCAGTGGTATGCAGTTGAAAGAAAACCACCACTGCAATCAGCGGTGGTAATGTGTAGGCAATTTGAATATTGACGGCAAGCAGAGGTTGTCGCTGGCCGCCTCTCAGTCCCCATGAAAGCCGACGCTGGTGCCCAATTCTCCCTGTTGGTATGTCCCCTCTCCAGTTCATTTGCTGACAGGGTAGCCCAATCCCCATTGGCATAATGTCCCCCCCCCCATTTGTTGTGTGCCACGGTGGTTGCCCAATCCCCTTCTGCTCATGCACCCCCCCAAAGCACACTGTATGGCTGATGGGGGTGCCCAGTCCCCATCGGCTCCAGCCCCCCTGCCAACAAACACCCAGGTGGCACAATGGGAGCCCACCCCAGCGTGCCAAAAGTCGCCTGCATTGTCGTTTATTTTTTTTTTCCTGTAAAAACAGAAAATGGTACCTCGCTGTCTCGTGCCCCTCCCCCAACCCGCACCCTACTCTGTCCACGCCACATCCCCGCACCCCCCTCACTCCATACTTCCCTCCAGAGCCTGGCGTGATGATCTCCGGTGGACCGGGAACACGTCTGCACTCTTCAAAGCTGACCACGAACTGAAGAAATGCTGCTAAGCTGTATAATGGCATAAATTGGGGGGGGGGGTTCAACTTAGGTGGATATCTCGGCCACTTTTGCGAATTTTGGCACCAATTTTCAACATGGGGTTCTTTGGATCCCACTTCATGAATTCCGTCACTATCATGTCGTTATTCTGTCTTGAAAGGTGATTTCACGGTTACTGCACAGAATCACCTTTCAGGACCGATTAATGAAATGACAGTGTCACTGTTCATGATGTGGCCTCCCAAAAAGCCTACAGTATGTTGCAAATGTGGTGAAAAAATTCCAAAAAATGACTGCTATGAGCGTGCGTTGTGCAGTTTCTATGCATGCTCGTAACTTCACCAATTTTTTATATTTCTCTCAAGATTTTCAGCATTGCCATTTTTCACACCTCACTATGAACATTACAGCTGTCATTTTTCGCATCATTCCTGAAATGTGTTTTCATACCTGTGGCGCAGAATGGCGCAGTCGCTGTGGGAAATCAACATTCAGGACAGAGTAACAAAATCTCTGAGCCACTGTTCATGAGGAGGTGTTCAAAAATACCCATGTTGAAAATTTGGTGAAAAAATTCCAAAAAATGATTGCATTACAGGCGTGCATTGAGCAGTTTCTACGAACATTCATAACTTCACCGATTTTTCAAATTTGCACTCCAGATTTTCAACATTGCCATTTTTTCACACCACCTCATAAACAGTATAGCTGTCAGTTTTCACATCCTGCCACAAATGTGTTTTCACACCTGTGGTGCAAAGTGGCGCAGTCGCTATGCAAAACCACCTTTCGAGATTGAGTAATGAAATGATAGTGCCACTGTTCATGAGATGGGGTGACAAAAATCCCATTTTGAAAATCTGGAGCAAACATACCAACAAATGCCCAGGGTGTTAGGGTTTCCAACCATAATGCCCTACTCTGTAGAGACTGACAGGCATTGGGGGTGTGACTTGGGATCGTCGCCCGTAATGCACACGCCATTCCACCCCCACCCTGCAGCCAGTGACAGGCATCAAGGTGTGCCTTGGGGTCTTTGGCCCCAGAGTTCACCCCATTCTCCTATACCGCATCCATTTCAGCATATTTCCTTATGGAATGGGATGATAAGGCCCAAAGACCCCATAGCACACCGCGACATCTGTCAGTGTCTGCAGTATAGTATTATGAGATGAAATGGCATGAGCGTTATGCCCGATGATCTAAAGACACACCCCCAACGCCTGTCAGTCCCTGCAGGGTGGGGGTGGGGCTGGGTTCAGTTCAATACTTCACTGCCATTCCTATTATGCATCTCTGTAACTCCTGCACTACCAATGCCAGCAAGCCTACATTCGGCATTGACAAATGCTTGTCTATGATTGTGTTGCTCATACAGGGAGTGAGCTTCTAGCCAACATGCCCCTTTTGCAGCTGCCGTACAGTAGCTCACAGTGGCTTTCACTTTCAGAATGTCTGTTGGAGTGAGCAAGTCCTAACGGAAAAAAAGAATGTTGCAGCTAGTGTAAAGGGAAGCCGCTACTTAGGACAGTGGTGCTGCTTGCATCTGTTGGAGTGAGCGGGTCCTAATGGAAAAAAGAATGTTGCAGCAGAGTAACAGGAAGCCATTACTTAGGCCAGTGGTGCTACTTTTACTGTGGTTTTATAGTTCGGGCCGGGGGGGGGGCACTGAGGAACAGAGCGGTGAACAGACCAAAGTCAGTGCTGTCTTATGATTTTGTATATTTTTTTAACATTTTATGTTTTAATATAGGTGAGCTAATAAAGAGAAATTAGGGAATGCCATTGCTACTGAAGGAGTGGGTCTCACCCGCTATTTGAAAGCTACATACAGGCGGCACATGTATTGCTCTCTTTATTGTGGTTGCCGTTGTTAACCGGGGCAGCATAGGTCAGACTTTTAATTTAAAATATTCAACTTTCAATTTATAATGTGTTGTTGTCTCTCCCCGCCTCGGAAACTGAACTGGATCAGACAATGCACTGTGCACTTGGCTGTCTTGGGAGTTGGCAGAATGTGTTCTGCAGATCGACCAGTCAGCTCCAGTTCTAAAATCAAGACCATTGGCACAATGGTATCTGCTGTACAATGTCCTGAGTGGCTGATGAGGTACTGGTTGGCACAATATGTCATGATAAGGACACGACCAAGGGTACCTCTCAGTCAATCAGGAGGTAGAAAACTCCTGACCATTTTATAACACAGTTTAAGTGGCACAGGTGCACTTAGGCCGGTGTAATGGGGAGAGGGGACGAAAACATGCTAAAAGTTGGGTAGTTTTCTGTGTTGCTTACATGTTTACCAATTTTATATTGCAGATAGGAGTTATTTGTAACTATTGGTAGCAATATACTGGAAGTTTGCAATCTAACTGCAATCAACTGTGAAATCTTTTTACTCAATAAACATCTTTGAAGTAAAAAAAAAAAAAATAGAGCCACACTAGAAAGATTAGCACTGCGCTAAATGTGAATGCACAACTGACAGCCTCTTAGTGCAGCTGCTGCTATATTTATACACAAAATTAGCATGGCGCTAACAGTTACCATGCGACTCTGCAAATGAATGCATACTATACACAGTGGTATTTTCAAAGAGCACTACTAGGCTGCTTGCGCAACACTGTTTAACGTTTCCAAAACCATAACTTTCCAAACACATACAATGGTGTGTGACCCCCCCCCCACAACCTCTGTGTTCCTGTGTGTGTAATTACAAAAAAAAAAAAAAAAACTAGGGTATCTCCTCCCACACCAATCCCTGTTCAAATATTATTGATTACAAAGACTTCCATTGTACTGTAGTACACTACCACTCCCACACCCAATCCCCAATCAAAATATTAATAGAATGTTATACCTTCCCTGGTAATCTGCTGGACTGGGCACTTTCCCTCACTTAATCCCAAACAGCAGTACAAATATGATGCAATACTCTCCCAGGCAGTCTAGAGGACCTCCTTCCCGGTCCTAGTACCTGATGCCCACCCCCAATTCCCCTTGACTGCCCAGGTAACAGCAACCAGCACAGACCCACCACTCACCTACACCACCAGCCTCCATCTGCCGCAGCCAAGTACTGCATCACTACAGCACTCTGTGATACAGTACTTGTGTCGTGACATCCTGCAAGTACAGTATTGCTATACACAAGTGCTACAGTGATTACATCCCCCCCTCCCCACGAAAAAGAAACCCATCTGTCTTGTGTTGCAATAAACACTTAAGATGAGGTATTCCACTGATGGGTGCCACTTGCATACCCCTAAAACTTTTGTTACCAAAAAAGGAATGCAAGGCTTTTAAATGTGGGGCACATTATCAAATATGGTGATTCAAACTATGAGCTCTCTGGCTTTGCTGTAAAACATCATCGTTCTAATTTGTGTGAATGATGAATAACAAAGCTTACCATAAGTTTCTGAATGCAAATTATAACTGACTCAATGTCAACAGATTAAAATAATTCTCTCTCATTTAGTAGTGAGGATCTGAAATGCAATGTAATGTAATGATATTACATTGGAATATATGCTTTTTTACATGTTTAGTATTTAAGTTCAAATTTTGAAGGTTTCTCTGTTTCTTTCTCCCTGGCTGGTGGCTTATCCTGCAGAGATATACCCTATCCACAAGGATATAAGCCTGTGTAGGCCATACACGGCTATCATTTAGATGGCTACAGGGTTTTTCTCCCTTTCGTGTCTTCCAACCCTCCACTCCTAGCAGGGCAATGCCTTTGATGGCCTTGCACACACACATAGCTTCCTCAGCAGCAGAGGCACGCTCCCTGGCTCAGCCACAGGAGTTTCTGTGGAGGCAGAGTCTGCCGCCACCCCTCAACGGCTGAAACAAACTGACAGGCACAGCTGTCTTGCCATGGGCTGCCTTCTGATGGGACACCACTGGGCTTTCTTCTGAATCCGGGTCATCAGTGGGCACTGCAATGCGCTGCTGCTACTGCTGGGCCATCAGGTCTTGAGGATTTCTGATGGCAGCTAGTGAATCTCAGCTCATTCACATTAACACAAGAGATTAATGCTTCAACAGTGCCTCTGTGATGTGCAGCCTTCCGATGGAAGCTAGTGAATCTCATCTTGTTAACTTCAACAGAAGAGATTACCGCTGTATGAACAGCGCCACTGCAATGTGTAGCATTCCGACGGAAGCTGGTGAAACTCAGCTTGTTCACCTAAACAGAAGAGATTACTGCTGTATCAACAGTGCCGCTGCGTGTGCAGCATTCTGATGGGAGATAGTGAATCTCAGCTTGTTCACTTAAACAGAGGAGATTACCGCTGTATCAACAGTGCTATTGTGATGTGCAGCATTCCAGTGGAAACTAGTGAATCTCATCTTGTTAACAAAAAGAAGAGATTATCACTGTACCAACAGTGCTACTGTGATATGCAGCATTCCAGTGGAAACTAGTGAATCTCATCTTGTTAACTTAAACAAAAGAGATTACAGCTGTATCAACAGTGCTGCTGTGATGCGCAGCATTCCGATGGAAGCTAGTGAATCTCATCTTGTTAACTTAAACAGAAGAGATTACCGCTGTATCAACAGTGCCACTGTAATGTGCAGCATTCCGATGGAAGCTAGTGAATCTCAGCTTGTTCACTTAAACAGAGGAGATTACCGCAGTATCAACAGTGCCGCTGTGATTTGCAGCACTTCAATGACAGTGTCCTGTGTACCACCACAGGCACTGTAAAATGTGTCCACATGTAAATGCACCAGGCAACATTTCCACCAATGCTGGGGAATGGGGGAAATGCAAGGAGCAATGGACATGTGCCAAGATTCTTTTAAACTGCTTTCCTATTTTGGGCTTGCTATGACTTTAACCCAAAGGTCTATCATATGGCTGGTTCTTCCTTATTCTGGGCTGAGATATAGACAAGGCACACTGATGAGCTCTGAGAAAGATGAAATGTGTCTGTGTCTTCTGCTCTCAGCCTTTGCAGATTGTGTGAGAGGCTATTTGTTCTATACACTCCAGCTTAAAGCAGAACCAGTCTAAGTTATTTTAAGGTGATTTACATATACTCCACATGATGCGCTGCATTATTGGGGTATGTGTGATTTTGTATTGCTTAGTTGCTGTTATGCACTTGCTTTCTAAAACCATTTTCTGCACTTTATATGTGTAGGCTTATAATTAGCTTATTTAGGCCCCCAATTGGATAATATTTCTTATCCAATTGGGGCTGAAATTGTGGTTTGTGTGCACAATTCCAGCTGCCATTTGGATAATAAATATTATTCACAATTATAGTTACAGTTATCTCAGAAAAACAGAGCCACATTGCCATATACCGCTCGCTGAACAAGCCTGGACTGATATGCTAGGAACAGATCAGCAGGTTTGTACTCCTCACAGCAGGGCAGACATGTAAGTGTAAACAAGGCTGATGAAATGTTATTTTGGCTGATGTGAATTGCAGTTATCAAAAATTTATTTGTGACAAATCAAGTCTATAGGGTGTCTCTTGGGCCTCTTCTCACTTATGGAGCTCACTTTTTACTACTGACAGGATTATTTAAGAATGTATAATTTTATAATACATAGGTAACCCTTTCCCCCCACAGGAAAGGTACACATTTACCTGTCCTATATCATTATTAATTAATCAGTTATCACTACTAATTAATCAAGGATGTCATCACTTTAATACCCTCCTAATTGAACTTTATAACAGTACACAAAGTTCAGCTGCTTAACACCTAATCAATACCTAATGAACATCAATAACATTGCTGAAACACCTACCCAACCTATCACTGAGCAGGAATTCCTCAACCACAAAGCCAAAAGTCTCATAAAAAGGCATTTGCATGTTATATTAAATCTCCCCCATGCACACACTAACAGAAAATGCATTTTAAAACCATCCCTCTGCTGAACAAATAGAAACACCTGACACCACATGACTGATCCTGCCATTAGTTAATTGATTTATAGTATATGGTTAGGGCTAATTGTGGCTAAAAAGCGATGGCTTTCCAAAAGCTGTTGTAGGACAGTTCAAAGGTCAAGAAAAGTTGTTGTAGTATCGTTCTGATGTCACAATGATACTACAACTTTTCCCCCTTGAGCTGTTATCTGATTGGCTAAAGCAGCTCAGTGTTCAAAAACAAATGGGGCAAATGGCGGCACTGGCCATTAGCTGAGGAGCAAGTATGATGAAGATAGTTTGACAAACTGCCACTGTCAGTCTGTGGTGTCCAAACTATCAGTTTGAAATTTTTCTTCTTTATTTTTTAAATAATCAGTGCTTTTGAATGGCAGGTGGTGAGTGGAACCGTAGCGAGGACCTGAAGCAGTACAGGACTGCAGCGACAACGGAGAGCAAGCGGGTGTGTGAACACAAGGTACGAAACTTTGTATTTCAACTGTAGACATTTCTGGGAACCATATACTATGTAAAATAGTATATAGATGACCAGACACAACAAGGCTTTGTTTCCATCCCGGGGATGTGATGATGTCAAACGGACCTCTCGAGCTTTGCTCTCGAGGTCTGTATGACATCATCACCTCCCCTCGATGGAAACATAGCCTTGTTGTGTATGGTCACCCATGCACTATTCTATATGTTTGACATTAGCACACTGACTAAGCAACTTGGGCTCGATACCAAAAACTGGCTCCAAGCATTGATTTACTAGGCTCAGCACCCCTACTAGTTTGGATCCTTGATAGTATTCCCTTTTAAGAGGTTGCCCACTTCAAGTACCTCAGCGTGCAGCTAGACAGACTTGTCGCCTTCTTCACCCACATCGATGTCATTCACAAAAAAGACCCTCAAAAACTGCCCAATACTCAGTGTCCTCTATAAGAACAAATCCTGCCTACCCCTCGGGACCCATTGTGAGCTCATCCTTAAAATGACTGTTTGACCATGCAAATGTGTTCTACGGTGGTGTCACAAAGTCCACCCTGACCAGACTGAACCCCCTATTTCACTCTTTCTGCATCTCACTACTGACTCTCCTTCTCTCACTCATCAATGCTTTATCAAAGCCGTTCCATCCCTTCTCTTGAATCTCAGCATCTCTCCCATTGTGTAGCCTTCCTCTATTAAGTACTGGTTTCCATATCTCCCTCTTGGATCTTCTCACTACATCTGTCCCCTCTTCCTTTGCACTGTGCTCAACTGTCTGCCACTCCTTCAGCATCCCCCACTATCAGACCTCTGCTGAAAGAGCTGTCATTTTTGAGTTCCAGCCCTCTATCTGGAACAAGCTTTCCCCATAACATGCCTCTTCTTACGTCTCTGTCAGACAGCTTCCCAGATCTTATTTCATCCCTCCTGCCTCTGTCCATAGTCCTTCTAGGCTTACATTTGTTATCTAATAGCTTCCTTGTTTATTTTCCATGTATTTAAAGCATCCCTATTTCATCGCCTGCTACTTAGTCTAATGCTCACACAACACATACTTTACTTGTCCTTGCTCTATGGTTGTATTTCTAATTTTACTTTTGCCAGTACTTATACCTCAATGCTATATGGCTGTCTATTTTATTTACATAATTGCCAATTATGGCTGTACATGTTCTCTTGTGTATCTCCTCCCCTAGGGTCACACCTGAAAATGAGCCCCAGCTCAGTAACTCTTTCCTTGTCACCAATTTTCACACCAATATAACATTTTAAGTGCTGGCCCACTGGTGCAGTGGTAGTGCTACTGTTTATGGTGCCGATGACCTGAGTTCAGGAGCAGATTCAGGGAGTAAACAGGTCGGACAGGGTGGGGGTGTGGCTGAGTGTACAATGGACTGCTCGCCTTCTCTAGGGAGAGTGATGGCTAGGGGTTGCTGAGCCAGGAAGCAGCAGAAGAGGGGATTGGTGGAGGCAGCGGATGTCTGCATGTTGGGGGTGGGAGCGTGCCTGAGTGTGTGCCAGTGTCATTGCGCATCTGCATCTACCAGTGAAGCAACACACAAGGGGAAAAAAACCTCTTTGGACTAGCAGCATAAAGTCTGGGACCCCAGCCAGTGCCACCTCCATGTCTTGTGATCCACCTCATCTCCCAAGGATTAGCATCTTGATCCTCCCTCCCCACTCTGTCCACGGGGGGTGCCATTGTGAGGGGCAAGCCATGGTTTCCCAGGGGACAACAAGGCAAGGTTTCAGTAGAAGCAGCAAGGGGGGTGAAACTGAACAGGGCCCAATCAGAAACAGATGTGGCATACACCCCCAGCAGTCCCTAGAAGCAAAAATAGAGTTAATTAAAAAAAAAAGATTAATAAATAAAAAATACATAACATTTAAAAACATCAAGTCCTCCCATACTGGAATTTTTTTTTATCATTAATGAAACTGAAAACAAAGCAGTTTTTGACTACTCAAATATATTACATAAAACAAATGAATGAGAAGTGTAGCATACTTGAAAAATAAATTCCATGTCAGGGGGGTCTGCAGTGGGCAGAAAAACCCTGAAGGTGGTGGTGTGTCCTACCCCAGGAATGTGCAGTGGTTAAGGCTGGCTTATCCAATGGTCAAACTCACAACAACGAGCTGCAGGAGACTAACTTCAAAACAAAGGCATGGAAGACTTTAAAGGGATAGTGTCAGCTTTTTGTTGAATGTATAACCCCCATTACTAAGATACGCCTGCAGCCATTTAAATGCATGTCATTGTGATATATGATGCCCAAATTTAATAATACAGTCCCCACCACTTATAACGGGTGCATCTGTGTAAACACATTCTGCCCACTATATGAGGTGGATTCTTTAACCAAGTTCTTTATTGTATTAGTAAATAAGTGGCAGCTTTCATTAGTGTTGTCACAGAGTGAAATGTTATTAGTTTTTCAAGCATTTTATTGTGGTTTATAAACTCATGCTGTAGAACACACACCACTGTAGTTGCAAACAGTCCCAAATAAGTCCAAAGTCCCAAACAAGTCACGATTCAGTCACGCATACAAAAGGAGAGATTTTACTTTTGTTTAAAAAATTCCGGATCTTTGCCTGTACTGCTGTTTTCTTGCAGTATGGATCCCAGACCATCTCGGCAGTAGCGAGTGCACCCCAGTCAGGTTCTATCTCAGGATGCTGCTCCATGGCATGGCGAAGTGTGAGTAGGGTGGCCCCATCATCAGCGGGCATGACCTTCACTTCCTGCTTGCTGTTGGCTTGGTCATCCTCCTCCTCAGGTGTGAAACTGGCATGCATACCACTGACCACCTCGCTGATGTCATCCACTCGTGGGTTGGCTTTTTCATCACCTAGGCAACAGAGCTGTTCAAATCCTTCTATTGTCTTCATCCAGGGCTGGAAGCATTTCTTTGGCACCATCCTGAATGACTGGCAGCATTTCGGGTATTTGATGCGTCTTCACTTGACTGATCACCAGACACAAACCCAGCCACATGGAAACAACACTGGATTGTTTGGAGGTCACAGAGACCCAAGCATTCTGAACAGCTGTACCACATCCAGTAAGGAGACTTGTTTTGCCCACTGTGTTATGGTCAGTTCTGATTGGGAGTCCAACACTTCGATTACACATTCCCTCACAGCATGTACATGGTGCTGCTTCATGCTATAGATGATCCCTTTATCGAGGGGTTGTAAATTTCAAGTTGTGTTAGGTGGCAGGAAGATGAGGGAGAGGTTACGCAAACCGGAGATGTGAAGTGTGCTCAGAGAAATTAGGAAGTCAGCGATCTTTCTCCCTCTGAGTTTCTTGTCCCACAAATGGAACCACTCAGTGAAGATGTCTGCTGTCATCCAGGCAGACATTTGCTGGCACAAAAAATTACAGGCAGATGGTTGATGCCACATAAGCACCAGGGAAACTGAATTTCCAACAACAAGAAGCTCAGTTTTCTCAAATCATTATATACGGCACCCACTACCATAGTTTCCTATGGGAATGGCAAATGGAAACACATTTTTACCCACTACAGTTGACCGCCTGCTAAATTTGCAGTCGGTATATGCGGAGGGGGCTATATTGCCATTTTTTGTATTTTTTTGTAATTGTAACTTTCTTGGACGACCCGCTGTAGCCCTGGCTGCTGATGTTGTTGCACGCTGACGTTTAAACTTGGCACCATGACACCTGTAAACTCATTCATGTACAAGCTTAGACATTTCTATGCACCAGTTTATGTCTGGTTTTGAGACTACTCAATGAGCTAAGTGCTGAAACTCCCATTTAACAATTAACACTGTATCCTGGTTAAAGGGGCACTGTCAGCTTTGCCCCTTCGTTTTTGGCCAAATGTGAACAGTGTGTCTGTTGGCACACATCTAACACATACATACTGCAGAACATCCCTATAGATGCAAAATGTAATGATTTTTTTACTGTTT
Source organism: Neoceratodus forsteri (assembly GCA_016271365.2). NCBI lineage: Eukaryota > Metazoa > Chordata > Ceratodontiformes > Ceratodontidae > Neoceratodus > Neoceratodus forsteri. The sequence goes on from CM028131.1 coordinate 813,635,153, forward strand.
TTATACATTTTGAGGAAGTAGCTTCCCAGTTGGGTCCATGTTAAGTCTTCCACATACCAGAAGCACATCCTGGCTGGGGCCGCACGTCTGCCACGAGCGCAGCCCCGAAGTACAATTTTTTCAGACTCACCATGCAGCTACTCATTGTGCGGGTCCCTTACGATATTCTAAAATGCTCCACCTATGAACGACTGCAAACCGAGCACTGGGAGTACTGTAATAAATTTTTGTATCTCGTAGCCCAAATCCCGCACATGTACACCAGAGGCATAACCAAAGATCTCGTGCATGCGCAAGAGTGTGCCGTTAGTGTGCATGTGCAGGATTTGGGCTGCGATGTACAAAAATTAATTACAGAACTCCCAGTGCTTGGTTTGCAGTCGCTCATAGATGGAGCATTTTAGAATAGCGTAAGGGACCCGTGCAATGTGTAACTGCATGTTGAGTCTCGCTAGCATAAGAAGGCTCAGCAGATGGTGCAGAATACTGCTTATCAATCTTTCTAGTGACTCCAGGCAGGGAGTTTGGTCTGTATCATGCAGCAAAAGTAGCATCTTCTAAAGCAGGATATATAGGCGGGGTGATTAACGGATGGGGAGAATGGTACCTCCCAAAATTTCATGAGATATTTCTTTTAGTGGAATCTTCCTCTTACACAACATAGAGAATAAAGTATGGGGTGGTGTGTGTAATGAGATTTTACACACACAAGGGGTTGGATGGCATAGGGGTTTATCCAGGCATCCAACCCCGAGGGTGTGTGTAAAATTTGAGTTTACACACACCACCCCAAATTTTATTTTATATAATTGCTGGGTTAGGCTTTTTCGCCACAGCCAATTATATAAAATAAATGGTCTGGTGCGGCTGCGGTCTGGATGATGTTTAGCAGAGTCCTTGGTCGCTTAGCAGCAGTTTAATTTTTCTTGTTTTGTTGTCCCCTTTACGGTGTGATTTTTGTTAGGAATTTTTTTTTTAAATAGTTACTTACCGCCTAGAGATAGTGGCGGCGGTACGGTTTCGACTGACGAAGAAATCTGGTGGCGAGCGGTGAAAACCCAGAAGAGCTGCAGGTTGGGCATGCAAGATAGCGAAACTGGCGCTGTTTGCCGTTATAAACGCTCCTTTATAATGGCAAATTACACCACAGTTTCCCTATGGGAAAAAGCCTAACCCAGTTATTATAATGCCAATTGCAGGCTACATTTGCTGTATCCTGGCTTGGAAAGATTTGCCCTCAGGAGGAGACTTCAGGGTATAAACTAGAGAGTCCTCACTATAGAATGAGAGGGTAGAACTAGAGTGATGGGAACCTACCAGAAATTGCTCCCCCACATATTTCTCCTCTAAATCCTTCTCTAAGTCCATGAGTCCAAGATTGTATTCCATTTCATCATCGTTAGCACGAGTGATGATGGTAGCCACAGAATGGACTGGCAATCCCAGCGGTGGCTGAGAGGCAGCAATCTATGGCGTGCTACTGGAACCAACTGATGGGAGGGGGCATAGAGTATCAGAACGCCCTGTTGGTGGACTAACAGTAGCACTGGCAACCCTGGCAGAATACATCAAATCATTTCGGAAAACTATGCTAGCAACACCTGGAAGACAACGGAGCCCTGAAAAGTGCCTGTGCTTATAGATGGATGAGGAGGAGGCCTGTGATAACGGCCATTCATTGTCCTTATGTTTAGGCTTCAATGGCTGCTTCTCAGCTGACGGTGAAAGACAAGCAGATTTTGAACTCTTTTCCTTTTCTATGACTGTCAATGCCTTTAATACAAGGAAATTTTCAGCTTTCTTATGGCGTTGCCTTGTTGAAACTCTGGCAAATCTCAGAAGTCCTCATATTGTGAGGCAGGCACAAACAGCACACAAAAACTGCATGTGTACCTTCTTTACAAATTTTGTAACCACACTTACAATATTGAAAAAAAGGCTCACTTGACTTCTAAGGCATACAGGAATGATGACAGAACACTAAGTATAATACCAAATGGCAACGATTAAGTTGTCAGTGTTCCTTCATCAGATCTGACAAAGATGATCAACAGTGGGAGAAAGAACTGAGAAGTGATAGTACTACCCACATTATGTATGTGTAGATGCTTCACATAATCGTGGGCAGCCCCAGGCTAGCAAAATGTTTCTGAGTGATGCTGATGGCTTATAGGTCCAAGGGTGTGGCCTAATGGAAGAGCTATCCTTGAAGAAGATCAGCAGGTCTGCCCTCCTTGAGTTTTTAATGGAGCTTGGTGCCCATCTTAAAACATGTTCCATATTTGCAACAAACCACTGAAAAGAGATGTCCTCAGCTGCAGATGGAGGAATATACATGGATGTCATATTGTCTTCTGAGGAAGATAGTGACAGAAAGGCATCTGTGTAAGGTGTACAGTAGGAACCAGGTCAGGACTAAAGATAGAATGGTCAGTGTCTCTAAATCAGGCGTTGAACGAAGAAAGTCTCATGTGAAACTGGTGGTATTACAGCATGTCTGTGAGCCAAAACAACTCAACTAAAAGACCTCGACCATGGAGGAGGACAATGGTGTCAGAACTGGGGACAGTCAAGGAAGAGTGGAACGTATACCAGTAAGTCCCATATGTACACCGAGAGCAGGAAACCATGCTGTCCTGAAAACAGAGAGAAGATACAGAACCCCCCTTAAAGGTGATAGGAAACAGTTTTTTCACCCCTTGATTCCCTCAGTGTCCTTTCAGTGTCTATCCAATATTCTGATATATTTTTAACCTTTTTTTGTCAAACTAATAATCTAATTTTGTTGCCTTTGTAGCTACCCTGAATCCCTCTCTCCTCAGCAGTTGCTGCTCTCTCTTTTCATACTGCCTAAACATTCTATGACATCAATAACACCCATTCCACACCATTCAGATTAATAGCATGGAATGGTGTTATTGATGTCATAGAATGTCTTAGAAATATGAAAAGAAAGGGCAGTAGCTGGTGAGGAGAGAGGAACTAAAAGTAGATCTGAGAACACCCCAAGGCTAGATTATTTATTAATAAAAAATTGATCAAACCATATCAGAATACATTGTTGACATGAAAAGGAAGGGTATACTGTTCCCATAGCGACAGGAACACAGCGAAGACTAACACAGTGACAAAATCGACAGTTCGCTTTGATGGTCTGCTGGTTTCCCGATACTGCTGTCTCTGGGGAGTTCGCCCCTCCCCCAAACCAACTCCAACTCGAAGTTGATTATCTAAAGCACAGGGTGCAGAGCCCCCCATATGGGGGGTGCGGGGGGCAATGCCCCCTCAAAAAAACACTTTTGTACAGCGACGACACAATGAAAATTGGTGGCATTGTGCTGTCGTTGTAGTGACGATCAGCGAATTTCCTGTCACTGCGGCAACATGGAACAGAAAGGAAGATGCAAGGATAGTTAACTAGGCAAAATTAATTTCCTAACTCCTTAAGAGGAAACAACATGCGGCAATACAGCAGAAGGCATATTGTGCTATAACCTCCCCCCATCCAAGTACTCCCCATTCATGACCACCCTCCGAGTCCTTCCCCCAAGCCAACTTCCTATGCGACTTGTCAGTTTGCCCCTCACCACCCAGATTTTCTAGGAGCCTTCTATGGGATACAGTATCAAAGGCTCTGCTGAAGTCTAGATATAATATATCTACTGCCCCCCCCCCCCCCAGTCCACAATCTCAACCAATCCAAAAAGTCAGTCAGGTTTGTTTAGGATGATCTGCCTACCACAAAACTATACTATCTTATCTTGAAGCCCACTGCCAACAAGAATTCTACTACATACTCTTTTATAATGGTCTCCAGTAGCTTTCCAATGATTGAGGTCAGGCTGACCAGCCTGTAATTTCCTGGGCTATCATCCCTTTCCTCAGTTTTGTCGACTGGCACCACACTGGCCATCTTCCAGTCCACCAGAACCACACCCATTTCTAAGGAGCAGTTAAAGAGGTCAGCCAGTGGCACTGCTAGGGACTTCACAACCTCCTTGAACACCCTAGGGTATATCCCATCAGGACCAGGTGACGTGTCTGCTTTCAGAGACCCAAGTCCCCTAAGCACCTTCTCAGCTGTGATCAACCCCATCTCCAGACCCTTAGCCCTCTCCCCTTTGGCCTGTACCCCACATTATGGGAGTAGTCCTCCCTCCTCTACTGTGAAGGTTCAGTAGAACTACTCATTCAGGATATCTGCCTTCTTTCCGTACTCCTCCTCTCACATCTACCTGTTCTCAATTGGACTATTTCTTCTTTTTTCTTCCTCTTTAGGTACTGAAATAAGGCTGTGCTCCTTCCTTGACACTCTCAGCTATTTGTCCACCTTAACTTTTCTTTACATCACTGTTGGTGTCTCTGGTATATGTATTTTGTTTTTAATTTATTTACTTCAGAATTCGGATTAAACACCTTTGAGCCAAGGCTCTTTTACAAAGGTTCCATTTCAACATGAAATACAAACAGAACAAGTAGTACAATGGAGCAAGGAATGATACAGTGAGTACAATATCAGGAAATTACATAAAACTGGAAGATAACACAGATTCACAGAGAGAAAATCTTTAATAGCATACCTTAAGTTGCTAAGTGCAATGCCATAAGTTGCTAAGTACAGAACAGTGGGAAGGTAGCAGCCAGAAGGCTTTGTTAGAGGGGGGGTGGGGGAGGGAAAGGCGAGGCAGTGGGGGTGAAAGTGGAAGAGGGATGGATGGAAGGAAAGGGTGATGGTCTGGGGTTAGACACGAATATGTTTCAATTAGGAAGGGCAATAGCATCTGCTTGCTAGAGCAAGATGGGGGTGAAGGTCACTTTTGAATGGACCAATCTTGCGGTGTTCGAGGAGGGGAGGTCGTTTAATCACACAGGCCCTCGGTACACCAGGGTTCTTTAGGCAAAAGAGGTATGCTTTTAGGGGACACTGAGAGCTCCCTTAGAAGTTCTTCTAGTCAGTTTTGAGCTTAAATTGAGTCGAAATAAGCCAGCAGTTGATTCAGGCATTAGGCCAAGAAGGGCCTGTTTTCCTACCAGACAGATTTGGTACCTGATCCTTTGCTGCAAAGGGGGCCACCCAGGCATAGTGTAGAGGCTGCATGTGTGCATGAGGCAGTCTGCTCCTAGGGCCAGTCTACAGGATTTGTTGAGGAGAAGTTTCATTCTTTTCAGGGCAGTATCAGAGGCTGCACCATAGATGACAAGCCCGTAATCAATGGTAGACAGAATTGCACTCTGGGTAGCCAGATTCAGAGCCTCCTGGGTCATAACATGCCTATGATGAAAGGATATGCCCAGTTTAATTTTGGCTTATTTAACAACATGATCTATGTGAGGGCCAAAGGAGAGGGTGTCATCTAGGTGTATGCCTAAATATCTGAAGGTGGCAGCTTGTTTAATAGGATCACCCTTATGGCTCCTAATGTTCAGAGGATCTGCTTTTTTCTGAAGGTCGGGCATAGCAAAATGAAGGACCTTCGTTTTTTTGTAATTGAGGAGCAGTTTATTGTTGGAGAACCATGACTCGAGCTTATTGAAGCTTTCCTGTAGTTCAGCGGTTATTTCTGATGTGTGGTTGCCTGGTGCGGAGCTTACCGCGTCATCCACGTAAAGTAGCATTTTAGTTGGACAGGCGTGTGGAAGCATGTTGATAAATAAGCTGAAGAGAAGAGGTCCTAGTATAGAGCCCTGGGGAACCCCCAAGGTCATGTCCCTAGGTTCAGATACTACCTCCTCTTATTTTTCTACACTGCGGCCTGCAGGACAGGTAGATTCCAAACCAGGTGATTGCGTCAGAAGACAATCGAAGGGTTGCAAGGCTGTCCAGAAGAATGTTGTGATGCACAGTGTCAAATGCTTTAGTGAGGTCTATGAAGATGGATCCCTTAGACCTCCTGGAGTCTAAAGCATTTTAAAGGTGTGAGGTGAAATCGATCAGTGCAGTAGTTTTGCTGTGTCTTTGCTGGAAACTGTGCTGCTGCTGGCCAAGGAGATTATATTTGTTCAAGTAATCCATCAATTGTCTGCTACAGTTCGCTCTAGCATGTTTGATAATGGTGGCAACAGGAAATAGGCTGATCATTTCCTATGTTAGTTCTATCCCCATTTTTAAAAACAGGAGTGACCAGGGCATTCTTCCACTTATTCGGGAATATTCTAGTTCTTAGAGAAATACTAAATATTTTCATCAGTGGGAGAGCTAGTTTGTGCAGGAAGAGGGCAACTAGCTTCATATCAATATTATTGCTTCCCATCCTGGTTTTGCCTAGTCCTCTATGAACATATTTTACTGTCTGAGACCTGGTGATTTGTTTGAAATAGAAGAGTGGGAGTCCTGGGTTATGAGAATGGTGGAAGTTGGAGGCCTTGGGTCCGCTAGAAGGGCCAGCTTTTAGATACTCGGGTGGCAGAACCGTGGAGAGGTCAGTAAATGCGGCATTGAAGGCTCTATATCCCATCTATAGCATGCAGATTAAAGATGCATATGAACAGCACCTCACCTTTTGTGGTTGCTCTCTTCATTTTCTCCCCCAACACCTTGCCCATGTCTTACTTCTAGTCTGGCGGTCTATACACTACTGCTAATCGGATATCCCACCCCCCCTTCTGCTGTTGTAAGCTGTCCCCAGACTGATTCTGTCCCACTCTCCTCCCCATGGCCCTATCCCGAGTAGCCTCACGCTGTTTCTTATGTACAGAGCCACCCTTCCTCCTCTACCATGTAGTCCATCTTTTTTCTAAAAGGTGCTACCAAGAATAGCTAGCATGCAATACTGGTTTTGTGCAGCCCATGTTTCAGTTATGGCCATGATATCAGGCACACCTTCTGCTGCTGCAGCCTACAGAGCCTCCATTTTATTGACAAAATCTTGGTGTTCATGCAGGCTACTTTTCAGAAGCCTTTTTTCTTCTTTTTTTCAGGCTGTGACTTGGCCGTCCACCCTTGCCCTTTTCTTTCTAGCCCCATGTTCTGCCTTCCTTTTCCTGCTATTTTGAATGCCCTGTCTATTCTGACTAATGGAGACGGCCAGTAAGGCATCCTATGGAAACAATGGAGCCCTAATTTGTTCCAACATCAGACCCCCGATTTAAATAACGTGAGATAGAGAGATCAAACATCTCCCCCAGAGCATTAGTCACCTCCTTAACTAGATGGACTCTGTCCATTTTAAAGTTTTCCAGCCTCCTCCCAGTGGCCAGTTCCCTACAAAAGGGAAGCCCTCCTTGACACACAGCTCCTTCAACCATGCATTAAATTAAAATTGTTAACTTCCTCACCTCATTATTGAACACCGAACCATCAAGAAAGTTAGCAATTGCTTAGGCCTCCTTTTCCAGTTAACAAAAACTAAATGAATAAAACAAAATGTATATTTGGCCTCAGTTAACCTCAAGTCTTGTTTTAATCAAACCTGCTCACCCCCCCCCCCACTCCAGTAAAATTTCTGAAGAGGACAACTGAAATTTGTACCATACAAAGCAGCAAAAAGGCAAGACAGTCACCCTGACACTAAAAAATATTCATAGCATGGATCAGTTCAATAGAAAAGTTAAGTTTATTCCTACAATACACAATGTGGTCAAGCAGTGAGGACCAATGCCTGTCATGTGGCACTTCTTCACACATGATCAGTGCTATGGATATCTCTAAATGGCAAAGTGAGTGCTTGTGTTCACTTCTGTGTGGTTTTGTTGAGAACACCTCCCGTTTCCTTATGACCCTTTTTCTTCAGAATTTTTAAATGTACAATACATCTGCAATTTGCACTAAGTATATCCACTTACTGAACTCAGAACTTTTATATTTCAATATATAAAACACATAAGTTGGTCTCTTATAAGGGCCGCACAACAAATAACTAATTCCTATTAATAACAGAAGTGGGCTACTACCAGTTTCATCTCTCCAATATAATATATTCAGCTACAGAAGCCCTTCCAGAAAAGAGTCCTCTGTTATAATGCTACTGTATATCTGATACAAGGCTGGTGTACCTTGGCTCCCACTTCCACTTAAAGTAGTAAACATTTGCAAAAGCACATTTTCTCCAGCATTTTCATTTGTGTGTGTAATCCTGGTGTGTCCTTCCCTTAGTTTGCTATTAAGAGTTTTTTTGATAAATTAGCCTGGTAGTTATATGGCATTTTTATGGCCCCTGGGGATCTCCATCTTAGCAAGCTTTATTGCTCTTCTTTTTCCTACAATGCCTCCTGTCCCATGTGACAAGTGATGTGTCCGAGAACACTGATTTAGCAAGGACTAGCTGTAGAAGCCTAATGTTCTAGCCTCCACGAAATGGCTCTAATTCAATATTTTTGATTTCTAGGAGTGTGTCAGGTCTAGCCAGCAGGAGTAAATATTTTGCTTTTAAAACTTGTCATTTCCTCAAACTGCACACAGCCATAAAAAGTACAACCACTCAATTAGCCCTGAAGTATTTGCTAAACTGTAAATGTAGCCATTAGTGCTCAATAGATAAGGAAAGTTACTTAATATCACAGCTCTGCTGTTGTAAAATTGACTAAACCAGTGCTTGCTGAATCCATGGTCCCAGATACATCACTGTTACATGAGACAGGAGACTCTGTAGGAACAAAAGAGCAATAAACCATGCTAAGATGGAGATCCCCAAGGGTCATAAAACTACCAGACTAATTTAGAAAAAAATTCATAATAGCAGACAAAGGGAAGGACACAGTAAGACTACACACACAAATCGAAACACTGCACAACATATGTTTTTGCAAATTCCGACTGTGCTACTCCTTTAAGCCCATCATAATCTCAACCTCAATACTACAAGAATTTTATACAATGGCTGTTTTGCGTGCTGTATTCTGACTGGCCAATGCAGATTAAAACCCATGGCAGTATTCCAGCTTGAAACCACAGTATGGAATTTTGCAATTTCAGTTGTTGCTTTTTTCTTTGGTGATTTAAAGAGAGATATGCATTTAACCTGCAAACCAATTCTATAAAAGTTTTTTCAAATACTGGTTCCTTATTACTAATATCCCATCTATACATTTAATGTGTGTTTCTGAATCAGATACTAGTGGTAAGAAACATTCTAGAACTCTGTGATGCAGTGTCTGTCCTTGTTAAGCTCTTTCACTGTTCTCACCATACATCAGTGTTCCAGTACGGAACTTTGACTACATCATGCAATTCTGAATGGTACTTTCCACCACTGTGTAAAACAAACTAAGTTTATTAGGTGGCCATTAAAGACTGAATAATAAGAGAATGGGAGCAAGTATTTAAAAAACTGCTTCTACAAGAATGACTTACAGGTACATTGCACTTCTCCTTTATATCACTTGACTTTGGTTCGTGTCCCACCATGCAAGACATGACAATATCACTCACACACACACTCACACACTCACACACTCACACACTCACTCACTCACTCACTCACTCACTCATGCCTTATATCCCTTACTTAACTACTGACACTGTAACCAATGGCTTGCTCTCCACAGCTGTGAGGGTGACCAACTCCCCAGTGAATGACCCACTCAGCCAACCAATCGGGAAGAAGGTTGGGGGGGGAGATTGCAAGGATGACAGTGCATCCTTATTGTTCCTACAGCAGACATAGTGTGTGAGGAACTCCATCTGCTGACCTCTGCTTCCAGTGTACCCACACACTATTCCATGGGGTGACTTTCTGGCCCCTCAGGTGGGTCAAGAGGAATCTCTGCCTTTTATACCTTTATACCATTTACTGGAGACCACACCTCTTCTAGTGTATCAGGTGTGAATGTGGAGCTGGGAGCACCCACAGAGTTGGTATCTTGCCCGCGTGACTCCCAGCTGCTTTGGCCACCAGTGAACCATCATGAGCCCACAAGAGCTTTCCTCCCTCCCCTAGAATGTCCCATGATTTTGCACTTTAAACTACAAAACCAAGGACCATGACTTCACAAGGAAGTTGACAGTGCAGCAACTGCAGCCAGGGGAAGGAAGAGTACTATTACTTCTATTACAGTAGGAGTCTATATTCAGATTTTAAAATGCTCAACCAAAACTGAAATCACAGAAAAAATAGCTGCACGTGGCTTTATATTGTTAGCATCTGTGCGACGACTCAAGGAGAGGTTGCCTGATGAGCATTCTAGATGCTGTTAATACAAACTCATTCAAACAGGCTTCAGAAATATCCCAGTTTATTTCCAATACTGCAATGAACCAAACTGTGTTTCTGATGACCCAAACGTAATATTCAATAACTCTGTCAACTAAACTCTGACTTTTATAGCCTAAACATCAATTCTCACAGCAGAGTGAGCACTTTCAAGTGATAAAGTACACAGCAACAAATGTTTGAAGAAAAAATGGATTTTTTTTGTTCCTGATAGAAAAGAGCTGTTTAAACCAATGGAGCAGAAGCAGACTGTACATTTACAAATGTTTCTAGCTTTATAAACCTGACTTGTACTGGATCAGAAAATGTTCCTACTTCAGTAATAATAGCTTTGTACACAAGGACGTGAGGAATTTGATTTTACATACCATATTTCATACAAAGCCCAATGCACTTTAAAAATGCAGAAGAGGGAGTGGAGAGAATCCTGTTGCTATTTTAGCACACAGGGAGATTTAAGGAACACAGAGAGGTCAAGCAAAGGGAGGTTAAGTGACATGCTCACTCAGTGTGGGATTCAAACCTGGGTATCCAGGCTCGCATTTTTGTCCTGTAACCATGGGGTCACACCACTTCAACAAGCGGTAAATGTTATAGCAGACAGGTCACAATTGTTTCCCCATATAGCTGTTTGTCCTCAAACCACCAGCTGCCCCTCCCATCAGGCACTAACGCCAGCAACCCCCCAGCTCTATCTGCCACTCCGCTGACTGTTCAGGCCAGTGGGAATCCATGCAGTGTGGGTCCTGAGAGTACCAGTAGCCATCATACAGGTGACATGGGAGACATGGAGATTTTCTAGTTTTCTCCTCAGTTCCCTAAAGCCCTCCCACTTTCCCAGTGCTGGGTGGTGCCCCATCTGATGTCACATGTAGACAGGGCATCTTTGCAGAGGAAGAAAGCTCCCCCCTCAACCCACCACAGGGGTTGTGGTGGCAGTAGAATCACATTACCATCATTTTCCTGCTGGGTGCACAGCCATGTGGGAAGGCCATCTAAACCCCCTCAGCTGTGTGACCCAGCTTCTGAGTTTACTCCCAAACCTGGGCTGCCTCAGCGGGAGAGTGACATGCTACTTGTTTGGTCATAGGCAGCCCAACAGATCACAATTTCTCTGCTACAAAAGAGTTTCCAGTTGTGCGGTTTGCAAGTGGAAGTGTAAACTGCACATACAGGGCCTCTGCTCAGTGGCTCAGTGGGAGTGCATCATGCTACCTCTGGGGAAACTGGGGTTTATGTGTGATCCCCAGAATCCTATGCTGGGGTTGGCTGGGGGCTGAGCATGTCACAGAGTGGATTCAGTCGACTGTCAGGAATGGAGGGTGTGGGCCACCTGGCATTCACACATGCAATGTGGACCAATCATGAAGCTGCAATGGTGTCTGCTGCAAAGGTAGCTGCTCCCCCAGCCTGCTGGCCAGAGAAGGGATGCAGCTGGCATGGCCCAGGTGTTAGGGGTGGAGATGTAGGGAACCACAAATAAAAAACAGGTGATCCAAATAACACTAAATTCCACATACACTGCTGTTTTTGGATGTCATGACTTCTCTGACGATTCAGTCAGTTTTTCAAATTTCCTCCAATGCATCCTCATTAGTCTGTGTGTACTTTGAAGCTGGATGCACCAGATTTAATCTAAGAGGACATGTGTGACTAGGATTTTATTCTTGAAAACTTTGGAAACATGGTACAAACTTCACAGCAAGATGAAAAAGACCAAAAGTCCACAACCAGTTGCGTCAAAAAAACTTAAGGCCTGATCCACAAAACAAAGAAATGCCCTATGCAGGTGCAGAGGGGCTTGTGTGACTGAAGTGCCCCATTCATACATGTGAGGTTCTTTGCAGGAATAACAAAACTACTTGTACACCCCTCCATGACTGATCCCGCTCCAACACCACATTTTTGTGTGCAGCTGAGTAAGGGCAGATGTGGGGTGACGGATATGCATCAACAGCATGAGTTTTGCTGGTTTTCAGGAGCATGGAGAGTGATCACATTACAGGGACCCAAGAATCAGTAGTGACCCTGGCCACCCCAATGCTTATATCCCCCCTGACTTTCCTGGGACATTCCTGGGGCACAATAACGCCATGTCCAGTTGCCCCAGCCCTCTGAGCTGGTATGGAGGGCTGAGACCACCTGTTTATTTTTGTTTTCATGTGTTTTGTCTGAATTTACAGTTAGGGATACAGCAGTCCATAATACTCTGCTACAATTGGGGCAGAGAATCCATTATAGCGCCTGGGGGGTATCCAACTACATGCCTGCCATCTGGACCCACTCCATCCCACAGAATATCTCGGCTCCTCAGAGCACAGGGCTAGGAGGCTAGGGGCTGGGGATGCTGCCACAGATCTGCCCATCCATGCCTGGATATGCACCTCTGATGCATATCTGGGACATCATTGAGGATGGGACCCTGCACCCCCCCCCCAAAAAAAAAAACACTTGCCCATATAACAGCCTCTTTAAAGAAGGCAGCAAACTGCATGGTTCAAAAATAGGTGGAGCTAGAGGTGAACTGCTAATGCATTGGGGAGGAGGCTGGAGTTTAGTACTATGATCCTAGAGAGTTGGTTTGATTCCTGCTGTGAGACTCTAAGCATGTCATTTAACCACCCTGTGCTTCACCTCCTCTCTTCTCTTTGTGCTTAAAGGAGTAGTCAACCCAGAATTTGCAAAAACATATGTTGTACAGAGTGTTTTGATTTGTGTGTGAAGTCCTAGTGTGTCCTTCCCTCTGTCTGCTATTAGGAGTTTTTCCTAAATTAGCCTGCTAGCTTTATGGTAGTTTTACGACCCCTGCTGATCTCCATCTGAGCTAACTTTATTGCATTCCTTGTTCCCACAATGCATCATGTCTCATGTGACAGTGATGTAGTAGAGACCGTAGATTTAGCACACGCATGCCAAACAAACCTAAATATCTTGGAAACTTTACACGCTACACAAAAATCACCAGCGGCAAAGTTGTTCAGGACAAAAATATTTTTACAATGAGGGTAGTCACTAAGCTGAACTCTGTATAGTTTTTTAAAATTTAGCCATCTCTACTGTTGTGAACTGACTGTAAAGTAGTGCTTTCTGATGAATCTATGGTGTCAGCTACTTCACTGTCACATGAGACAGGATGCACTGTAGGAACACGGAATGCAATAAAGTTATCTCAGATGGAGATCTTCAGGGGTCATAAAACTACCATATAGCTAGCAGGCTAATTTAGGAAAAACTCCTAATAGTGGACAGTGGGAAGAACACACTAGGACTTTACACACAAATCAAAACACTCTGCACAACATATGTTTTTGCAAATTCTGGGTGGACTACACCTTTAAACTCCCATCAGTCTTGCATCCTCCTTGTGTGCGTTTATTGACTGCTGCAGCTGTTCATGGATTGAAAAGTGCTTGGAGATGTAGTGTGTATTGAAGGCACTATATAAAACCAAATACCTCTCCTTCAACTACAACAGTGGAAAGAGCACTCTGTACTTGTGACTTTATGTTCTGTTACATGCTCCTACCCTAGAGACCCTCAAATTGGAAGACATCACATTTGTTGCCACTTTGCAATGCATTCTCCTGTACATGCAGAATTGGACGAAGACAGGATGAATTCATTACCTCCTAACTTTTTACAGCTGTCAGACTGGCAGGATTTGCAGTCATGTCAGCCTAGGCATAATCTGGTGCAGGTGCAAAAGGCAACTAATGCCAGAAATTGCACTTTGCTACACAGCCTAATCAGTTTATTACTCTAGTTTGGCATATATTGGACAGTATCTTCAACTTTCCTTCCATCAGTGGGAATGAAGCTGACAGCACAAGTGTGGAGCACAAGGAAGAAGCAGATCAAGGGACTGAAACTGGCTTTCAATGCAGGGCTTGACTGGACAGCCAGCCAGCCCAGCCAAACACAAAAATATGCAGCAGTGCTGTTAGGACAAATTATGAAACAAGCCTTTTAAATCTTCTCTTTTTTTATGCTTGTGTTGGATTTTATTTTGCACTGATCATTTTAATTCATTTATTTATTTGAACACTAGCAACCATGAAAGGCATACTGAACCAATGCTCATTTCCAGGTGCAACCTGGGGGGAGGGGTAACAATACAGAAACATAGAATTTGATGGCAGATAAAGACTGCTTAGGCCCACCTAGTCTGTGCATTTCCCCACCTAACGGATAAGCTGCAGATCCTAGTTAACCAACAGCCTACTTACTCCTTCCCCCCACTAGAATTGCCTTATGACTGTCCCATGCATTCTTGAATTCCCCCACTGATTTTGACTCTACAGCCTCCTCAGGAAGGCTGTTCCATGCATCTACAACCCTCTCTGTGAAGAAATACTTCCTCACATCACGTCTGAGCCATTCCCCCCTCTATCTTCAAATTGTGCCCCCTTGTTCTTGCACATCTCTTTTCTGAAAGATGCTACCCTCTTGGACTTTGTTGACTCCCTTGAGGTACTTGAAAGTTTCTATCATGTCCCCCCCTCTCCCTCCTTTCCTTGAGGCTATACATCTTAAGCTCCTTTAGCATTTCTTCATATGTCTTCTGATGCAGACCCTGCACCATTTTGGTTGCCCTCCTCTGGACAGCCTCCACCCTGTCTATGTCTTTGCAGAGATGGGGTCTCCAGAACTGTACACAGTACTCCAGATGTGGTCTTACCAACTGTCTGTACAGAGGCCCAACAACTTCCTGTTTTCTACTGGTGATGCCTCTCCCTACGCATCCCAGTATCCCCCCAGCCCTCCTTATTGCCTTCTCACATTGCTGGCCCACCTTTAGGTCATCTGATATGACTACCCCCAGGTCCCTTTCCATTTTTGTTGTCAGTATCTCACCCCCCCATTGTGTACTCTTGCCCTGGGTTTTTGTTTCCCAGGTGCTTTACTTTGCACTTCTTTGCATTGACTCTAAGCTGCCAAACATTTGACCATTCCTCCAACTGTGCCAAGTCCCTTTTCATCCTTTCCACCCCACCTCGTGTCAACCCTGTTGCAGATCTTTGTGTCATCTGTAAAGAGACATACTTTTCCTTCCAGTCCCTCTGCAATGTCACTTATAAAGACATTAAAAAGGACTGTCCCCAGTACTGAACCCTGTGGTACCCCACTAGTAACCCCCCTTTCTTCACTGTGGACTCCATTTACTATTACCCTCTGTGTCCTGTTGTCCAGCCAGTGTCCTGTTGTCCAGCCAGTGTTATACCCAGGCTACCACTCTGGGACCCACTCCCAGGCTGGCTAATTTGTTTATTAATCTTTTGTGCGGGACTGTGTCAAATGCCTTGCTAAAGTCTAGGTAGGCCATGTCCACAGCCCCTCCCTGGTCTACTGCTTTGGTCACCCAGTCAAAGAAATTAATTAGATTTGTCTGACATGACCTTCCTGCTGTGAATCCATGCTGCCTTGGGTCCTGTGCCCCACTGGCCTCTAAGTACTCAACAATTCTTTCCTTCAGAAGTGATTCCATCATTTTCCCTACCACTGAGGTCAAACTGACAGGTCTGTAGTTTCCTGCCTCTGTCTTGCTCCCACTTTTGTGAAGGGGAATCATAACTGCCCTCCTCCAGTCCTCAGGTACCACACCATCCTCCCGTAATGTATTAAAAAGGGTAGTCAGTGGTGTTACTAGTTCTTCCCTTAGTTCTTTTAGAATTCTGGGGTGAATCCCATCAGGCCCCATTGCTTTATCCACCTTCAGATTTAAGAGTTCTTTCAGAACCCTTTCTTCTGTGAAAGGACTAATATCAACCCTCCTATCCAGAGTGCTTCTATACTGACTGGATTATGTATCTCCCCCTGCTTTTCCATTGTGAATACTGAGCAAAAGTATTTGTTCGGTATCCCTACTTTTTCACTGTTGCTCTCTGCCCAACCACCTTCCTCTTTATTCAGCCTCAGTATCCCTGCCTTAGTCTTTCTTTGCTCCTTAATGTACCTATAAAAGGTAATATCCCCCTTCTTAACCGAGTTGGCTATCTTTTCCTCAGTTTGGGCCTTTGCTATTCTGACTGCCTTCCCCGCTTCCTTCTGCTTTAACTGGTACAGTTCTCTGTCCTACTTCTCCTGTGTTTCCTTATACTTTCTGAATGCTATCTTTTTCTCCCTAACCTTCCTTGCCACTCCTTTTGAGAACCATAATGTTTTTTTCTTTTGTTTTGATTTATTTGCTTCACACAAAGGCTTGTTGCTTCTGTATGGAAAGCATGAGGAAATATTTTGTAGTTAATTACAGAGAATACAATGATAACATAAAAAATAATATTTCCAAACGGGGCATAAATAATACAGGAAAAATAAAATACTAAAGTAAAATATTTACAAATGGTGTGTAGTTACATAGTAACTGTACAGGAAAGATACAAAATACAAATGTCTGGGAGACAGAACTCAGAGGGTAGTTATCTGTCAACAAGGTATACTCAGGTGTTATAAAGGTCACTAGTGGGTACCACAGCGGTCAGTCCTAGGGTCAGTACTTTACAATATATTCATCTGTGATATGGGTGAAGGATGACAGGATAAATCAGTCTCTTTACAAGTGATACCAAAATCAGATGCAGGGTGGATACAGCGGGGGAATATAGGGAATACAAATGGACCCGGACATACTAGAAAAGTGGTCCAAGATATGGCAGCTGAGGGAACGGGATGACTGGACTAGGAAGGGGTGTTGAAATAGACAAGATAGATCATGTGGTTCTGCTGGCTACTTTCATATGTTCGTATCATTTTCCAGATGGATAAATGTCCATTCAGAGAGGAACAGTATGATAAAGACAGTTCAATTTTTCAAAATAACAGCACCTTATCCAAAAGTGTCTCTCAGGCTAGCAATGACATAGCCTTGTAAGCATGCATAATGTGGTATCCATCTCTTCAGACTCAAAATGTGATTCTATGTAAGCTGTCAGTTGAATACCTGTCTTTAAAAATAGTTTTGCTGCATCAGTGCCATGGAAGAAAATGTTTTACCTTGAAAAAGTACTTCAAGCTTGGACAGAAATTCAAGCAATGCTAATGTACAGTACCTTTGTTAAAGAAGACAATCTTCAGTGTTGAAAATATTTTTCTTCATCTCCAAAGAAAGAGAATTTTCAGCTATGTTTGTCCTTGGAAAATTGGATTCACTGGATAATGTTGGCTCAACATATATCTTGTACAAAAAGTTTACAGTACACAAGTTGAAAAAACCCGTGTGGCCCTGAAAGCTTGGGTAATAGAACATCTTTGTACAAGACATACTGCATATTAGCCCAATAAAAGGCACCAAACTAACCATCAACGCCTCCTCTCCTCTCCTCAATAATAAAGATGTCAGGGAACAAGTGGACATGGGTCACTTGAAAGTATATATCTTTTCTTTTGCTGCACTTGTTGTTTTTGTTTGTTTGTTAATTTTGTTGGTAACCGGGCAAGGCCCACTAGGCACAAGTGCCTGTTTTCAGAAGTGACCTGGGAGCACTCGGGAGGTTAGGTGACTTGCTCAGAGTCGCACAGTATGCAAGTGGAAGTTGTGGGACTCAGACCCAGGTCTTCTGGATGTACCAAGTTTATTCATAGCTTGCTACTCTATCCTCTAGGCCATACTAATAGACTGTTTAAGTAAAGGGTTCCTTTTGCCCAGAGTCTTGAAAGTTATAAATACTGTTAGTACTGGAGAGCCTCCCAATTAATTTTGTTCCTGAATTCCTCAAGCTAGTAGAAAACAGATTCCACCATAAAAGAATCATCCAAGGCACTTAATCAAAAAGTCTTCTATGCAAGGTTTTTAATTCAGCCAGCGGTATTATGTCCATAAGCCCAGTTAGCCACCAATTCCACTGCAGGAAAGCATTTTCCAATTTTTAAAGTTTGGCAGAGGTGTTTATCTGCTTATGAACATAATTAACTGCAGCTTCTTCTATTAAAAGCCTCTGCCCATGTGACTCCATTTTTGTCTAGTCAAGAAACATTTTCATCTGTCCATTCAGACTTCACTTCAATGAGAATACATCATACTGTCATATCTGCAAGTGATCGATGCATCTTCTGATAGCAGCACATATCTCTCCCTGAAATTCTAAGCCGAGTGGATGAAGGCTAAGGTAACTATATAATTTACCTTTGGGTCAGCATCCAGGTAAGGATACTGCGCCTTCATGATAAGGATCAAGACTACCCACTGCTATCCTGGACAGGGTTACCTTCACTGACATTCTGGGAAAAAGAAAATTCTGTGTATCTAGAACTTTACATTCTATATATTCCTTCTCTGAGCAGGTAGGTATACTGAGCCATCAAAATGTTCAGACCTTTTTCTTCTGCTATTATTTCTATCTCCTGTTGCTGCGGGCTTTACCTCTGGAGGAAGACCCCAGCCCCACCCTCTAGCATCCACCAGCCAGCACTGACCCTTACCCTCAGGCTCCCCCCAGGCCAGAATAGTGAGTTCCCTAACCCCGCGGAGACCGGATCCAGTGATCCAGTGTTGCCAGTGCCGTGGCTAGCCAGGAGCGGGACCTGCAAGGCACCCTCCATCATGTGCCGCAGCAACCAATTTTCTCCTCCATTTTTTCTCTCTACAGAGATGGGGCATGCAATGATGCCAACGGAGGGAGTGCACATGCACCCACACATGTTCCTCCAGGCATCTGTCCCATCTCCGTCCACATCTACAGCATCAGTGTGCTGCCCCCAGCCTCCACTAGGAGCCAGTCGTACACTGACCACTGGTACACCCCCTCCCCGGAGAAGAAGAGCAGTCCCTTGGATGCTTGATCCTTCTCCTCCCCTGCCGACCCCCGGTGGCTCGTGCTCATTCCAGAACATGGATCACCAGCATAGTACAAGGTAAGGCATCCAGCGCCTCAGTCCTCAGCGCCACCAGGCTGGCTATGAAATGTTCAAACTTGTAAAGAGGAGTTCTCAGTTAACAAATGAATTGCAAGAGCTCAGGAACTTATGGACAGTAATCTTGACACTTTCTAGTACCATCAATCCTCTGCTTCTAAAGATCCTAATATCTGCTCAGAAGTTGGAAAGAAAATGTTTATTTAACAGACTCCATGAACAAAAGCTGGTAGAACATCTTAAATGAAACTGTCACTAATTTTAATTATACTGTAGGTATAGCTCTACCGGTTACTTATTGCATTGTGTTTGTTCTTAGTATGTAAACTACTGAAAATGTAACTGTCTGTGTTTGCTGACATCTTGGCCATGTCTTCCTTGAAAATGAGGTATCAAATTCAACGTGATCTCCTGGTAAAATAACGATTACGTAAAAGGGTATGTTTCTCTCATGTGCACTAAAAATATCTGCACGCTGGCAACAGAGAGACAAAAAGTTTGCAGTCACAATATACGCCTACCCAACAAACCCATTGTTGAAGTAATTTGGTCATTGTTACCAAATGGTAGTCAGTATGAAGACTGACTAATTGTTAAAAAAGTATGATTGATTCTCCATCACTTTCTTTACAAGGTCTAAATATGTTATAGGCCCTTTTTCTGGATATTAATCAATCACTCCTTCACCTTCCCTCTTCTTTGTACATACACATGCATCTTTCGTTCAGCTTATTGAGAGCTTGCTGCCCCTAGGTAAAAGTTATAGGGAAAGACATGAGTTCCACATAACTGTTTGGTATTAAAGCCATTAATAACTAACAAAACCTTTTTTTAAGTGATCATCAATGAAAATATGTGCTGATAATAGAAAAACAGGCACGCTGCCCAAGGCAAGGAGTCAGTGCAGTAATATGTATTTCAATATTTCAGAAGGTGCATATTAAGTGCACTACAAGCCATCTACCTCAACATTGACTGAGTTACATTTTAAAGAGGATTTGCAATAGCACTTGTGTTTTTTGCTGATACTACACTTGTAATTAAATTAATTTGTGCAGTAAGAGCAGTGTGATTCTGCTCTAGGGTTTCACTCGAAAAGGATTAATAAGGAAGCACCCTTCAGATAATATTTACTGAAAGCTTAGAGTTTACACAATGCAACTTCAAAAATACCTCACACAGAGCTAGAGAAAGGATTTTTATGTCTTATGAAAGCTGCGTCCTCATACATTTAGAGTATGCATTCATGGGTTTTCTGTTCCAAGCCTGCACATGCCTTCACAAGCCAAGAGAGTCTACCTAAAATGAATGTCTACAGTTGTGACAATCCATTATACCCCATAGTGTAATGCCATTTTTTTTTTTTTAGAAGGAGAGTGTCCAACCATAAACACCTGCCGTTTCCAAATTCACTAATGGCTATATCTAACTAATGAACTTTCATTGAGGCGCTCAAGTCATTTGGGACAAATTAAAGGCAGCTCAAGGAAGAGTAAAACTGACACTCCAGTCCTGGAGCAGCATTAGCCAATGTCTTCTGTACAGCTGCCAAGCCTGCCTTAGCTGAAACCTGCAAGCACTGTGTTTGTGCACCAGCTGATAATAGTTGCTAACCTGTAAATGGGAAATAAAACCTGAACTCTAAAACCTAAAGGCTTTGCACAAGATAAAGCCATTAGAACATGGACATGCTGAGAAAGCAAGATGCTGAACATGAGCAGGATTGGCAGTGTCTTCCACTGTGAAATATATATATATATATATATATATTTTTTAACACAGCAAAATCACAGGAAAGCAATGTCTTCAGAGTTAGTTAAAGCAGCAGTGCAACAATTTTTTTTTTCCCAAAAAAGTTAGTTTCAGCTTCAGTTATTAAAAAATATTAGCATACCTGTCAGGTCTGTTTTTCAGAATAATTCCTATGCTGCGCACCTACGTTTTTTTTTTTTTTGTTCCTACCCCTTGCCATATCTACAATGCTATTTCTAAGCCATATGTGGTGGGATGACCATCTCTTTTCTTGAGAGAAAAAAGGCAAATTACAACATTTATAAAATACTCAAAGTTTTGGTGGAACAAGAACATTTTACCACCAAATAAAACTGGAAGATGCCTGGAAACCTTTATAGGTGAAAAAAGTAATAGAGTAAAATGTTTCCCCAGTTTCATTGCACTGCTGCTTTCAGGAGTCCATGGTTTCGAATATTAGTTGCCATAATTCAGATTTTTTTTTCTTTCATGCAAACTTGACTGGAAGAGGTATGCTCTGTTCCAAGCCTGGTCATGTGAAAGAAAACAAATGTAGACATCGTACCAACAGTTAGTACACAGGATAACGCGGAATACATTATGTTTTTTGGAGCGCTATGTAATTGCATGTTTCCCTGGATGTCTCATCTATTTACAATCTATAACAATTTTTGCAAATGTCTTACAGATGACGGATGCTGAATGTATTTCTATCTGTAACTAATGCTGGGTTGCCCCTGAAAATGGGACTGCTAGTTCCAGTAGGGTTACCCAGTAACCAAAAACAAACAAATAAATGAATGGCCTAATCTGAAAGTGCTGTGACAATCAGTTTTGAAGTTCCAGTTACTATGAAAACATCTACATTTGCAAAAAAAGAAATACTGTAAATGAACAAAAGTAGTATCAGTTTTCATACTCTGCCAACTCAGAACTTAGGGAGCAACTGTCACCAGTGCCACTGATGGTGGTAGCAGTGGCAGTTACAAAATCTTGAAAAACACTATAGGGGCTGGCCGGCCGGTGCAGGGCAAGGCATCAGTTTGCGGTGATGACATCCTGGGTTCAGGGACAGACTTGGGAGTCAGAGGGCCAGCCTGGGGAGAAGGACTGAGCATTCCATGGACTGCTCTTCTCTGGGAGGGAGGGAGGGGAAGAGTGTTCAGTGCAATGTAGACCTCTGGCAGAGGCTGGAGGTACTTCTGCTGCTGGTGCCACATGTAAGGGGGGGTGGGGCGGACACTGGCATACTCTGCCAACTCAGAACTTAGGGAGCAACTGTCACCAGTGCCACTGATGGTGGTAGCGGTGGCAGTTATAAAATCTTGAGAAGCACTACAGGGGCTGGCCCACCAGCGCAGTGGCAAGGTGCCCATCTGCGGTGGCAACATCCTGGGTTCAGGGATGGACTCGGGAGTCAGAGGGAAGGGCCAGGGGAGAAGGACTGAGCATGCCATGGACTGCTCTTCTCTGGGGGTGGGGATGGGGAAGAGTGTTTGGTGCAATGTGGAACTCTGGCAGAGGCTAGAGGTATCCGCTGCCAGTGCCACATATAAAGGGAGGTAAGTGATGGCATCATTGCATGTCTCCGCCCGGGAAAAAATTTGCACAAATACATTGCTGGCTGCTAACGATGGCCCCCACCTCCGCCACTCCCTGCTGCAGACCAAAGTCCACTGAGAGGCTCCTGTGACCCTGTTCTGGGGAGATAACCAGGAATTGTGACAGTGTTTCCTGGGAGGGTGCCCGCTCAGCAGCTCCACCAGAGGAAGCCTAAGGGATGGGGGCAGAGAGCAAAGTGGGGTCAAAGCATCTTGAAGGGGGGGGGAGGATTGCCAGTGTGTGGGGGGGAGGCACTATAGGGATAGATAAGCTACAATAAGTACATCATATTTAAAGCCACAATGCTGTAAATATATAACAGAAGTGTGGTGATTGAAAACATTAAATGTGAGCTCCTCCCCACACACACACATATAAACAAAGGTTGTGCTAAACATGCACAGCTTAAACTATGGGTTACATACTTTACTGTTACTCTGTTAGCATTTTAACTACTTAAAAAATATTATACCTGACAGTGTTGAATGTAACATTAAATTCTGATTAATTTTATAAAACAACACTGTCCAGATAAAGGCAGTGCTACTGTATCTTTAAATTCCATCTCTAACTTAGTGTTTAATGAGAGATTTTGCACAGCAGGATATTAGTAAAATTAAGCTGTGCCTTCACATCACAGTGGGAAAGCAGGTGTATATTGGTTTAGAATTATGGAAATGTTGACAAATTCCAGGGCTTCTAATCAAGCAGCAAGGTATCCTGCAATAAATTCTTCCAGGGATTTGCATTAATCATCCCCAGTGATAGATTGTTAATGTCTGACCCACTTTGTACACATTCACCAAAGGTCAAAGGAATGTGCTACAGATACAGCTTTAAGTAATTGCTAGGGGTCACATTCATTACCAGGATCTATTTAAAAGAGACATGCATGAAACCAATTCAGAAAATAGGTCTTTTTTTAAAGCTTAACATTGGACTGTACAGGGCAATTATATGAACACCAAGACAAACCACTGCTGGCAACACCATTTGTAACAAGTTCCTTGTTTTGCTGTGCTTGTGTGCATTATACATTATAACCTACAGTACATTATAGTATCCAGCCCTAGCTGATCAAGGGTCCTGTGAAAATCTTCTTACTGGGACCCTGTAATGGAAGTAGAGGGCTTCAGGGAACATGCTCATCCCTGCAGCTCCATGTCTCCCTGTTCAGTCTACTAATGACTCTTGTTCATTCTTCTACTCCCTCTAAAGTAGAATGTAATCTCTTAAGAATTAGGAGACAGACAAAAGTATGTGATCCGATTTATTTTATTGGGCCAACAATTAAGTTTCAGTACACAAGCTTTCTGGCCAACACAGGGCCCTTGTCCAGGTGTTTCTTTAGGCCCTGTGTTTATGTACAAAAACATACTTGGTGCTGCTATAAAAGGTAGCCACTCACTTACTTACTCTCTGTTTGTTCAAGGACCAAGCACACTACAAACATTTCTGGAGGAATAATAAAGTCCCTACAAAACTGGAACAAAAAAGAAAACCAGGCCACAGTAAGGTCCCATGGAAATTTGAAGCTTCTTTTGGGGTGCTTCTCCTGCTCATCTTGCACTATGCTCAAGCTGTCTCCATCAACCACTGAGGATTTCTTAGTCACAGTAATAAAGGGATAGAATACTGCTTGCTCCAAGCTCCCTTTGATAGTTCATCCATTTCTAACTATACACATTTCTTTTATTTAATCCAGGCAGACAATCGGAGATAAAATACAAATCTAATTTTCACTGTCAACCTGGGAGAGGCGAGTACAGATAACAGGAAATAATAATACATCTGAGAAACTAATATAAGCAAGTCGCACTCAATTAGGCATACAATAAAGAAATTGTGTATACAGGTAAGTACACTGGGTAGATAACAGAGCAACAGAATATAGATTATAGCAGGTCATGCATGCAGAACAAAATGCCTTCAATTTTTTTTCAGGAAAGACCACTGAGAGTACAAGTATTTATTTTATAAAATGAATCAAACCAAATTTCAGAATGGCTTATCCACACAACTGTGCACTCAGACATTCACTATTAGCAGGTCATAGCAGGTCCCATTCACTGGAAAAATTGGTGCTCATGTGGCTTCAGCCACCAGGACTCAGAACTTCAAAAGGGCAGAAGTTGCCAAGACAAGGAGAGGAGTCTGGAGTAGCAGCACAAGACAGGTAATGCAGAGCACATGTGGGAATGCTCTTGAATCAGCCACAGTCTGTAGCCCTGTAAGCAATAAAGAAAATGTGTCCCCCTGCCTCAACAGGAATCAAAGGCAACGGATCCTGAACCAAAAAAATAGGTCTATGACCATTGGAAAGAGACACTGCCTCCAGTTCAAAGAGAAGTGCAGGGCAGAAGAGAGGGACTGCAAAGATTAGATTTAAAAAAGCAAAGAATCAGCTAGTAGCCAGGATAGCAATAGGAATGCAGACACTACCAAAGCCTTTTTTAAGTACATAAATGAAAAGAAGAATAGCGAAGGAGTTGACTGGGCCCCTGGAAACAGGGGGGACAATGATGACATTAAGCCAAACAGGGGAAGTTCAGGAGACTCTGCATACGTTTGTGGATGAGTCAGACTCCTGGAGTCTCAGATTCAAAGTACACTGAAGCCCACCAGGATGAAACTCAACTGTGCAGCAGAATTACTGCAGGAAACAAGACAATTTCAATAGGAGAGCATCCCTTTTGCAGGAAACTGACCCTGCACTTCATCCTGGTGGGTTTCACTGCCAGGTACTTGAGATGGGGATTGGAAACAGAGGTAGGACATACACCCTGTGTAGGGCTCCACATGCTCCAGAGAAGGAGGAAGAAAAGGACCTGGGGGTCATAGCAGATATGGGGCAGAAGCAAGACATGTAGTGCGTGGTTGCTGTCATGAGGTCAGGTTGAGTGTTGGGTTCCTTCAAAAGTGGGGTGACTAGCAGGGCAGATGAAGTAGTCCTGCCTCTTTACATGGCCCTACTTATGGCTCCTCAATACAAAAAGGACATTGAAGAAATCTACAGGGTTACAAAAACAAAACAGGGTAAGGAGGACAAAAGGTATGAAGACAGGCTGGTGGCCTTTAACATGTTCACCCTGGAGAAAAGCAGGCTGAGACGGGGCATGATCTGGGTCTTCCACATACTCAGTGGTATCAATCAGATCATCCAGAAAGATATATTTGATCTGGTGTCCTGAAGCAGGACACAGGGACTAGTCCTGAAGCTCAGAGGTGGTATACTCAGGGGTAATGTCACAAGACATCTCTGCTCCCAAAAGGCGGTGGACCTATATAACAGCCTATCAGTGGACATCAAGATAATACAGACCTTCAATGTAAGCCTGTACCAATTTTTGTTTTATTCTTTGGTAACTGGATAAGGCCCACTAGGCCCAAAGGTTGTTTCCATGGGTGACCTGGGAGCACTGAGGAGGTTAGATAACATATTCAGGGTCACACAACATACAAGTGGAGGTTGTGGGAATAACACCCAGGTCTGCTGGATGTACCAATCTCATTCACAGCTTTGTTACTCTAACCTGTAGAGTCTTGGCTATACTTCCAGCTTAAGCAATGTACGCTTCCCATTGGAACCACTGGATACCCTGTGTAATACAGTGGGTAGGGGACCCATTTAAAGTAGTACCTGTCAGTACAGCACACTTATTCATCCATTCTTGTGAAGCAAGGGGAAGGCATGATGAGCCTAGAGTACTTTCCGACAGTAAACTGTTGTAATCAGAAATGCTGGGATGCCAACTAACACAGACTGACTGCAGTATGGCTATGAGGGAAGAGCACAGAATCTCACTGAAATCATTCTTGATAGAATGAATGGTGATTAGGTGACACAGGGTTTGACTAGTACACACATTTCTATTCCAGTAGAATACTTATTTCCAGCTGCTGGCATTCCTTTTTGAATACAACTTAAAATAAATCTTTACAATGTATGTAAATACATTATTCTTGTAACTGTTTTAAAATGCTGTCCTGTTCAAGTATTAAGTAAAACAACGCAAGTTAAAAGTAAGTTCACAATTACACTTACAGTACTATAAAAACCCAAAGGTACTGTATGTCCCGAGACATAAATGCATGTTAGAGCAGTACTTGGCCTAAGGCAGACTATTAGATTTTTGCATGGAATACCAAATGAGTTTTTACTCATGCAAACTTTCAACCCAGAAGGACGTTTGAGACTTTCTTGAACTGGGCCATCTTGGTACTAAGCCCATTTGATATGTATGGGAAAGGTAAAATCATTCTTTAGATTCCTAGAGTGCAATTACTGGGGAAAGGAGAGACCAAACCAACTGCAGTAGCCTTCCCATTCTAAGCCACAACTGTACTAAGTAAGGGTGCCCCCCCCCCCAAAAAAAAACTGTCAGTCACAAAATAAGAACATATGTTTTTAACAGTGCAAGTTCTTAGCTGGGAATAAAACCTAATGATGCAAAGGTGAGCATTTATACTACGTCAGGACAGTCCTAAGGTGGATGTCTTGAGTAAGGGGGTCAAAGAAACAATGGAACAGATGAAAAACTGACATTTGAAATGAATTAGGGAAACAAAGACATTTGAAATTAATTAGAGAAATAAATAACATCCAAAATCAATGCAAATCAAACCACCAAACCAAAAAAGTTGAAATGAAACAGCTTGAACAAAATATTTAAGTATTGTCAACACCTTTATCAGGCTAAATAGTGACTGAGACATCAGCTAGAAAGACCAGTGAAGTCTCCACACCTTACAAACACTTTTAGGGCCTGCCGGGTAACAGTGTACTCCACTTGGGGCTATACGCAAAAGATACTGTATATACAATTGCAGGGGATGTGTCCTTATCATAATGCAAATGAAGAAGTCAGATGTCAGTGTGTGCAAATGGAGTTCACACCAGCTAACATGCTGACATACAACTCCCATGGATATTCCAGGACAGGATAGCACCCCACCAGTCATGTGGTGCTTTGCAATGCTATGAGTCTGTGCTGTCAGGCAGCGCCTCCAGAAGTTTTCCCTAAGCCACGTTCTATCATACTTTTCTACCTGCTTCTGTGCCAAGTGAATTCTGATTTCTGGGGCCATTACCTTGCTAGCCCAGTACCCCCTATCATCACCTGTGCCTCACATTTCTAGTTCTCCTTAGCGCCCAACTGAACACCTTCTTAGACCTGTAGCCTCACAAATGCTGGCTACCACTTTATGTACTTAAGTAAAACCTGTGCCCCACCAGTCTTATGGGCCCAGCTGCACCTTTATGACACACATTAACAGTTCTATAGACAGGAAGTGTTACAAAAGTACAGTATGTGACTGTGTTTACGAGGGTCCCCATGCTCTGACTAAAACTGTGGGCCATTTGTGTGGTGACCCCCCTAACCCTTTCCCCACATGGGCACAATGTGTTCTGTGAGCACACAGAGAAGGCCTGTAGCTAGTGCAAGTTCAAGACTGTCACTAAATGGTCATGGTGTCCACTGAGTGAAAGGCCCTCCTGAATGTGAAAAAGGGCCTTTGGGGACTGAAAAGCTTGTATATCTAAACCTGTTACACTCATTAAAAGAAGAGTGAGGGGCACAGTCACAAAACGGTTAAAAGGGGAACTGTTTGCCCTGATGAAACATAAGGACAAAAGTTAGCAAAAATATAAGGCCTCTGGGGACAGATCAGATTGAGGTTTACAGGCAACTCAAGAACTCATACAAACAGGCAATCCGCTTGGCTAAGAATGAATTCTACAAATCCTCCCCTGAAGTGTCTGCCAAGAACCCTAGGATCTTCTGGTACACTATCAAACACACCGTTAATGTCCGACCTTCCCCCAGGTTCCCGACTTGCTAATCAACAGTCAGCTGCAACAATGCCCACACTATGGCCAATGCTTTCAACGGCCTGTTCTCTGACCTGTCCGACTATACCTCCATGCCTTCAGTTTCGAACGATCTGCGTCCCACTACTGATGCTCTTCCCCATCCTCTTCCCCCTCCCTTCTACTTTAAGTCGGTCTCCTGTGAAGAAACATGGAAGCTTCTAGCTGGTCTCTCCCCTTACTCTAGCACTGGGCACGACAACCTCAAGCCCAAACTACTTAACCTGGGAGCCCCTCTCTTGGCCCAACCAATCTCCCACATTCTCAACTCCTCTCTCATATCTGGGTCTATCCCAGCTATATGGAAGGTGGCCCGCGTGATCCCAGTCCTCAAGCGTGGTAATCCCAAATTACTCGAAAACTATCACCCCATAGCGATTCTATCTGCAGTAAATAAACTGCTCGAAAAAGTAATGACCTCCCAGCTTGCCCTCTTCCTCCAAACCTATGGTCTCCTCTCCCCTGAGGAGCATGGGTTCTGAAAAGGACACAGTACCTCCACTTCCCTTGCACAGGTCACTTCTGAAGTCAGAACTGCGACTGACCAAGGCAAACTCATGGAGGCTGTCTTCATTGACCTGTCCAAGGCCTTTGATTTGGTTGATCACACTCTCCCGGGCTCTGTTCTCCAGTCCTTCGGCCTCCCCCCCCCCCCGTTTACTAACTACCTCTCGGGTAGGCAACAGTACACAAGGTTTCAGAATGCCCTCTCCGGGCTATCACCGGTAACCTGTGGGGTGCCTCAGGGGTCAGTACTTGGCCCCCTATTGTTCTCCCTCTTTATCAACCAGCTGCCTTCGGTACCTACCTTTGGACATGTTACCCTATATGCTGATGATCTGGTGCTTCTTGCCAGCTCTGTAAATATCGATGACAAACTCCAGACTCAACTCTGATTTTGATCGCATCCAATCCTGGCTCAAGGCAAGTAAGATTGTCATCAACCTTCAGAAGAAGCAGGCGATGTTATTCGGCTCCCTTCCAAAGGTGAGGGCATGCCCAGCTGATCTCAAAGTCGTTGGTACTGATGGCATCCCTGTGATGGTGGTTGACTCTTTCAAGTACCTGGGGGTAACCCTTGACCCACAATTGGATCTCTCCCTGCACATACTAAATTCCTGCATGGCCACAAACTGCAAACTGGGTCTAGCGTATAGAGCAAAAAGTTGCCTCACCCCAGCTGCCAGATTCACCCTGGCCAAAGGGGTCTTCCCCCCACTTCGCTTTGCTATGGGCTCACCTCTTTCATGAATGCTCCAAAGCCTGGCTCTCCAAATGGGACAGCTTGTATAACAACGTATGTCGCTTCACCCTATCAGCCCCTCATCTCACCCATCATTGCCAGCTTTACTCCAGGATGGGATGGCTCTCTCCTAGTAACCATCAATCCTTCGTTATGGGCAACTTTACGGACATCATCCAATCGTCCACTCCACCGGCACTTGCTGACCTCCTCCTGCCTGCCCCCTCTGGCTATCAGCTGAGGTCCATCAACTCCCAGGCACTTATGGTCCCCAAGACTCATTCCCTTGCGGGGGAATGTGCCTTTGCGGCTCTTTCCCTTAGAACTTGGAACCTCCTTCCTGCTCAAGTAAGAACTGCCCCTTCCCACAGTTGCTTCAGGTCTCCCCTCTAGGGTTACTTCAAACAAGCTTCAGGCTGCCTCTGCCCTCAGTCGTCCTACCCTCCGTGATGTGCCTGTGCAAATCCTGACTGCGTGTGGGCACTTGTTCTCCCACCCCCAAAAAAAAAAAAATATGTGCTGCTGACACTGGTCTTACTTCCTCAGCAGCCTTCCTCGGTTTCCATGCCTTTAACACTGTAATTGCACTGTAACTGTTCACTGCCTGTACCTGACTGTAGCTCCTTGCCTATACCTGTCTGTACCGTGCCTGACAGCTGCTACCTTGTCTCTGTACTTGGTTTCTGTCGGTCTTACTTGCTTGTATGTGACTGTACCTTGTTTAAATTACTGTTATCCTGCCTCTGTATTGTTATTGCCTGTATTTAATAATTCTCCCAGGTTGCACCTGAAAATAAGCACTTGACTGTCTAGTGTGCTTACCTGGTAAACAAAAGCTAAATAAAATTAGCCTGACAAAGGTATTATTGCAATCAAACAAATCTGGTTTTATCGGTGTCCACTGCTGGCTAGCATGGCACTCTATTCTCTGCAACAGAGCTTTGAGTACTTTATGGAGTGTGTACATTTGACAAATTATTATTTTTGTAGGAAGAATAAAAATAAACTCACCCCAGGTAATGTTTTAATGTTATGCAGTGCATTCTGTGCCTCAAGTGCAGCTTTCCGTGTATAAAATGTTACAAAACAACAACCTGCAAACAGACAGAGGAGACGAACAGTTAGAACAACCTTCGAACACTTAAAATGATAACTGTGCTGTTTTGCCAAATGGCACAAGTTGTTTGGACTCCTTAAATAAGTCTGCTAAACAGCAAGCTGGTAGAGTAGTATATTTTAGTCTGCTTGCTGTACAGCAATTATAATGTATTATAAAACAACAGCTAGAAATAGAACATGACTAACTTACTCTAAAGGAATATAACTGCAGAAAACCTTCATTTTTAATAAAATAATTACAATATAAACTGCAAAAACATTAACAAAAATATTTAAGTTTGTTACTAGCATTAAACCACTTTAGAGATTGTTTTATGCTTGTTAATCTGACACTAAAGGCATAAAGCATCAAGTGAATGAACCCTGCTAAGGTTTGATTAATTGATGGTAACAAAACCCCTGCTCAGCCCTTAAAGGGAAACATCTGCCTGTAATCAGGCTCCACCTCAGTGTAAGGCAGGGCCCAATTAACATTGTCACAAAAAGTTCACATTTTTTGAGTTATGGGTGTAGTAATTAAGACTATCTGGTTGATCCTGTCATCCTTCCTGCCTGCATTAGAAGTGCCACTAGTGGAGCACCCACAACCTCCCTGTATAGCACCGAGACATATACACTGCAAACTGGAGCTATTAATAGCTCTGACTATACAGGACCACTATGTACACTCCTCTGGCTGCTCCCAGCTCATGCGTCATTCTCCGGACAGCTACGAGAGGTTATGGGTGCACCACTAGGAGCTATTCGTTTCAAAATGCTAGCATGAGGGATGGCAGAATGAACCAGATAAAATCTTTATTATTATACTCATAGTAAGTCAAAAATGAGGGTTATTCACTTGTAACCGTAGTTCTAGGAGTGGTATATGGTGCACATGCACACTAAAGCAGTCTTCCTTTCCCTTTAAATCTTGCTGCAATGTTTTCATGCTATGCTCCTCCCATCCATCCGGGTGGTATCCTCCTCAGCTCTGCCCCATGATGTCAGATCTTGCATGCTAGAAGCAAGGATCCATGTGCCACTTGCCAGGGGAGGTTGGGTGGGTCATGTGAATGTGCACCATACACCATTCCTAGAACTATGGTTACAGGTAAGTAACCCTCAGTTCTGGATATGGTGCACTTATCTACACTTAGGCAGACTCCTAGCAATTCTCCAGCAGGAGGGAGCAAAGTAACACCCCTACTTAGTTAAGAAGGAGCAGAGAACTGAGGTCCCCAAACCAGCATCCCGGCATAACTCGAGGTCGATGTGGTAATGGGAGATGAAGGTGTGTGCTAACTTACAGGTAGCAGCCCTGCAGATCTCCTGGATAGGGATGTTCCTGGAAGCAGCCACCAAAGCAGTGGTATGCCTGGAGGAATGAGACCCAAAGCCCAGCAGGAGGCTCCCTATCAGCCAACCTATAGCAGAGGTCGATGCAGCAGAAAATCCACCTGCCAATCAGTCACTTAGCTGCAGGTGTGGCTCCTGTGTAGGTGACAAAAAGCTGGTGAACCTCTCCTGAACTCCAGCCAAATGCTCTGTGTAGTAAGCAAGCACTCGCCACAGGTCTAATGTGTGGAGCCTGTGCCCAGCCTCCGAGGATGGACTGGAGAAGTACACTGGGAGGTTGATCACCTGGTTAAGGTGAAGCTCTAAAACAACCTTGGGAAGGAATTTTAGACTGGGGCAGAAGACAACCTTGTCCCTGTGGAAAACCAAATATGGAGACTCCACTGGGAGTGTCTGGAATTTGTTGATCCTTCTAGTGTAGGAGATAGCCACCAAGAAGGTAGTCTTCCATGATGGGTGAGAGATGACACACCTGTGCATCGGTTCAAATAGCTTGCCCATGAGCATCACCAGTACTAGCAACAGGTCCCAAGGTGGTGGAGGCTCACGCACCCGGAGGGGACAGGTGGTCAAAGCCCTTTAACTCGTTTGCTCCCGGTAGCCATTTGGGGTCTGATCTAGCAATGGATAGTTCTGATGCCATATGGTGTCTATGGGAACAAATGTGTTAAGAAGCACCCGACCATCTTTTCCTGTGCCACCACTGGCAAACCAGCCCACGCCACGAAGAAGGCGGTCTTACACGACAGGTGAGAGATGCCACACACCTAAATAGCTTGCCCACGAGTATCACCAGTACCAGCAACAGGGCCCAAGGTGGTGGAGACTCATGAACTGGCAGGGACAGGTGGTTAGAGCCCTTTAAGAAGCATCCAGCCATCTTTCCTGCACCACCATCAGCATACCAGCCCACACCTGGTATGCAGAGATGGCTGCGAGGTACACCTTGAGGGCTGTCGACCAACGGCCCGAAGAAGAGTGGGACCACAAATAGTCCAGTATGCTAGCATCAAGCAAGACAGAGGGCCTAGCTCCTTGCCCTGGCACCAAATGGAAAAGTGCTTCCACCTGATGGCATAGCACTGGTGAATCGACTCCTTCACAGAGGCCTCTACAATCTGGATGACCTCTTCATAAAGGCCTAAAGCTTGGAACTGTAGCCACTCAAGAAACAGGCTGTCAGGTGTAGGGACTAAAGGTCTGGGTGCAAGACCTTCCCCTGGTGGCAAGAGAGAAGATCTGGGTACAGAGGCAAGCGCCACAGAGGCCTGCTGCTGAGGTTGAGGAGATCGAGGTACCAGAACTGGTGCGGTCAGTCCAAGGCCACCAGGATCATCCATGCCGTGTCCCTCTGCACCTTGACCAACACCTTGTGAATCAGGGGGAAGGCATACAGGGGGCTCAGGGCCCAGGGCCTCACAAAGCCATCCCTCAATAGTGTTCTACACTGTGGGGTGCAGGCACACAATAGTCTCAGCTTTGCATACTCCCAGGAGGCAAACAGGTTGATCATGGGAATGCCCCACTGGGAGAACAGGTGATCCACCACCTCCTGGTAGAGAGGCCACTCGTGAGACGCCATTCTCATTCGACTGAGGGTTTCTACCAGCTGGTTGGAGGCTCTGGCCAAATGAATCTCCAGGAGATCTGCACCAAGGCTATGCTCGAGGGTCCAGGAGCAGAAGACTTCCTGACACAACCAGAGGGAATGCGTTCCGCATGCCTATTGAGGTAGTATATGGTTGTGGTGTTGTCCATTTGGACCTGCATGACCTGACCCTAAACAAATAGAGCGAAGGCCATCAGAACAAGGTGCACCGCATGGAGCTCCAGCAAGTTGATGTGGTACCGGGACTCCTTGGGAGTCCAGAGCCCATGGGCCCTCTGGTCCCCCATGTGTGTTCCCCCATCCCACAAGAAATGTGCTAGTCATCAGAGTGACCACTGGTTCTGGGCAGAGGAATGAAACTCCTTCCTGCAGGTATTCTGAGATGAACTACCACTGGATGGCATCCCACATCAACTGCATCACCATGACTGCCTGGTCCAGGTGACCGAAGCACTGACACAGTTAGGCCGGCCCCCACTGTAAAGGCCACATCCACCAATGGGCCCACCAGACCACACTGGTGCAGAATGCCATGTACCCCAGAAGCTACAGAAAATCTTGAGCAAGGCACGAGTGCCCAACCTGAAATGATCAGGCAAAGGAGGTAAGATCCACCATCCTGTCCACTGGGAGTTGGCCCTTGGCCTAAAGGGAGTCAAGCTCTGATCAAACGAAGTTGATAACCTGAGAGGGGTGGAGTTCTGACTTGGCTGGGTTGACTAGAAGGCCCAAGGTCATGCAAGTGTGGAGGGCCAGATTCCTGGACTGCCCCACTTCCTCACAAGAGGAAATGCTGATCAACCAGTCATCCAGGTAGGTGTACACCTGGACTCCTCGGCACTGCAGGAATGCTGCCACCATGGCCATGCACTTGGTGAAGACCCTGGGGGCCGATGAGAGATTGAATGGCATCACTCGGAACTCATAAAGCACCCCTTTTGTGTGGAACCCAAGGAACCACCAGTGGGACAGATGGACTGGGATGTGGAAGTCATACTAAAAGGTTACGGAGCACAGAAGGTGGTTTTCCCATATGAGCTCCTGTCCTTCACCTGTAATATGGTAGATTATGTCCTTCCAGTATGTACCTATCCAATTCTGATTTGAATTCTTTTTTACCCTTACTGATGATTATCTGAATAGGTAACTTGTTCCTGAGGTTCACGATACATTGTGTGTAGAAGTACTTCCTCTTGTTAGTATGAAAGTTTTGTGGTTTCAGTTGCAGAGGATGACCCCTGGTACCCAAGTTATCATTTTTAAACTGCAGACCTAGTTCGCTTATTAAATAAGCATCCTGCATAATGTCATAGTACATCATTAAGTCACCCCTCTTTCTTCTAGTTTCAAGTGACATGAGGTTGAGATGTTTGAGACAAATTAGGGAAACTAAAATTTTTGATGTCATGGATCAGTTTTGTGGCCCGGTGCTGTATCCTTTTGACCATCTCTCTCCTGCTAAATGGGCACCATATGTGGCTGCCGTAATCCAAAACTGGCCTGATGTATGCCGTATGATGTATGATGTATGACATATGGAGGAAGGAAATCCCGGCGGTCCAGAGAGCAGAACCACATACCCTGCACCAGGGATAGGATGATTTGATTCAGAGTGACCATTCAGAACTTGTGCTTCCTCAGGAACTGATTGAGATTATGAAGAGCCAATGTGGGGTGCCAACCACCTGTCCATTTAGGAACCAGAAAGCATCTGGATACAAAGCTCTGACCAGCCAGGGTGTCTGGGCACGGGCTACAGAGCCTTTCTGAAGGAGCTGAGTGATATCTTTCAAAGGGCAGAAAGCATGTCCAGAGACACCATGGCCTCCTGTGGTGAATGGGCTCAGAAGGGCAGGACAGCCTTGAAGTCTAGAGGCAGACTGAGACCCACCACATCAAGCACCCATTTGTCTGATATGATGATGGACCAGGCTGCCCTCCCATAAGAAGCCATGGCTGATGCAAGATGGGTGGGAGGGAGACACCCCATGACCCACCATTGAGCAGGCTTGATGGAGGATCCGGTACTAGCTGTGCCAAAGAACTGCTACAGCCTCAACCCCCAGGCTTCTCCAGCCCCCAAGTTTCTTTATCACCTTCGGGCACCTGAAACTCTCTCAGGTCATGACACATCCCCAGCTCTACTGCCCACTGTGGCCTCCACCAACCTCAAGAGACGTTACAGTACCTGCGGACCCCCAGGACTAAGCCAGGTTATCGAAGGGCGGTAATGGAGGTCCAGCACTGGACGTGTGGCCAGTGGACCTGTGGGACATTGCCTATCCAAGGCTGAAGGGGATTTTTCCCCTTAAATTGCTTCTGCTTCCCGTCCTTCCTCCCCCCTGCATGGGCACCACTGACGCCATGGCACACGGCAACCCTGCCAGCGTTAGCCACACTGCAAAGTGCAGTTTGGGTTACTGCAGCACCCCCTATCGTCACCAGGGGCCACTGGATCTTCAGACATCACCTGCCCCTGCAGAGAGCAGCCCATTGAGCGCTCGATCTACTCCATCCCCTGTCGACCCCCGGCGCCCGAGCTTGTTCCCGAACTCGAGTCGCCAGCGTGGCACGAGGTATAGTGTCCAGCACCTCAACCCTCAGTGCCACGGGGCTGACTTGACCCCCAGGCTTCTTGAGCCAGAGGCAGCAGACTTAGAATTAGATTGCCAGACCTGGGACTGCCCTGATTGGGGATGCGGTGGCTTGGACTGTGATGCTTGGTAGGGCTGAATCTGAATAGGCTTCTTTTTCTGTTTCAGGTATTTTGGTTCCTTCTAGAAAGATGCAACAGAATCCAAGGTGGCACTGGATTTCTCAGTTCTGGTGAGATGGCCGTCCACCTCCCCCCCCGACCAGACAGGTTGGTACCCGAGAAGGGAACATCTGTCAGCTTATGCTGGGTATCCACCGTAAAGATGGAGATCCTTAACCAAGCCCGATGCCGTATGGCAACCGCAGTGGCCATGGACCGGGCACAAGACTCATCAATGTCCAAGGCTGTCTAAAGCTGGTGCTTGGTAACCAAATATCCCTGGTCCTGGACTATCTTAACTGTCAACTGTAGATCCTCAGGAAGGCGGGGATGAACCTAGTCCCAGACACACATGAGGGCATGGGTAAAGTTGGCCATCATGACAGTGGAGCTTGGCTGTCAATGGCCAAGGGAGGAGGTGGCACAAATCTTCTTCACATGGTCCAACTTCTTTGACTCCTTGTCGGGAGGTTTGCTGACATCCCCAACATTGCCCATCTGCCAGAAAACTGAGTCTGCGACTAATCCTTCAGCTGAAGGATGGTTGGTGAAACCAGGAAGAGACACAGAGGGCACTGCATAACTGCAGATTATATGGGCTAAAGGTGATGGGCAAGAGGCTGGACATTGCCAAAGCCCCAGAGCAGGACCAAGACTGGCTTCTGCTACCAGGAAGGCAATCCCTAGGGAGTCATCTTTATCAAGGATTTCCGTCAGGGGGTATTTGGTCCACTTTTGGACGGGCTCCATAGATTCAGAGATGAGGCAGAACAAGGCTCCAAAGCCCATGCTCAGTGGTGAGCTTCTTGGTGGACTCTTGCTCAAAGCCCGGAGTCAGAATGGAATGCATGGAGGAGTCCTCAGAATCTGAGGACTCCTCAAACACTGTCCTTGACCCATGCTCCCCATGGACCATCTGGGGCTCATCTGAATGAGTGATCTTGATGGAAAGCTGGCTGGGGAGACCAGAAGCGGGTTGGGCTGCCTTGGACAGAGTCCTGTGCAAGGGCTGCAGAGGCAAGGGCTGCAGAGGCAGGGGCTCCACCTGAATGGGAGGAGAAGCTGGTGTCAGCTTGGACTAGGGAACTGTAATGGGCCATAGCGGAAATGACCAGGGGAGTGCCAGAGGCTGTGGTGTGGCACGACCATG
This sequence comes from Neoceratodus forsteri, assembly GCA_016271365.2. Classification (NCBI taxonomy): domain Eukaryota; kingdom Metazoa; phylum Chordata; order Ceratodontiformes; family Ceratodontidae; genus Neoceratodus; species Neoceratodus forsteri. Next base: position 813,672,585 of record CM028131.1, read on the forward strand.
GCCAAGGATCCACTCTTGCCACATCAACTCCTCCTAACAATGCTGCAATTTGATCTGGAGCCTGTCTTCACCTGAAGACGAGGATGAAGGAGTGTTAATGGCGCTTCTACATCAATGGCTGACAGCGGGAATGCCGAGATCCCCGAGAGCTCGACCTAGAATGGGACAGCGTCCTCCACTGGGACCTCGACTAATGACGATTGGGTCATTGAGGAGAAGATACGGGGGAAGGGGACCATGTGCTCAGCATGGACCAGAGCCTGCGAAACGCTGAGGTGTTAATCTCCCAAGGGGAGACAGCTGGATCAGCTGGTTTGTCTGGCTCCTCCTGAGAGAGAGTCCTAAAAAGTAAGTCATTATCGCTATCCTTCAATAATGCGGTTGACCATGTCGACAAAAATCCTGGCTGGCCAGTTGGACAGCATCTTGGGCAGCAAGCCTGATGGGGACACCAAGAGGCCAGCAGCCTAGACTGGAGCCCCAGGAGGGTAAGCCAAAGCCAACCACTCGACAATCGTACCAGTTGCAGAACTATGGGGGCGGGAAGAGTGAGCCTGCTACTGGTTCCATGACCTGCGATGGGTCGTCTTTGATTTCAAGGACTGAAGACAATTTTGACCCTTAGGAAGGGCCTAGCACATGCCCAGTTCTACCAGGAGCAATGCAGAGACCGATGTGGCACTCGTTGTGGCCTGGGCTGGCTCCTCTTCAAGTGTGGCAAGCTGTGATGCTGAGCCTGCTACCGCTGAAACAACCCTGCAGGAATCCTTGGACTGGAAAACCCCGTTCGTCGAGGTAGCCCAATAAAATGCAGGTGTAACGGTCCTCTAATGTCGAGGGCTGCAGCGACTGGCACAGACTGCAAGTTTGTGGATCATTCTGAGTCCCTAGACAGCAGACGCATGAGGTGTAAGGGTCAGTGCACAACATCTTCTGGTTACAAGTGGCGCACCGCCTGAACTCAGAACCAGCCTTCTGGTCATTATGATCCATTCGTACCCAAATGAAGGTAGAAACTACAGAGAAAAAGTCACGTGAAAACAGACAAGAAAATGGTCTACACCGTATGCAGGAGCTGTGAGGGAGGATACCAGATGCTTTCAGTGGAAAGAAAGATCTGATATCACAGGGCACAGCAGAGGAGGATACCATCTGGGTGGGAGGGAGACGTTAAGTTTGAAGAAGTTCCAACAAGATTTAAAGGGAAAGGAAGACAGCCTAAGTGTGGATACAGTAAGTGCACCACAGTCACGTCTGTAGAACTTAAACATTTTGGGAAAATGTTAATTGTGCCCTGCCTCACACTCAGGAGGCGCCCGATTACAGGAGGATGTTTCCCTAATTCGTAATAGTAGTTTATCTTCGAAGACAGATGTAGAGAGGGGAAGAAGATAGCAAACATACAGGGATTATGCAGTCAAAAAACATTTGTGTGGCTTGGGTCTGACTTTATTCCAAGTACCAGAAAAAACTGTACATACTAGGTATAAAGACTGCAATGGGTAAAAATTAGAAATATGTTTTGCTGTGAAACAGAAATACAGATTCTTAGACACTAAGTTACTTGGTTACTGCTTAGGTGTTCTGGAAAGTGACAAGCATAACTGGCTACCACAAATCTTCACACTCCCTCCCCGATAGGTACCAGGTAATTACTTTTCATCAGACAATAGAAAATCTGTAATTGGGTTTTGTAGGAAATGTTGCTCAACTATCCTGAATTTTGCACTAAACATTTACTTTGTCCATCCTGAAGCCAATGATTCTGCCACCAAATAGTTAAGATTGCACAGCACAAAGTAATATAAAACTTTACAGTTGCAGTTTAGTTTTCCATCACAACATTCCACACTAGAGGGGTAATTCTTTTTTTATATTTTATTTTTATTGCATACTATTTTACAACCGCTCATCTCAAACAGCTGTATACAGTACAGAAAATAAACATCTCTAGAGAAGGCAGAGTAAACCACACAATGTAGGACACACAATTCTGAACACGCCATTTTATTTTATCTACAGGAGCACCTTTCATACAAACATATTACAAAATGCTTCACAGATGTCAATAAAGGAGGAAAACAAAAGTACAGGCGCAATCAGTATAAGTTATTGGTAACATGGTATATGACACTATGAGAGTTTAAAGAAAAAGAATAAAAAAGGCACTAGTGAAAAGTTGAGGTTAATTGTCAAAGGTAAATAAGTAGTAGTAGTAGTAGTAGTGCTGGTGGCAGTAGAGTTTATTTGTACGGGGTGCCCTTCCCCGTAGGCTCAGGGAACCCTTACAGTAAAAATACAAGCATACAAAGCAGTACAGAGCAGTCTACATAAACTCCATAACATTTTCCATAACCCACTAAAAATCTAAAAGCAGACTAATTTCTGAACTCTGCGATAATCCATTAAGTAGCTACATCAGGTCCCAAAGGCCTGCTCAAGCAAGAAGGTATTCAACCATTTCTTGAAGCTCTTTATAGAGGACACCTCCTGGAGGCACCCCAGTAATGGATTCCAGAGGACCAGGGCTGCTATTTCAAATGCCCGGTCCTCGGAAGATTTTAATCGTGCCTGGGGGACCTCCAGAAGGGCCTCTCCAGCTGGCCTAAGAGAGTGAGACGGGATATAGGGGTGCAGGAGCTACTTTAGATAGCCTTGACCCAAACTATGTAGGGCCTTATAGGTCAAAAGACCTACTTCAACGGTGATGCGCCAGCACATGGGCAGCCAGTGCAGTTCACACAGCACAAGTGTAATATGACTGACTCTAGAGTGTCCAGTCAACAACTGGTCCGCAGCATTCTGCAAAAGCTGCAGGCACTGCAACGCACCTCCTCTGACCTCGAGGTAGTGTGCATTACAGTAATTAAGCCTCAAGGTGACAAAAGCATGTACTAGCATGGTCAGGTCGTTGAGGGGGATAAGTGACTTAATTTGGGCCATGTTCCGGAGATGGTAAAACCTAGTTTGAAGCAAGAAGAAATGGATTCAGTGAGACCAACTATTCGTGAAGAGAGGCACTAATAAGACACAAAGTGGATATGAGTTTCTCCTGCAGTCTTTCGACATGAGTGTGCTTGGCATCAGCCGTACTTCAGTAATCTTTTTCTTGGTGACCCCTCTACAGTATGCCCCAATTTTGAGCCCACTTTCAGAAGCACATCTACAGTCTCTCCACATACTGATGATAACCCCCCCATCATAATTAATGATATCTTAGAGCTCCTGTTGAAGTGCCTTCCAGAACAGAACTGATTTTTCACAGGCTCACAAACATTACTAGCATTCAAAGAGCCACAATTCCTCCAGCACAGCACACCCATCTGGCAATAAAATATCTTATAAAATTTAAAGAAAAAAAATCTAGAAATATCATTGGCAAAGAGATATCACCTGACTATATTTTAAATCTCTATAAACACATGGTCATGTGCTGAATCGCATATTCCTCCACAAAAAATATACTTAGAGCCATTTTATTAGTATAATAAGCCCTTCCAGGGCATACATCATAGGATTTTAATGTGTTTCACAGGGGGGCAGAAGGACACTCGGCCTTTGGCCTCCTGCCTTACTACTCCCTTGGGGCACGCATTAAAATCCTATAATGCACATCCTGTTATGGCTTATTACTTTCATTTATTTTGTGTCTCCAGTGGAATTTCCTCCAGTCATTCAAAGTGGTGGCAGATGTTGTGTAAGAAAAGGTCAGTGTCAATTCAATTCAATTTTATTTATAAAGCGCTTTTCAAATTCAAAGCGCTGTACAGACATTAATCAATAAAATCCAGATCTTTAAAAGCATTTAAAAGTTAACCAAGAACTAACAGGAGTATGCCAATTCGAATAATTACGTTTTTAAGGCAACCTTAAAATTAGCAACGGTTGGGCAATCTCTCAACCAACGAGGTAGAGAATTCCACAGGGTTGGTGCCGAAAAAGCAAATGCACGAGATCCTGATGACTTCAATCGTACCCTGGGAATCTCCAGCAATCCCTCATTGGCGGAACGGAGAGGACGGAGGGAAGTAGGGAATCTGGAGATCTTTCAGGTAACTGGGTCCCTGATTGTGTAGAGCTTTAAAGGTTAGTAAACCAACCTTAAAGGTGATCCACCACCATACAGGCAGCCAGTGCAGTTCACGGAGCACAGGCGTAATATGACTGGTCCTCAAAGTACCAGTCAAAAGCCTGGCTGCCGCGTTCTGCACTAGCTGGAGGCGGCGGATATCAACCCCCGGTAGCCCTAGGTAAAGGGATTTGCAGTAGTCAAGACGAGTAGTGACAAAGGCGTGGATCAATGTTGCAAGGTCGCCCGGGGGGATCAGATGTTTCACCCGGGCGATATTCCTCAGTTGGTAAAAAGAGGATTTGACAACAGCTGACACCTGAGATTTCAGGGTCAAACCATCATCAAAGATAACGCCCAGATTTCGCACCTGTTCAGAGGTAAAGAGCGGTACACCACCAGGTAATAAACCTGATGGCTGTCCAGCCCTCATACCCATCCCCGGATGACCTGGATCCACCACCAATACCTCGGTCTTGTCCGGATTGAGTCTCAGCCAGCTCAAACTCATCCAAAGTCTGATGTCATTGAGGCAGTTGTTAAGTATAGAGAGTGCATCACCCTGACTGGGGGAAAGGACAGATACAGCCTAGTATCATCTGCATAGCAGTGAAAACCCAAACTGTATCGCCTGATGATCTCTCCCAATGGCAGCATGTAGACTGCAAACAACATGGGAGCTAGAATGGAGCCCTGTGGTACCCCACAAGACAGAGAGTAAGCATCAGAGGAATAAATTCCAGTGACAACTCTCTGAAATCTGCCTGTGAGGTAAGAACAAAACCATTCGAGGACTGTGCCAGACAGTCCACAGAAGACCCTCAGGCGCTCCAATAGCACTCCATGGTCTACAGTGTTAAATGCAGCCGATAGATCGAGAAGGACCAGAATGGTACATGCCTTTCGATCTCGGGCCATAAGGAGGTCACTCAATACCCGGACAAGGGCAGTCTCTGTACTATGCCTTTTCCTGAAGCCAGACTGGAGAGTATCATAGACATTGTGAGATATAAGGTGATCATCCAATTGTAGCGCAACTGCCTTTTCTATAACCTTACCAACAAATGGCAGGTTAGAGATAGGCCGGTAGTTAGCTAGACAGTCAGGATCTAAGGAGAATTTTTTTTAGGAGTGGTCGAACTACTGCCTCCTTAAGGGGGTCAGGAAAAACCCCCCTCTTCAAAGATTTCCAGACAATGTCTGCAAGGATTGGGTAGATGGCTTCTACACAGCTTACTAAAAGCGGTGTAGGACCCGGATCCAAACTACAAGTAGTTGGTCGCATTGTTTGGATGATCTTCACAATGTTGACAAATTCCGGCCGATGAAAGTCTAGCCAGACAGACCGAGGACGAGCCACCGCTAGTTGACCACTGCAATCCCCCATAGGAGAGGTCGGGCCGATACTGGACCTGAGGTCGGCAACCTTATCCACAAAAAAATGAGCAAACTCCTCGCATCTTAGCTGAGAAAATGCTTCTCTGGGTTGAAGACAGACTGTATTGCACAGTCTGTCCACAGTCCGTAAAAGCTGAGCCGGTCGATTTTGTGCAGCAGAAATCTCTCTGGACAGGAATTCTGCCTTCTTATGAGTGATTTCTGATTGATAGCGATCATAATGTGACATCAATCTAAGCCTGTCGGCATCAAGGCACGATTTCCGCCAAACTCTCTCCAGCCTTCGGCCAACTCGCCTTAATTCCCTCAAGGAGCCATCAAACCACGGGCTCCTTGGACGAAGGGTGAGAGGCCGAACACGAACAGGAGCAATTTTGTGCAGAGCATCTCCCACAGCCTTATTATAGGCCAGTACAAGATCATCTGGACTCATGCATTCACCCGACAAGCTTGATAGATCCAATACCGCCGTTAGGTCATTGAGGTTAACACCCCTTAAAGGGCGGTATTGAACCATCTCCATAGGGGCAGACCTATTAGAGGGGGCCCTGAAGCAGAACCTTATGGTGTAATGGTCAGACCAACTGACTGGTTCCACCCCAAATCAGAGATCTCCATACCCATGAGAAAATCAGATCCAATGAATGACCCCTATATGGGTAGAAGAGGTAACAACCTGAGTCAGGCCACATGTTCATCAGCTGGAGGAGATTTTGACAAAATGAGAGGTTCATCATCGACCCAGGCATTGAAGTCGCCCAGAAGTATGAGTCTGAAACCTCAGCACCAGGTCGACGATGAAGTCTGCAATCTCCTGCAGGAATGCTCCAACGTCACCTGGTGGCCGGTAGGCGGGAGAATCCGCAGCCTGCACCTCTCCCAGGATATATTCAAAGGAACTGGTATTTCCACATGGCATCCACAAGGCCCAGCTCAGATTTAAACATAATGCGGCCCCTACCCCTCTGATCCAGCCTTGGACGGTGCATCACCGAGAACCCGGCTGGAGTTGCCAAGACCAATACAGGGCCTGGATTTTCATCCAGCCAGGTCTTGGTGATGCAAGTCAGATCAGATGATCCAACAAGATCAGCAATAATAGCTGTCTTGTTCTTAATTGATCTGGCATTGCATAACACCGCCAAGGCGGGATGAGCTGTCGGGGAAGACCTCGGCACCTGTCCAATTATTTTGGAGCCCTTGGGTATGGGTACAAGACAAGAGTAACCTCTATCTTGACCTCATTTCACCCCAGGGCATCTTCTGGACCACAAAACCCCAATCCGTCCTCCCCTTTCCTGTCCCCCACCAGGCCCAACTCTCCATTTTCGTCCACGCTTCAAGATGCCCAATGCACGACATCTAAAATAGATGTCGGATGTTAAAGGTGGGCATTCAAAAGGATGTAGTTCCTTGAGCCTAGTGGGGGAATAATGCCCAACCGTCTCTACGCCTATCCAACACATTTAGACAAATCAAATATAAAACAAAATAAACAAAAACCTGTAATATAAAAGCTATAAATAAAAACACTCTCCACTCTCTCTCACAGCGGGGAGCGAAATTCCTTACTAGTCATGAATAACCAAGCCTCCTTCCTACTTTCCTTTACCAAGGCAGATAATGGGAGACAGTCACAGTATTTCAATAATCCAGAGACCATCTCACTCAGGGAGTCACCAAACAGATCCCTCTCCAAAAATGTAAGAAGAGTTATAATACACATGCTCCCATCCAGTCTTTAAGAAACTGGAAGTGGTCCATATGATGAGGTAAGGCCGTATTCCCACTGCAGGACTAAATCATTTTTTCTCACAATTTTTTGAGTTCATATGTAACCATTTTTGACATTCCCAAACAGATTCTCCATGCAAAGACCAACAGCTACGTCAGAGTGAAAGAGAAAAAAAAAAAAAAAACAGCTGTGGAGTCATTGCAGGTCAGGTCAGATGCAGAACACATGGACCATATCCCCTAGGTCAAAATTTATATTTACCTTTTTTGTAGCATTAATAAGGGGTGGTTTTATAGACTTTTGTCAACACATTTGGCACTGTCCCAGTGGCAGCATTTCCATACAAGGAAAAGTGGAAATATAAATCACAACATAGTATAGTACTGACACTGCAGCCTCTGATAAAACAGATCTTACTTACTTACAGTACTTCTGGAGACCATCATTCTTTTTCACAACAATTTAAAGTGCTGCTGCTTATTAAAGGGACAGCGTCAACCCATTTTGCATCATACTATTTATAGCTGAAAACCCATATTTTATGATTGCTTACCTTCTCTAAAACTTATCGATTCTGCTGTTTTTTTTTTTTTTTTAGGAGAACTGCAAGGCATGCTAATGCTGTAATTATAGTCAACTTTGTTTTGTTTCAAATCCTTGATCTACTTTTATTTATTTACGAGTTTAACCAGGAAGGCATGCTGAGCAGTGTTGCTCAATTCCAGATGCGACCTGGGGGTCAAGACCCAAGACATTAGTACAAATCACAAGGTACAGCAGTTAAACAATACAACGAGTGGTAATCCAACATGGAAACAATTGTCGTGTAGAAACAGGAACATTTAGAGAACACATCTGAGCACATAAAGTTCAATTACGTAGTTTGGCTCTAGCTAAAAAAAAGTGCAGCTGGAGGAGCAGTGAGTGCTGAATAGGTGATTGAGGTGGCTGGGGTTGGGTGAGTGTCGGATATGAGCAGGCAGGGCGTTCAATAGCAGAGGGATATGGAATTTGAAAGCGGCCTGTCCTTTGGTTGTGCACATGAAGGGGACGTGTAGGAGCCTGGGGTCAGTGCTTCTAAGGGAGTAAGCAGGGGGAGGTTGTGGGGAGATTGTGGGGAGAGGGTAGATGCCAGGTAGGGGGAAGGGACTGGGACCAACATTTGGCTGTGGTTCTAGCACAGTGGGTTAATCTGCTGTCTTGGAGGGACGGCAGAGCTAGGGAGCTACATAAGGAGCAGTGGTGGGTTGTTTGTGAGCAGTCGAGGATAAACCGACAAAAAGAGTGGAAAAGGTTGTCAAGGCTGGCCAAGATGGAGGAGGGAGCAGTAGAATAGACTATATTGCCATAGTCGAGTACTGGGAGGATCATCTTTTGAACAATTTTATTGCATACATCCTGAACATTAGCAACACCCCCAAACAGAGCAGTCACTCATGATGATATAATTTCCTCTCCTCCAAAAGCATTTTGAGTGGCTAGACTGTTTTGGGTGTGTTCCCCAGTCTAGTAAAGATGTAGTTAGAGTTAAACAAATACATTTGGGTGTGGTAACACCAGTATAGTGAGCAGTCTGTTTTTCATTTTTAGAAAGAAAAACAGAGTCAGAATCAAACCACCAGCTATGTTAGCATATTCTACAAAATATGAAGTGTCATAAAATGCATTTTTTTTTAAACAAGGGACACTTTGAGGTCTAATGTGGGTTGACAGTGTCCCTTTAAAGTGTTACAAATAAAGTAGTTTCTGGTGATGTCACCTCTTCTCTGCACAGATGGAAGCTCGTATTTACTAGAGCCAGAGTGTTTCATTTATCTCAGTTTCATGCTGGAAATGTTCCATGGGATTAAGAACTATAGGCAGATGTTTCTCTCATGGTTGCATTTTACTCTGTAAGTTGGTATTCCTCTTTATGTATTGTTCATGCATCTTGCCCAGGTCCATCTCGAAAAGGAGCTTGCTCAATGGTGTTTGCCTGCCTAAATAAATATTTTGATTGATTGACTGACTCTGTATTTTGCATGGACTTCAGTAGCCAGTCCAGATTTAGGAGAGGGCATTCTCTCCAGAAGTCATTAGTATGGCATGCCTTACATTCCACATCTACATTCCTATAGATCCCCAAGCAGAACATCATCAACATTGTCTCCATGCTTGTTTGGCCACAGGCCTCTTTTGAGCAGAGGGAGACAACAGTCCTTTCTTGGTGGTGATGGTGGGATGTAAATGGCTAAAGTTATCTAGTAGGTAGTTTGTTATTAGAGAATTAAAAACATTTTAGAAAACATTTATTTCTATCAACTAACAGCAGAAAAGAAAACCATATGAATTATTGTAAATATTTTTAACTCACATATGTTCATTTGTCTAAACCATCTATGCTAGATAACACTGGGGACTATTATTCATACTGTACTTTCTGATTAGTATGTTTCAAGAATAAGCTTATTTACAAGGTGGACCCAGCAGCTGCTGCACAGGATGTGTTGTCAGCAGACAAATACATTCCAGATTTACACACGTAACTGGAACTATCCAGAGAGTCATCATATATTCATTCTTTCCACTCATCACCTCCTCCTTAAACACAAACATATTTAAAACATGAAGAACTGTTTGGTTTTACTTTCTGCAGTTTCTTTGGGATCCATGAAAAACCCAGCTCCTATTCTGACCAACTTGCTTACCCAGTAACAGATGCAACTGAAACCATTTTCTCAATGTAACACCTTCTCTATTGTGTATGATGAGGTCAATGTTCTGCCAGAGCAATTTTTCAGAAGTTTGATTTCCTGTATTCCATGATAAACACCACATTTACGGAATGTGTGGAATGGCAGATGCTTATAAGGACTATTTTTCACTATTTACTTTTCACAAAAGAAGATACCAGTTTTTGATTTTTTAGAAAGTTGTCTTTTGTTGTGTTATTAAATTGTTTCTTAGTTTATCTGTTTCATAAGCACGATAAGAAACTCCAGGTCGTTGGTATCTTGTGCCTCACTACACTTTGGGCATGCATTACTCCAGACAACTAATACACTGTTGTGTCAGACTGTTTAAATAGTATTTTCTTGTGTCCTCCTTTTGGTGGTACATCAGAAAACAACAAACCAGACACATTTTCAGTGGTAAACCTGCAGCAATACCAAGACTGCCTTTCATATGACATGATGCACCTCTTATTTCATCTCCCCACATGTATCTACGACCTCCTTACCCTGCACTGAGCAATTTGGCATTGCAGGGTTTTACTTAACTCTAAAAATTGATTAGCGTTTTGCTCATAAAAGTGCTACATTTTTGTGAAAATGCATAGCTCTTGCCTCACTGTGTTTAATAAACTCAGTGTTTCTAGAAAATATGTATATAAATACTTTCTGTACAGTTAGTATCATCCCAAGAAAAAAACTGCTAATCAATTTTTTAAACAATGCAATGGTACTCACAGAACAAACCACAACTCCCTTTTTCTCTTGAACACTATTCACAGAACCCATTCAGGGTTACATATTTAAAACATGACAAAAAACATCAACGTTCGAAGTAAAAGAGTAGGAAATGATCCAAGCCCAATGAAGGAGGGGTATTGTGTTGTGTTACCATGTGAGAACACCAAATCTCTGTCCAGAGTCATTCTTCCACACCCCAGGCCGAAGGGGTCTGGGGTGTGGTGTGATGTGGAGGCAGCACACTACTCAAACTTCAGGAGAAGGGTGTTGCTCCCCCCAACTCCACTGCATGAGTGCTTGATATGGAGTATGGTGAAGTGGCCTCGACAACAAGTGACTGCTGACCACATGAATGAGGCCCTCCCCCACCCCTGAAGCTCGGGCATCAGTGCGGGCAGCACAGTTCTCAGAAGGTTAGTGGGTCTTTGCGTAGATGCAGCCTGGCTGCACACATCAACAAGGCCTAGCGCCACCCCCAATGTCCAAACTGGTACTCCAAGGATTGGGCCTTTATCGCAGCTAAAACCAGACCCAGGCACACGGGAGTGGGGCTCATAGGCAAGGGCAGCAGATGGTCAAAAAAGTTAATTTGAAAATAAAGCATTATTTAGAGCAAGCATAGCTGAAATTAATTAACCTCCAAACAAATCATAAAACTAGTTTTAATAAATAATAAAGATTAATTAAAATGAATATGAAATGCACTCCTAAACTGTCTTCAAAAACTTCTTAAAGGTTTGAAAGGTAGGTGCTCATCTAATTAAACAGATTTTGGTACGACAAGCAACTCTTCCACCAAAGATGTCACTCATTTCACCTTGCCACTGTGGATTACAGCGCTTGATGAGAGGGCAACAGGTCAGGGATAAGGAAACTGTCCTCTGCCACTTCAATTAATTCCCCTCCTTTTCCCCAACAGTGCAACCCTGTGAACTAAGACTGTTTTTTGCCTTGTCTATTGAGATTAATATCTGATCACAGTGAAAAACATTTTAAACCCGAGCGGACAGTAACTGCAAAGATCTGAGCTCATGGCCTCAGAGTACTGTTGGATCAACAAAATAATACATTATCAATCTCAGTTTCAGGCAGATAATGATATGTGACTTCCCCACACTGGTGGAAGTAGATGAATTTGTCTTACCTAATCCCTTCTTTTTCCACAGGTGCTCAGTCACCGTAAACATGTTCCATGATTCATGCCCGTGCTTTCGGTTAAGTCATGCAAGTCCATTCAGAAACTGGGATGGGTGATGCTGGCTAATACCAGATACCGTATAAACCCATTGCTGTCATACTACCAGATCCAGGGGACTTCCCTCTGAGATCCATCCTTAGCAGCTAGCTGCTTTCCATCCACTGAAGAGCCAAACATTAGCTAGACAGACATGTTATATAAACACAATGCATGTAGACTGGCCCAGCTGCGTAGCGGTAGTGCTACCACTTGCAACACTGAAAACCCGCATTCAGGGACAAGTACGGGTCATCAAGGGCCAGCCAGGGGGTGAAGGATGAAGCATCCAAGAGGATGTGCTCCTCCACTGGTGAGGGAGGGCACCAGATCTGCAGCTATCCTGCTATGAGGGTGACCACAGGTGGCAGTGCAACACAGTGGCTATAGGGAGAGAAGATGTACTCAGGTGGCACGTTATACATGCTTGTGTGTTTGTGTGTGTGTGTGTGTGTGTGTGTGTGTGCACATCCGAGCTGCCTGCATCTTGAAAGAAGGGAGTAACAGAGAAAGAAGGAAAATCCCCCACCCCGCAGCATGACAGCTCTGTCATACCTGCAGGCCAAGCACTCACCAATCTGAAGGCTCTTCCGGGTGACTAGATATTGTAATCCTGAGGAACCTGTCCCCGCCCAAGGGCTACACAGTGGGGTAAACTATGAGGGTAATGTGGGGAGAAGGTAAGACTCAGAAGAAGGTTCTGTGATTGGGGTGGGATGCAGTGAAGGCTCAAGAGGAAGCCAAGGGCTGACGGGAGTCAGATGCATAAAATAAAAAAAATAAAAAAAAGTCTTCCCAGAGCTCAAGCTGCTGTACAATAAATGAAAACATACAGAAACCAATAATTAAAAAAAACAAACAAAAAAAACAACTTCAAGCTCAGACTCGATAAGTTCTTTGAAAAAAATGGAGTAACCAGGTAGTTCCACTGAGCAGGTAGAAGGAAGGAATTCTATCAACCAGTGGTTTCCCCCCAAATCCCTCTAAATATGCATGCATGTAAACCTAAATAACAATTTAAAAAAAAAAATCACAATTTTATCGAGACAATGTGCATATTTTAGCAACAGCTACTACATTCCCAACAGTTCACAGTCTTCAACCTGCTTTAAAAACAGTTCAGTGCTGGCAAAATGGACACGTAACTGCAGAGCATTCTGCAATTCTTCTGTTCTTGGCTCATTTCAGATTAAATTCTGGGACCTGGTGCATTCTAGAATGGAGATCTCTAATATCTGTGCAGGTGACCAATAGGTCAGAGAGATACAGATAGACCAGCCTGTTCAGGACCTTACCTACTAAAATTATAACTGGTATATAAATTGAATATAGTCATCTATTATCGTATGTGATTAGAGCGGGCTCACTGTACAGTGTACAAACTATTTTTAGTTCATACTTTAATAGTTGTAACTAAATATGTTTCTTACTTTAAATCAGTATGTATTTACAGTATACTGTGCTGTGAGCTTGTGTGCCCTCCCCTTGATGAAGCATGGATGCAAAACAGGTTGAGTTTGGCATCCCGAGAGTCAGCTTCTTTGGGCTCCACTGTGTTGGTTTGTTCCACTGCTTGTGGATTTTGTATATAATCATTTGCACCTTAATTCAGATGATCAGTGATGCCGGTCTTGTTTTGTTACCTCATGTAAGAGCAGTCAAGACAGAAGGTGACTGAAGTCACCACTAATGTCGTCATAGTGCCCTGACTGGGGTATGAATGTATCTTGGTGCTGCTCCACAGATGGTAAATGCCACTCTGGATGACAGACAACACCTGTGACTCCAGGGATAGTTCACTTTCAAGAATGACTCTCACGTAGCATACAACCTACCTAGCCTCTAGATCAGTGATCTTCAGACTGTAGCTCTAGAGCCATAAATGGCTCTTCAGCTTGTCACCTGTGGCTCTTCCCAGTAGGTGATGCAAACAGTTCCTGCACTATACAGTATTACCCAACCAGGATGCACTATAATACCACTGCATTGTACACCAGCAAGCATTATTTGAAAAGTTAATTGCACATTTATTTGCAAGCTGCACCCTTTCAGACTGTCCAAATATTAAATAATGTTTAGTAAATGAAATAAATGAAATGAAATAAATGTTTACTAAGCAAAATAATGTTCTTTTACCCTGGCGTGTGTGTTAAAATGTACTAGGAGGTGCATGTTGTGGCTCCTTGGCTAACTCTGACTGCTCATGTGGCTCCTGAGCCAATCAGGACCGAGTGTCACTGCTCTAGATGAATACCATTAATAATAGGCAGCCTGAGGTTACCTTCAATGGACAACCTAAGGAAAGACAAGCTCACCAGTAGTAACTGAACCAGCTGACAGACACCTAAATCATGACTTCAGCCAGACATTTAAATACAGTAAATGGAGCTCCCTGTTACAGTAAAGTGTCATCTGCATAGCAGTGAAAACTCGGGCCATACTTTCAGAATCACCACTCAAGGTGGCAGCATGTACACCGTGAGAAACAGTGGGGACGAGATTGACAGATCACCGAGGAATGCTGGAGTCAATGACATGGAGAGCAGATTGAGAATTCCCTATCACAACCAACATGGAGAGCAGATTGAGAATTCCCCATCACAACCAACATGGAGAGCAGATTGAGAATTCCCTATCATAACCAACTGACTGCAATCTGCAAGGAATGACCAGAATGTCTCCAACACATTTCCAGACCCTTAGGTCCCTGGCCTTCCTAGTTGCCAGAGACCCTTACCCAGTTACCCTCTGTTCCTACCCCTCAAATTGCTACTTCCAGTACTCCTCCTCCTCTTCCTACCCCCTCCTTTCCTCCTCTTCTTCCCCTTCAGCATCTCCACCTTGCTGATTAATAATTTCCTTGTTTAGCTTTAGCTTTTAGGTGTCAGCGTGGCTCAGTTAGTAGCTCATCCGCCTCTGGACCAGAAGTCGTAGGTTCTCGTCCCACACCGGGATGGACTTGCATCTAAAAATCACTGGCATCCAAGTGCAGTATTGGGGGTGCTGTACTGCTGGGGTGTGCCGTCCTTCGGATGAGACGTTAAACCGAGGTCCCTTCTGCCCATCCTGGTGTTGTCCTGGTGGGTGTCCAGGTGGAAGTAAAAGAACCCTGGGTACTCTTTGTAAAGAGCAGGGAACATTCCCGGTGTCCTGGCTAACATTCCCCTTCCCATAAACCGGTTCATGCAATTATCCAGGCTGTGTGTGGGTGATGATGTGCGATATGGCCGCCTCACACATTCAGTCACTTCACTACCAGTCTAGCATTGCTTGTAAAGCGCTTTGGGATACTGTGTATGAAAAGCGCTATATAAATGCTGATTCTTCTTCTTCTTCTTTAGCTGACAAAGTCTAATTCATCTGGACTGCAACTGAGTTTGTTCTGCTGTTTGTAATTGCTGTTTTCCCAACTGCAATATTCTGGTTCCACTTGATCCTCCTACTGTAATCTTGCTATAACACCTTATTTGTTAGCTTTGCTCAATATTTACCTCAATATTATTACTTTTTTTTCAACTTTGTATGTCTCATGACGTGGAACATTTGTAAAAGAACCCCTGGTTTAAAGGTACTTGTAATCCTAGTAATGAAATAAATAAATAAATAAAAACTATAACCCTTGACTATTGCTGGTTTGGTGTTGGAGCTATCACCAATGTGAATTGAATGTGTTCATATTTCAATAGGACAGGGCACTAGGCACAAGCCTGTTTTGAGGACCGTCCTGTGTACCAGCAATTAAAGTTACAATAAAAAAAAATACACATACAGTACATACACAATAAAACAATAAATACAAGTATTCAAGTACACACTCATTCAAATTTAAGCCACATTGCCAAAGCTACTTTAAAACTGCTGTAGGGGGGTAAATCACATCATTTTGGTGGCAACAAATTTCAAGCAGATATAGCAATAGAATTAAATGTACTATACTATATCTTGATCTTGTTTTTAGGACTTGAAGGCCCCTGACAATCCCGTCCTGAAGTAAATTTTTTTAGAAACCTGGGTCAGTTTATCTAATAAAGAGAATAGGGCCTGAGCTGACATACAATAATATAAAAAAATGTAGCAAATGCCTTTCCCTCCAAATTATCAGAGATGTACAGTTTGCTTCCAACAGCAATGTACAATGGTGCGTAATTGCCAGGTGGATCTGTGAAACCTATAACAAATCCTACGATACCTGTAATGCAGTCTATTCAACTTTTGAAGGCTCCCCTTTCCAGCCATTCCACAGACTGCACTGCCATAATCTAACATTGGCAGTATGACTTATGATGCTAGCTTGTCTTTAGTTTCTCTGGTCATACATAATTTGTGTCCCCAAAGGGCACCCAATGCGATATCAGTTTCCAAAAAGAAATTTGGCCTGATACAGTCACTAAGTGTGAAGTGAATCACAAAACAGTGTGTAAACAGCGGCCCCATTGTGACCACACACACAACAGCCACCCACAAGGCAAACAGCTGGTTTAATCTTTGGAGGGGCGGGGAGTTCCCCATGACTCAGAATGCAAATTAAGTAAAGCGAATGTTACTGTGTGCATTTAGGGCAAATAGACAACAATAACTGATTAAGAACATCCGTGTACCTCTTCAGGTAGTGTAATGTGCCACACGGCTTTCTGCTATCCATAGATATGCAGCACACAGGCGCAACCACCTCGGTCATCCCCCCACCTTCCAGACATGCACCTTTACACCCGCTTGTGGGCCATGAAGAATCACCCATTCTCTGTTTCTCTGTGGTCTACCTTGGTCATCTTTTGTCCCCCTCTCTAACCCCAGCCCATAATCAGTTACTGTTGACCATAGGAGTTGCACTCCTGAGCCCTACTTCTCCAAGCACACCAACTCCACTGCTGTCCCTCACGAATCTCCATCTCCCACTGGTTCCTGCAGTGCTGGACACTCTTTAATAACACCCTTACCAACTGTCTGTAACAGTAGTACAATGGGGGTTGTTGCTTAAGGAATGACTAGACTTGCATGGGTCACCATGCTTTGCAAATGGGTCTGCAGGCCATTTGCAAATACTGTTGACCCTCTTCGAGCATAGCTTGGTGGGGGGGGTGGTCACTGGCAAGGGACTGGCACAAAATAATTGTCACAATGACTTTGCAATAGCCTCTTGGTGACTGTGTATCAGTCCCCATGTTTTTATTTACCTTCTTGCTTATAAAATCATCACACTGAGGTATGAGTCAACCTAGTGACTAACCCCTACTTTTTTTGGAGGTACAGAAGTGGTGGTTTCTTAGCAAAAATATAACCAAAGGTGTTCAAATGCAAGATATTAGTGAAGTCCTCATGTTGCAAACTGGAAATTCCTTTAGTAGCTGTGTTTGAGTTTTAATGGGGGACATATGACTGTGCAGCACTGGAAAGATATTTAAAACCCCGTTAGAATTTCTCCACATGAATGGAGCTCTCTTTCTAACTACATTCAAACAACCAAACAGGTGCCAATTTCTAACAAGCTCAAAGTCTTTACTGTATTGCTGGCATCCTGCCAATCCAGAGGGGTTCAAGCCAGGCTAGTTGATCAAGGCACATTTCTGATTTCAAACTTTTGAATCTACATATTGTCTTTTGCATTTTTTTTTAACTCTGTGTAACATTCCTACAACTTAACTGACAGAATTCCACAATATTTCCTGCATATTAGTACTGTCCAAGGCTGGAAGATAAATCCAACCAGTTCTACCAATAAATGTTCACCCTTGCTCATGGGTCTAGCCTCACCTTCTCTCCAGTACCATTCAGCAGTAAACCAGATCAGTACCTCTCAATTTGGTTTTACAATTCACAAAATGAATACTATCAAAGGTCAACATTCCTTGTTATACAGAGTTCCACAATATTACAGCTCCTTGCCCCATTCACTCATAAGTGAACCCTTTATATGCAATTACACATGTTTCTAAATAATTACTTCTCTCAAATACTGCATGCAATTGAACATAAAATAATACAAATGTATTATCTTCTACATGCACCTGATCATCCATGAAAATGGGCTTTGAAGCCCATGGATTATAAACTCATCAAATAAGAAATTAAATAAATTAAATAATGAAATCCTGTTGAAAACCTTACATCTTACTTCCTGAAGGACAGTTATCATTTTGGAATGTCTTTCTTTATCTAGCACTCCTGGGCCTGACCCAGG
Organism: Neoceratodus forsteri; assembly: GCA_016271365.2. NCBI lineage: Eukaryota > Metazoa > Chordata > Ceratodontiformes > Ceratodontidae > Neoceratodus > Neoceratodus forsteri. The sequence continues at coordinate 813,690,651 of CM028131.1, forward strand.
AACCTTCAACAGTGAATGTTCTCATTCCCAGTTTGCATAACACACATCTAGAATGCACCAGCACTCCATGCGGAAATTACTGTTTGGTAAGAAAGCATAGAACACCATGTAAAGCTTCCAACATTGCCTCAAGTTTAACTTACTGTGGTGAAATACAGTATGGTGTACACAGCATAGAAACTCCAAAAATAAAAAAGGTGAAAGGTTAATTCAAAAGGCACACAAACTCCATCACAGACCAGGTGCCCTGGGCACTCTGCTAACCTAGAACTTCATCAGGTAGCAGCTCTTGGTGAAGCGCCACTTAAATTCAAAGGTCCTGTAAGTGGACCAACAGCATCAGCTGATTACACCATTGCAATTTCATACAGGTTATGTCAGAATTCCTGCTTTGAAATGGTCATCTACAAACAGGAGCTCCAGGAGTGTGTCTAATCTAAATTAGCGCACACATCAAAATTAAGATTGCAGTAATACTTTACATGTAATTAAAATGGCATACAAAACAACTGAGAAATTTCAGAGCTAAATGTAGACATTTGGAAATTTCAGGCATGGTGGGGCAAGAAGGACTTCATCTGTCTTAAGTCCACCCTCCTTTGTTTCTTTTTTACCCTGTAACCCCATACCTTAGCTCTCTCCACAGGATGTACTCCTGTAGAACAACCCAGCATCACACCTATCGAGGCCATTGGAGGGGATGTTTAGCCCAACCCAATCTTCAGAACATCCTTGTTGGCACTGCTTTGGGTGTGCGACTTATTTATGTTACATATCAGGCAAACAAGTGTGCATCAACATAAGGTCCCTCAATGAGGCATCACATGTTTCTTACCTTATGACACCCCCTTACCTCTGGGCCACAAAGTGGGGGTTGTGTATCGGAGGGATGTGCCCTCCCTCTTCAAGGCAAAAGGCATTTTGTTTTTTATTTTTTTTATTTAGTTTTTTTTTGACCGGGTAAGTACACTAGACAAATCCTGCCTATTTTCAGGCATGACCCGGGGGAGGGGGATGCAGATGAATGCCAACTGACCTCGAACCAGATGAAACTGTTGGTGGTGTGTTTTTTTTTGTTTTTTGTTTTTTTTTTAGTGAATGAAGGAAATTTGGCCAGGACACCAGGAAAATTCCCCTACTCTTTTCGATAAGTGTCATGGGATCTTTAACATTCACCTGAACTACCACCAATCCAGGCAGATGGGTTCTCGGTTTAACATCTCATCCGAAAGACGGCACCTCAGAAATGCAGCACCCCTCTCATGCTGCACTACAGTGTCAGTACTGGGATATTAACCCAAGTGCCAGATTTGGGAATGAAACCCACAGCCCTCTGATCTTCCGGCCTCAGAGTCGAGTGTGCTACCTACTGAGCCACTGACACTAATCCATCCAGCACAGGTGTTGGAAACCCATCTCAATGGTCAGCATTAGATATCCCAGGTCTGGGGAGCGAACCAGAGTCATATGCATGGCAAATGGTAGTGTAACCACTGAACTAACCAGACGGCATTTGGGATGTTTTGTTAGGTAGGAAAAATATTGAAGATAATGTGAATGCAAAATATTTATATTCAGTAACAGTCCTGCATTTTCATAAAACAGCTGATGGTTAGCTTTTTGAAAAGGTGTACACAAGAATTTTAGGATATCAAGTTACTTTATTATACCTTGGTGAAACCTATCTTTGCAATATGTAGCCACTATAGAGGTTACTTACTTGCAAACAAGAGTTCTACTATCAGTATTCAGTTCACATCACTTAGGCAGTCTTCAACTGAGCATGCTTAGTCACTGGAAAAGTCTTTGGCTTGACTCCTCCTACCACCCAAACATGCGGTCCTCCAATTTCGTCCCTTCTGCACTCAGATCTGCATGCAGAAACAGAAATCTGAAGTAAGCCTTGCCAAGGGAGGTTGAGTCGGTTGTGTCATGCATGGACGTGAACTGAATACTACTAGCAGAACTATGGTTACAAGTAAGTAACTTCTACTTCTAACTACCTACACTGGCACCAGCCACAATGCAATGCAGTAGTGTTGCAGTATATCACAAAATGCTGCAGTATACTGCAGGGAACAATTTAATTTAATGGCAATTAAACCCTTTTGTCATGCAGTATTTTGTGACATGTCATTTGCGTGCAAGTTACTATGTTGTATTGTGGTTGGCTCCACTGCAGATTTACTTCAGTATCAACATCTAGGCAGATTTCTAGTAGTCCTCAGGAGAAGGGGCAGGGCACAAACCCCAAATTAGGTGAAAAGAGACTGGAGGACTGGGGATACAAAAGCAGCATCATGACAACTGAGCAACTCAATACTCTTATCAAATATACTAATGTGTGCACATTCAACCAGGTAGTAGTTCTTCATACAGTATTTCAGAAAGGGGAATGCACCTGGCAGCAGCAATAGAGGAAGCAGTATGTCTGATGAAATTATTCTTCAGCCACATGGGCGACTCCTCCCCAGTCAACCTTAACACAGAGCGATGCAGGAGATTATCCATCTGGCAGTCATCTATTTTGGTAGCATATCTGCCTACGGTGGCTTCAGAGTATATGACAAACAGCTGGTAAGCCTCACAATAAAATTATGTCATACGCTTGTTTGCTTGGCCTCCAAATCATCAGGTTACACACAGAATGGATCCATTCACATATCTGGACTGTGTAGTACAGTACGGGCTGCACGTCCATTGGCTCACGCTGTGGACCAATAAGCATACAGCCCTACCGTACAGTGTTAGTCGTCGGGTGGCAGGGCAGGTGGGAGCTGCTGCCACGCCGCTGACCAGGAGGACAGGGGGCGGGCGGTGGGGCTCAGTGGGTGGGTGGGGTGGGGATACAGCTGGACCACCAGGGATAGGACTAGTATACTTATGGCATATGCCCACGATCGGGTTGCAAGTGGTCCACTGGACCACCAGGGCTTTAGGAATACTTTTCTTTTTACCTATGCCCGCGATTGGGCTGCAAGTGGTCCACTGGACCACCCAGGATTTAGGAATACTTTTTTTTTTACACTTATGCCTGTGATCGGGCTGCAAGCAGTCCACTGGACCAGCAGGGATATAGGAATACTTTTATTCTACTGATGCCTGCAATCGGGCTGCTAGCAGTCCATGGGACCACCAGGGATATTGGACTTTACTTCTTTATTTATGCCCGCAATCGGGCATGGGGGTCGCCGCCACAAAGGTGCAGCCGGAACGAAGGTGGCCACCCACAGGTGGCAGCTGCCGTGTTGTGCCCTGCAATACGGCAGCTCACTTGTGGGTGGCCAGCCATTGTTCCTTTTTTGGGGGGGCTCACCTGTGTGCAGTGCAAGTAGGGGATTGCGCATGCATGGGCTCAGCACATCCTGGACTGAATATCGGGATGTGCAGAGTATGCATGGGCACCCCCCCCACCTGCGCTGCATACATTACTGATGCGCTCTGACACATCGGGATTTGGGCCAGGCACAATCCCCGTTTGAATATCGTGCCGGGGCACATCAGTGGGTTGGGCATGGTGCAACTGTGTTGCGCCATGTGCAACCCTTCTGAATATCCGGGTCTGTATGCACATAAACCAACCAAAAGGTCCAGCTCCCCATATGACACACAGGGGAAACACCAGACCTCACCCAACAACTAATACACCAAAATCTGGACAATAGAAAATCATGTACACAAATGCTCACAGTCTGGGAAACAAGATCCCAGACCTGCAGGCAGTAATGACAGAGGCTAAACTGGACATAGTAGCAATTAGCGAGACATGGTTTACCAGTAACCATACTTGGGAGACTTCAGTAACTGGCTATGTACTGTTCAGAAGAGACAGAGCTGCAAAAAAAGGGGGGGGGGGTGGCCCTGCATGTCAATGAAAATATCAAAGCTACAGAAATTCAGAATACACATAAGGAGCCAGAAGAAAGTACAGTTACGTAAGAACTTACCGTAACAGTTACACCATTAGGACCGAAGCCGCCAGGCGCCAGGACCCCACGGAAAAATTCTAGCTAGCTAACTACAGCGGGGACCGTCCCCGACGTCGGTCCCGCCTCCGACGTCAGGCGTGGTACAAAAGGGGGCGGTCCCGCCAGATTCCCCAGTTCTCCCGCCGGAGACTTCTTGCCGCAGGCTGACATCAAAATGGGAGACCTAGGATTCGCCGTCAGAAGACAGAAAGATAATTCCTGCTCAGAAAGACTGAGCCATGCTTCCTCCAAGGGGGAAGGTGGGCGGGAAGGTACCTGCTGCAAGAGCTGTTCTCGAAGATCTACTGTTACGGTAAGTTCTTACGTAACTGTACTATCTTACTTCGAGACACAGCTCTTGCAGCAGAACCCTACGATAGGACTGATTCCCAAGCAGTAGCGCTGTCAGAAAATCCGGGAGGAAAATAAAGGATAAACCAGGTCCTGAACCTAGGACAGGAGACCCTGAAATGCAGCCAAACCAAAACCAGCCTTGGCAGAAGCGTGTCCAAACTATAATGCCTGATAAAGGTATGCACAGAACTCCAAGTGGCTGCAGCGCATATAGCAGAAGTGGAAACATTTTGGAGGCTGCAAAGAAGTAGCCACCCTCTAGTGGAATGACCCCGGACTGTACCGGGAGGGCTTTTGTTTGATACCATAACAGTGAAAAATACACTGGACAAGCCAGCGAAAGGGACTGTTTGGATACTGATTGGCCCATCATTCTCTCAGAAGGAAATGAAAAGCTGCTCAGAACTACGAAAGGACTGAGTTCTGTTGAGGTAAAACCTCAGGCTGCGGTGAACATCCAGGGTATGGAGCAGAGCCTCTCCTCTATTAGAGTAGTTAGGAAGTAGACGGAAGGTCGATATCCTGGTTCAGAGTGAGTGAAGAAACCACCTTAGGCAAGAATTTAGGGTTAGTCCTCAGGGATACTCTGTCCGGTGGAAAACTAAATAAGGCTCTTTGCACATGAGGCGTGAAGTTCAGAAATTCTTCTTGCGAGGTAACAGCAACTAAAAACAACGTTTTCCACGATGAAAGCGTGGCTCCAATCAGCGGCAGGTTCAAAGGGAAGCGTGAGCTGTTCAAGGACAAAAAGCAAATCCCATGGAGGCACGGGTCTCTAATAGGAGGCCTAGGTGCAACACTCCCTAAGAAATTCGAGGCGTCCACCTGAGCCACTGTCGATTTCCCACGGGAGGTGGTAAGCGAAATGGCACAGAGGTGCACTTTAATAGAGGGTAGGCTAGACCGAATGAAAGAGGAGAGCAAATATTCTAATATTACTCCCACAGGACAACCTAAGGGAAAGGTCGCGTGCTCGCGACCACACACTAAGCAGGCGCCATTTCATGGCGTGCGTCGCATCGTTGACTTTCTGGCTGCAGAAGGACTTCTGCAACCTCTTGCGAGACCCGTGACGATAAAATGGCTATGTCTCTAGGAGCCAAGCATGCAGGTTCAAGAGCGTAGGTCGGTTGGACAAGTGAACCCTTCTCCTGAGACAGTAAGTGGGGCTGGCGGCAGCGGGAGGCGGGGGTTCGAGATAGTTGAATCAACAAGGGAACCAAATCTGTCTGGGCCAAAATGGGGCCACTAGGATCATTATTAGTGCTCCCTGCGCAGTTTGAGAAGAACTCTCTGGATCAACGGGAAAGGAGGGAAAGCGTAGAGGAATCTGTTGGCCCAGGAGAGGGATAACGCGTCTCGCCAGAAAACACCAGGCCCTGGATCTAGCGAGCAAAAATTGGGCAGTTTTGCGTTGGATGGGGAGGCGAACAAGTCTAGATCTGGAGTTCCCCATCGAAGAAACAGATCCTCTGCTACCTCTTGAAGGAGTTCCCATTCGTGGACTCTGGCCTGAGAACGACTCAGGCCATCTGCAACCGTGTTGTCCACTCCGGAGGCGATGCACAGTGATCAGATTCGCGCCGTGTCTGATTACCCAATCCCACTCTCATGGCTTCCCTGCAAAGGGTAAGAGTGTGCACCTCCTTGTTTGTTGAGTAATACATCACCGCCGTGTTGTCTGTCTGAAGTAGAAGAGTACCCGGTGGGATAACTGACTGAAAGGCCTGCAGGGCATAGAGGACCACTCTCATTTCCAGCACGTTGATGTGAAGGTGAGCTTCCATCTGGGTCCACGTACCTGGGACTTTACCCGTCCAGGTGCCCCCACCCAAGACCGGAGCGTCTGTGGTGAGGTGACCTCCGAGGGCGGCGCAATGAGCGGGCGCCTGATGAGGAGCGACCTGGGGCTAGCACCACTGCCAGTCTTGAATCACTGAATTCGTGAGTCTGACGGATGCTGCAAGTGGTCTTGCCTTTGGTCCCATTGCACTTTGAGCATCCATTGAGTAATCCGCATGTGGAGTCTTGCGAAAGGGACAGTAGGAATGGCGCAGCCATGTGTCCGAGCAAGCAAAGGACCGACCTGGCAGGTACAACCTTGCTTAGTGATAGGTCCCTTATGAGGGATCTGATGTGCTCGCTCTGTCGGCGGAAGAAGGGCTCTTCCCGAACAGTGTCCAGAACTGCTCCTATGAACTGCAGTTTCTGCGGACGGTACCGGAGAGACTTCTCGTAATTTATGAGGATGCCCAGGGATCGGAACAGATCCTGGGTGCTCTTGATTGCAGAAACAGCGTCTCTCTGGGCGGCCATGAGAAGCCAGTCGTCAAGTGCAGGAACATGTAGTGGCCCTGTCTCCTCAGAGATGCTGCCACGACTGCCATGCACTTGGTAAAGACCTCGGTGCGGAAGACAGTCCGAAAGGAAGGGCTCGGAACTGAAGGTGGTGGTCGGAAACTCGAGCGCAGGAACCTCCTGTGCGCCTGAGCCATAGGGATGTGCAGGTAGGCATCCTGCATGTCGAGAGCTAAAAGGCGTCCTGTTTGAGCATGGGGGATAAGAACCGGAAGGGTCACCATGCGGAATCTCTTTAGTGACCCGACACATTGAGGTCGCTGAGTCCAAGATGGAGAGTCCCCTGTTTTCTTGGGAACCAGGAAGAAGTGGGAATAGTATCCTAGTCCTCTCTGGTTCTCTGGGACGTACTCTATCGCTCCCTTTACGTAGTAGCGCCGAGTACTTCTTGCCAGGATCAAGGCTTTGTGCTGACCCTGATACCGAGAGCAAAGGAGGCCTCGAGGGTGGCTTTCCTGCGGAATTCTATAAAGTGGCCTAGACTGACCAACTGAAGAACCCACCTGTGGGTGGTAAGGCCTGCCATCCCGGCAGGAAGTTCAATCGGCCCCGACTATAAACTCCCGTTGATCCTGAGGCGGGGCGGAAAGGAGTCAGGCTGTGGCGGCAGATGGACCCGCTGGCTGGGCCTGCCTGGGAGAAGCTGGCCTCGGCTGGCGGGGTGTTTGCCCTGGGCTCTCTGAAAACCAGAGCCCTCTGAGGTGCAGTGAGTGGGTCTGTTGCCTCTCGTCCAGCACCAGCAGCTTTGGTTCCTCCGAAAGGAACCAAGCTTAAGTCGATACATGGCCTGAACCGACCTTACCGCCTTCCGGCCTCTTGGAGTTTGGTAAGGATCTTTTCTGTAGGATTACCAAACAATACTTCTCCCTCAAAGGCGTCCAAGATGTTCTTTTGGGCGTCGAGGTAAAACCAGAGCAGCGCAACCAAGAGTGTCTCGGGAGGCTAGCGCCAGAAGCTGCTGCACCGGGCGATGGGTCGCGCAGTCATCTGTGACTCTTAGCACCAGGTCCCCACGTCTGAACCCGTGCGGAGGCTGAACATCTCCTCCTCTGCTCACCTTCGGGCATCTTTTCAGCCGCTTCCAGACCCTGTTCCCTAGCGTTCTGGAACTGACTATGTGGGTTAAATAGTTCAGGGATCTGATGGCGGTAAGGAAGCATGCGTCGCCTGCAATCGTCCAGTTGTTTGGACTCTGGGTCCGGTGGCAGGGTGCTCAAATGTTGTGGCCTTTGTGACCGGTCATGTGAGGCTGTGATGACCAGAGAATCGGCCTGAGGATGCTAAGTCAAGTACTGGTCGTCCTTAGGAGCCTTGCAAGCGATCAGCTTTCTTGGTCTCGCCGGGAGGCAGTGTGGGCGCTTCCACGCAGCCTTAGTGGCGATCCCGAAAGTGTCAACCAAGGGTGGTACCACCACAGGCTTGGGGTCCTTTTGCGAAGATATTTGGCGAGTCGCACTCTTGGGTCTAAGTCTTCAGCATCCCATCCATGTTCTCTTGTATATGTCTCATAATATCAAGGAGCGAGGGATCATCGGAGGAGATCTAGGCATCTCCGTGGGTCCGGAGAAGGGATGGAGAGTGGAGATGGGATCTAGAGGTGGAGTAGTCTGATCCCGTGTCCTCCGTTGAAGGTGAGCGTTGGCATCTCCTGGATCTCTTGGGGCTGGGTGATCGGAGAGGTCGGCCGGAGGTCTCCGTTATCAGGTCTCTCCTTGGGAGGGTTCTAGGCTCCCGGGGAGGAGGAACCACGGCCTGCCGACCCGAGGCGGGGGGGGCAGGAACCGGAGTAGGGAGGAGGAGGAGGAGGAGGGGGAACCATGTCTTTTAATGGTATCCACCAGTAGGTGAACAGATCTTTCACCTCCACTAGAGAGGCCGCGGCGGCCGGGTGCGGTGGGCGGTCGTCGGGTCGGCGTCGGCTCCACAGGGGCTCTGGTAATGGCGAGGATCCCTGGGAGTACCTACAGGACCGCTATCGCCCGTCTGGTCCTCGGGCTGCTCTAGGTCCTCCTCCGATAGGCTCCTGACCGATGGGTCGGAGGCAACAAGAGCCTTCTTCTTTTCAGGAGGCGGCGTCGGTCCCCTACGGCGTCCGCTGGGATGTAATGGCCGTGCGGTCGTCGGGCCGGCCAGCGGCTCCAGGAAGAAGGGCGCCCACGGCTGGCGGCTGTCAAGCGGCGTCTGGGCTACTGAGCCTTTCAAAGGCGTGAGCTCCAGCGTCTTCGCGTGGAGGCACCGGCGAACCTGGCGTGGTGCCGGGCGAACCCGACTGGCGGTGGTGATGGTGTCGTTCCCCGGACTTCGCCAAGCCCTGGAGAGGGAGGAAGGCCTGGCGGATTTCTCCTGAGATGAAGGTTTCTTGATTGCAGCCGGGGGAGATTTCGAACCGGAGCTACGGGACTCCGAACCCCTAGAAGGGGACCTGGAAGGGCCTTCTCCCTTCTCTTCTCCAGCGTGCTTGTGGACCCTGGAGCTTTCCCCTTGGAGGACATGGTCTTCAGTTGTTCCTCAGAGAAAGCACTGCAAAGCCCTCTGGCGCGGATCCGAGTGCAGCTGTTGAACCCTTGGCAAGAAGGACAGGCCCGGGTATCGTGGTCTGGGCCCAAGGCACGGACGCAGGCCGTGTGGGGGTCCTTGAGCAGGATCTGCTTTCCACAAGCGCACTTCAAAGGATGGCCCGAAGTTGGTGATGACATCAAGATCTTGCTTGAAGAGGATTCTGAAGATTTTCGAAAAAGGAACTATTCACGCGTCGCGCGCTAGACTAGTAACCGAAGGGTCAGGTAGCTAAGTCGGCCAGCGAGGAAAAGAACTAGAATCTGGCGGGACCGCCCTTTTTGTAATCACGCCTGGCGTCGGAAGGGGACCGGCGTCGAGGGTCCCCGCCGTAAGTTAGCTAGCTAGAATTTTCCGTGGGGTCCTGGCGCCTGGCGGCCGGTCCCTAATGGTGTAACCTGCTGCAAGAGCTGTGTCTCAAGTAAGATCTGTGGGTCACCCTGGAAACAGGAAATGGGACAGCCATAAGAACTGAGGTTGTCTACAGGCCCCCAGACAAGGCGGAGGGCATAGACGCATTACTGTTAGGAGATATACAAAACATGACAGCTAAAGGGGAGGCTCTGATAATGGAAGACTTCAACATGCCAGATACAGATTGGTCAATACTGGCAGGAACATCTGCCAGAACTAGATACATGGTGGATTCCCTGCAGGGGAAGGGCCTCAAACAACTGGTAAAACAACCCACAAGAGACAGGGCTATCCTAGATCTAGTACTGACTAACAAGGAAAGGATCACAGATCTCCAAGTAGAAGGTCACCTGGGGGCCAGTGACCATCACATGGTATGGTTCAGTTTGGCCACTACAACTAAATCATCCCATTCCAAGGCAAAAAATATGGGACTCCAGAGGAGCTGATTTTGATAAGATGGCCAACAGAGTTAAGCTAGCCCTGACAAAAAGAAATACAGGTGAGGAGGTACAGGCAAAGTAGGCAAGCATTAAGGATGCAATACTTGCAGCAACATCCCACTGTGTTAGAGAAAAAAGGAAGTGCAAAACAAGAAGCAAACCACTTTTGTTCTCAAAAACAGTAGCAGAAAATGTCAGAGCCAAAAGGCTGGCCTTCAGGAAATATAAGGGAACACAGCGGGATGAAGATAGAGAGGTATACCAAACTTCCCTAATGGAAGGAGGGAAGGCAGTAAGGCAGGCAAAGGCCCAAACAGAGGAAACACTAGCACAGATAGTAAAAGAAGGTGACAAGACTTTCTATAGATACATTAATGAAAGGAGAAAGTCCAGAGGGGGGTATTACTAAGATCAAAGAAGATAAAGGGGCGTGTGAGGAGGATGACCATGTAAAAGCATATATCCTAAATAGACACTTCTGCTCAGTATTAACTGAAGAGAAGGTAGGGCAGGGCCCACAGCTCAGCACCATAGATACAGGGGTAAGGGAGGTGAGCACTAGTCCCTTCACAAAAGAAAGAGTCCTACAAGAGCTTGATAAGCTCAGGGTGGACAAGATAATGGGACCTGATGGCATCCATCCCAGAGTACTAAAGGAGCTAAGGGTGGAACTAGTGGAGCCATTATCTGAACTGTTTAGTGAGTCTCTGAGCACAGGAAAGGTCCCAGAAGACTGGAGAAGGGCTCATGTGATCCCACTCCACAAGAGTGGTAGCAAGGAGTAGACAGGGAACTACAGACCAGTCAGTCTTACTTAAGTAGTGGGCAAAATTATGGAGGCACTCCTTAAGGAAAAGATAGTGCAACATCTGGAATCCATAGAAGCACAGGATCCAAGACAGCATGGGTTTACAACAGGAAGGTCCTGTCAAACTAATCTCATAGATTTCTTTGACTGGGTAACCAGAGTGGTGGACCAAGGGGGAGCAGTTGATGTTGCCTACCTTGACTTCAGCAAAGCTTTCGATACTGTTCCACATAGAAAATTGATTAAATAACTGGATAGGCTCAGGGTGGAACAGAAGTTGGTCAACTGGGTGGCAAACTGGTTGACGGGCAGAAAACGGAGAGTGGTGGTAAATGGTATACAGTCAGAAGAGATGAAAGTCACAAGTGGGATACCTCAGAGATCAGTCCTGGGGCCAGTCCTCTTCAATATCTTCATCAGTGACATTGCAGAAGGTTGAAGGGTAAGGTTCGTCTGTTTGCAGATGACACCAAGATCTGCAACAGAGTAGATGATCCAGATGAGGTGGGCAGAATGAGAAGAGATCTGGATAAACTAGCAAAATGGTTGGAAGAGTGACAACTGGGGTTTAATGCAAAAAAGTGCAAAATCACACACATAGGGAAGAGAAACCCTGAAGCCACCTATAGGCTGGGAAGGGAGTTGCTGGCAGTCACAAGGGAAGAAAGAGACTTGGGCATCATCATCATCATCACCGATGACCTGAAATCATCCAAGCAGACCACTAAAGCAGTAGGTAAGGCTAGGGGGATGTTAGGGTGTATTAGTAGGGGTATCACAAGTGGGAAGAGGAAGGTAATAATCCCTCTTTACAAGACACTGGTTAGGCCCCATCTGGAGTACTACGTGCAGCACTGGAGACCACACCTTCACAAGGACATTAACCAAATTGATGCAGTTCAGAGAAGGGCAACCAAAATGGTGCAGGGACTGCATCAGAAAACATATGAGGACACATTAACAGAGCTCAATATGTATACCCTAGCGTAAAGGAGGGAGAGAGGTGAAATGATCAAAACATTCAAACACCTTAAGGGCATTAACAAGGTGAAACAGTCTAAAATGTTTCAATAAAAGAAAAATAGGAGGACAAGAGGACACAGCATGAAATTAGAGGGAGGCCAATTAAGGGGTAATGTGAAGAAGTTCTTTTTCACAGAAAGGGTGGTGGATGCATGGAATGGCCTACCTCAGGAAGTGGTGGATATGAATACAGTGCAGGGGTTCAAACAGGCATGGGATAGGCACAAGGGAGCAATACAGATGAGTATGAATAGATAGGCCATTGACAGAGCAAAGGCTGATGGCACATTCTTAAGGTAGAAAAAGAAATGGGCAGACTGGATGGGCCTTGCGGTCCTTATCTGCCATCAACTTTCTTTGTTTCTATGTTTCCTGTTACAGTTGGAACAAATTTTCATGGAAATTAAGTCAGTTATCCTGTATGCCTTCTCAACAGGTAAAATATGTTCCACAATATGGTGGCAGCTGTTGGCAAAACTGAAAGGAAGCAAAGGCCACACACACACACAAACTGCTGCCCAGGATGCTCGGTAAGATTTTTGAACCCTCTTTGGTTCTATCCCCATAAGCTTTGCTGTGCCTGGGCTTACCAGCCTAACATAATGAAGCTGCTATCTATCTGTCTGCTGGTAGCTAAAATGGCCATCACAAAAACTGTCTTATTCATAAGCTTCCTACAGTACAACTGTGGCAAAATATAATGAACAATATCTATGAAATGGAGAAACTTACAGCCAGGATATTTCAGACACATCCTACACTTATGGTGTACAGTAGGTGTGTAATGTATGTCGTGAACAAAAGGGACAATTTTGTGCCTTCACTTACTCTGTACATGAATGACATAGCTGACCTAATGCTATAATTCTGTTACCTTTAATGTCACTGTAGGAATGTATGTACTTAATATGACATTGCACAGTAGCATTGTGCTACTGTTCTGTGTTCCGTTCTGTGTTTTATATATAAAGTTCAATACAATACAATTAAATAGAGGAAAATGTATGGTCCTCTATCGTTAACCGGCCAGTTAACAGTCGAGAGGTTGCTAGGGCGACCGTGTAAACCTCAAGAGCGAAGCTCGAGAGGATTACGTCAGCATAGCAACCTCGCGGGCGGTTGCTGATGACTGGTTGCTGATAGAGGGACCATACATTATTTTATAGTGTATGGTCCCACGTAAAAAGGCTGCTTACTTTTTGATAACTAGTCACTGCCGTGGCCATTCAGTCCTTCCCTAACCACTGCTGTTCATCCCTCGGTTCCCTGCTGAAAAAAAGCGCGCACATGCGCAGACCAATCGCTGTTGTTAACCTATCGATGTGACGTAGCATCAATAGGTTAACAACATATCTGCGTCACATCGATAGGTTAACAACCTTAGGAAATTATGATTTCCTAAGGTTAACAGCGTTCTACCATACATTATATAGAGAATAATGGATAAGTAAGTGTGAGTTATGGATTTATTCACACACCCGAGGTGTGTGATGACCCATAAACCTCGACAGCAAAGTTCGAAAGGTTTATGAGGTCATCACACACTGAAGGTATGTGAAAAAATCCATAACATCAAACTTACCTATCCTTTATTTTTCATAATTGTTGGTGTGGAGGTTTAGACTGTATTTCTAGCAGCTTAAAAGAAAAATACTTTTTTTTAGCTAGAGTGCAGTTTTATTTTTGAAGAAATTGAACTGCACATGAATGAAACACAATTGAAAATACTGCAGTTGAAATACTTTTTGTGAAATAATGGAATGCAATAGTTTTAAAGTCTTTTCTTTGGGGAATGTCATATCAGTCAGATTTCAGGTTATTATGAAGTGTCATATTAACTGGATTTTGGGTTATTATTGCCTTTGGAGCAGAATAACCCAAAATCTGGTTGATATGCATTTTTAACAAAACAGTAATCCGGCTGATATTTACGGTCACCAGTAATTATTAAAAACAAACCAAAAAACGATGCACAGTTATGTGATCAATCTCAACCAATCAGGTTTATTTATTTTTCACTACCATTTTAGGAGGCAGAGACAATGAGTACTATATGGAGGAGTCTCATCTGGTCAGGTCAAAACAAGTATGCGGTTTGTGTTCATCACCTTACAGCAGAATGCAACTCTGTTTAATAGAAGATTTCTGTTCTGCTGAAGCCTTGTCAGTCTGTTCTGTGCAAGGCTTTGAATACCCTTGATGCCTTGCACTGGAGTTGAGGCTTTCGAGTGTATGCATGTGGTTTGGAGAGAGCACAGAAACTAAACAAGTTGATATGTATTCTCTGCTAACATTCTTTTATGCACACAGCTCTTCCTGCAAACTACCTCTTCAGTGTGCTACCCGAGTATAGTAAATTTCATTAGTCTCCCCATTTGTTTCACTTGGAACAATTTTGTGAGCAAAGTCTTGTGCTAAATCATGCAGCACTGTGTACTGGTGGTTTAGTGATGTGAACCCTTTTCCACTGGCCTGAGAGCTCAGTTGAGACCCACTGAACCCGTAATACATTGGATCTGAGCTAAGTTTTTAAAGGAAAACTGAGCTAAACAGTGCCTACAATCACCAGGGCTGAATAAAATGCTTGATTAACATACCCTGTAAAGTTTACAATGATTGCGTCTAACATCTGAAAAGTTATTTTTTGTTTGTAATGTGGTCCTGGATGTGCCATTTGTAAGGTGCCACCGCACCGGAAGACAGAGTGTGACCTTAGTACCTCCCGAATCATCCTGTCCTTTGCTGGAATGCTTGTTCATGACGAGCGAGGCACATTTACACGGAGTAAAACTAAACTATATCCCATGAAGAGGTCTGAGAGCTGTACCTCTGCAAGCAATTCCTGTTGAAAACGGAGTAGTGTAAGGTGGTTAAATTTGTTATTAAAAATTCCATCTCCGAGTTTGGGCATGCACAGAAGGCACTGTTTTGCTCAGTTTTCCTTTAAGCTAGTTCTCCATTCATGAAGACATAGATAGATAGATTGTAATGACTTCTTTTAGTTGAAGAGTGAACTTAAAACAAACCTTTCGATAGGTAAAGCTATTTAAAACTTTTGTATTTTTCAGAGCTCAAAGTTAAGTACAATAGATGAACAAAAATTATGTCAGAGAATACACAGACACTTTTAATATGCTTCAGAAAAAGTCTGCAATTGCATTTCATCTAAGCAACATAAAGTGCACTGAGCTCTCAGTTTCTTCTGGTGATCTGCGGCTACAGTATTTTTAAATCCTACTGGCATAATAATGCAAAGCCTTATGAAACACTATACATAAGTAAACACTGACTAAAGCTAGAGACACGGTCAACTTAGCTATGTGGAGAATTGAACTCCCAGACTATTTCTATTTATTTATTTCAGTACTCGGAAAACCATTTGAGCTCAGAGCTCTTTACATGGGTTCCATGCCAGGATATTTCAGTACAACAGATAGGTGAAATTATACAAAGGATTGCAGAAGTACAAAGGTAAACAAACACGATTATATATTAAACACAGTACAGGTCACAGGAAAACAACAATTTTCAGTGCTCAACCGTGAAACCAGCCAGTTGTCAGCAAACAAGAGGTTGTTTGGAGCGTTGCTAAGTGCTACAGAAAAAAAAGAATAAAGGGGTGAAGGGGAGGAGCCCAAGTGTAATGTGCAAAAGGAGAGCGCAATATCAGTATAGCAGTAGGGAACGGAGGGAGGTGACTAGATTGGAGGCAGAGGGTGCTAAGTGTGTTGGGGGAGCAGGAGGGCCTACTCAGTGGAGAGAGGGAAGGGTTGAGGGGGTAGGGGATGGAAGTATTGAGGGGGGTGGAAAGGTGGTGCTAGCGATGGCAGGCACATCGAGATTCGCGCATCATAAGGAGCTTCATAACCCTCATAACTTCATACATTTCTGTGGACTTTTTTTTTTTTTTTTTTTTTAAATACGGCTTACTCAGGATAGCCCAGCTGAGATGCAACATCTTGTATTTAGTTGGGGCTTGTTTCTAACCAATATTCAAAAACAAAAGTGGAAACTGGAGCATTTTCACAATATGTCACAATATTTTCACACAACATTTTAACAGGGTTACGTTAATGGCTGGAAATCCTTGTGTACAACTGAACATTTATAAAAGTTAAAAGATTCATAAAAGGAAAAAAAAATTCAGTTTAATAATAGCATTAAGGTACTCCAGGGGTTGAGTTACCTTTGCTACCTTCGGCAGCACCTCATATATCATGATCTGACTAGAGTCAGATTAACTGACAGTTACCCAACACATGATCATGCCTTAATGCTTAATTACAGCTTGGATGACTGAAGCATAACCAGGCTGAGTGACCTGCTCATTCCACAGAGTGAGCCTATGGCTACTGGGGGATCTGAACCTGGGAGACCTGGTGCACAGTTCTGTTCTCCAACCCTTGGGCCTAAGTTTTTTCCCTTTTTTTTTTTTTTACACTTGTGTTTTTGGCCCAGAAGGAATGTAATTTTGCCAACCCTTCCAAGAATACATGTTGGTAATATTTAGCTTTTTTGTTAGGGTGGGGGTGCAGGGCAGACAAAGCAGAGTCCTGCCATGTGCAATTTGTTTTTTTAAAGTGTTCTACCTAGAGCATCTACAGGCCTGTAAGCAAAAATAAAAAAGCCACTATTTTCTGATGCTTGATCAGCGGCCTATATGAAATGAATTGTAGTGGCCTCAGTACAGTTGCTAATGGAAAAGTGATTACGTTATTAAAAAAAAGGATCACAACAGGCACTCCTTGGCATTGTCCACAGTCTCAAACAACAGGCATGAAGTTTGAACTAATCTCCCATCAACTAGAAAACATCCATGCACGACACTGGTTAAGACTCACTGGTAGACCAGTACAGACAAGACTGCAACATGGCCGCCCACGGTGTAGCCATCGTGTGGATGACTAGTCCTAGTGCTGTCAGTCAGGCACATTTCATAGTAATGATTATTCACCTCAAAAATTAAAAAATGAAAGAAAATGAAGGGTTATTTGTATTTCACATATTCAAAATAATGAATAGTCACCTCAAAAATTAAAAAAAGAAAATGAAGTATTATTTGTATTTCACATATTCAAAATAATGAATATTCACCTCAAAAATTAAAAAAAGAAAATGAAGAGTTATTTGTATTTCACATATCCAAAATACTGAATATTCACCTCAAAAATTAAAAAAGGAAAGAAAATGAAGGGTTATTTGTATTGCACTGCTATCCACATCCCTGTTCTAGTTAGAAGCAAGCCTTATGAGGTTGAGGTTTACATTAACAGCGAACTGTCAAGCTCTTTCTTTCTTGCAGGGTTACAAGTTGCATCCAGTTGCCATTATCAGTAATCCCACTGAGCAGCCACACATCACTTTGTATCATTAGCTGCTGCAAGCCTTCAGCTCCTGCCAAATTTCTTAAGTGCACTTTGTGCATCTGTGTGGAAATGTTTCAAATCCCTGACTGGAGGTGTGGCACACGCATAATTATCCTGTGAGCAGAAGAGTGAGTGTGTGTGTGTGTGTGTGTGTGTGTGTGTGTGTGTGTGTGTGCGGCGTGTGTGTGTTTGACTGCGCATATGTATGTTTCTGCTGGATGGAAGTTAGCCCCCCTTTGAGGTCCAATTCCAACTGATATCAGAGTGTCAGTTATTCCACTGCCAGTTAGTTCACAAATGCTACTGCTGCCTACTAGATTTTTCTTACTATTAAACCAGTGCGATTTTGCTAGTCATACTGATATTGAAGGCAAAGAACATGCTGTAGCAGGAGTGTCTCCGACTGTAGAGCTGTGACGATTTTTTGTAACTAGCAAAGAAAAATGATCCCAGGGTGTGCAATTTTTCTCTACGCACTTTGTATGTTATGACCATCCCTGTTAATTGGCCACAAGCTCTAGTTTCCTGTCAGCCCTCAGCCGCATTTGGGAGTTCTATTGGAAGAGCCACACTCTGTCATTCCTGTCCTCCAGTGAATACAAGCGCTCTCTATAAATGTCCTCTGCCTGGAAAATTGAGGTCTTGCTTGACCTAGATTGGTTAAATCTGCTGCATTTTCGAGCCTTTTGGGAAAGAGGCTGAGGACTAATATGCACCGGTACATGTGCTGACACACTTTCCCATCCATTATTATGTAAATTCTGAATAAAGTGTGCCACAGATAGAAAAGATATCAAGGACAAAATTGCTAGAATCTGCTTTTTCGACTCTAAATAAGCCATTTACAAGTTGCATTAAAACAATCTTAAATGTCTAATGGCTGTAAATGTAAAGAATTTCAATGCACTTTTTTCCTGCATCTTGAACAATTACAGCTTTTAGAGGCTTCTGAAAGTTTAATACTGAATGCATAATGAATAGGAAGTTTGCATCCACCTTGCCTGTATTATAACAGGAGCAGTTCTACATTCGTTTATAGGCAGCTTGCTTTTCAAGGCTCAGTTCTCTTGATGAAATTTTATATCGTGCGACCTTTTCAGGAGTCACTGGATCACAAATATTCAGCTCAATGCACTGATGTCCCTGTTACACAATCACCTTGTATTTAAAGCAATTTTAGCTCCCTTGTGTTACGCAACACTGTAGACGTTTAAGGGTGAGAGAAGTGGGCCATTGGCAAACTGGGTTTGGTTTTGATACCAGGTGCCCATCATCTGTTCTGCTTTAATGTGATATGCTGGGGGCTAGCAGGCTGAAGTAGGTATACAACACCCAGACTCCAGTCACAACCAACCCTGCTTTCCTGGTCCCCAAATAACATCTTTTTGGGTGAAAAGAAAAATGCCAGCTCCTGTAACTGTGTCAGGAGTGGACAGCATCTTTGCAGAAACCCTTCTCTTTAACCCTACTTCCCAGACTACAAAACCACAGTAGTAAGTTCCCCTTCTGAACCCGGTCCTTGATTTGGGGGGCAGTAGGAGATAAATCCAGGCTAGCTAAGTGGATCCCACTCCAACAGCATGAAATCCTGATAAAAGTTGGTATACCATTAGTATAACAACACATTACAGTGACACAAGAAGAGTGACCACTGCACAACGACAGCACTGTTAGCGAGAGGTGGTTAATGTCGACAGGTGTTCTGCGTCGGCAGGCAGGTGTATCTGATGAGGTACCCAGTTAAAAGAGCTTGGCTGTGAAAGAGCGCAAGGAACAGAAAAGAGCAAGAGCTTACCAAGCTGCTCCCATGGCAGAGTGGGTTAAGGCAGCAGCAGCTCAGCCAGCACAGAGCGGGAGACCAGGGTTCTGTTCCTGGTCTCTCGACCATGAGGTTTCTTTTTCCTCTCTGTCGAATTGTAAAATTTTTTTACCGACAGCCGTGGAAACAGTGATTCCACAGCCCCACTATTTCTTCTTTTCTCTGAGATCTGCCTCCCCTCAGAGTTGGATATTTTAGTTATTGGGGGGGGGGTGCAACACCCCTGCATAAAAATCAAGTTGTAAAATGTTGTTCGGAACAATGGCAGCCACCCCCCACATTACAGCACGGTGCTGTGGTGTAGTTCGCTGAAGCATTCGCTGGTGTTGCAACGTGTCCTTGTATTGGATGTTGATGTGCTGCTGTCGCTGTGTTGGATGTTGTTATTTCTGTCGCTGCAACTTGGTGGAAGCATAAAAGTCTGTAGTCTGAATGGAGTGAGCAGGTACATGATGTGGAGGCTGGGGCCCACGTAACTGCATCTTAAGAGACACTATGCAGACTGACTGGGTCAGCTAGCCTAGTGTCATATTTATTTTTTTAATTTATTAGGTACAGGCAGCTGCACTAGACAATCAAATGTCTATGTTCAGGTATGACCTGGGATGTTACAACCAAATTAATAATAAAATAAATAACAATAAGATCAAATATATATATGAGAGTATTGGCAGTTGATGCAATTGCTCTCCTCCCTTCTTCCTAAGCATTTTCCTATTCACTCCGTTCAGACGACAGCATTTTACAGAAGGAGGGGGGTCAGCTGAGCTAGTCCAGATTTATCTCCTATTGACTTCCCCCAATTAAGGATCAGAGTTCAAAGGGGCACCTACTAACTACTGTGGTTTTGCGGACTAGAGGGGTCAAGTTATGGAGAGGTTTTCTACAAAAGACACTGTCACATTTCTGGCACAATGATACAGCCAGGAGCCAGTATTTTATTTTTCACAAAATAAACATTGGGGAGAGACAAGGAGGCAGTAGCTGTGGGACAGTCCAGGCCACTTAGGAAGGCAGTGTTGAAAGTGGTTTACAAGAAGTACAGGAACTCTACATATGAAAGGAAAACCTTCAGGGGTAAATTTTCTTAAAAAATGACGATTAGGTGAGTTTTAGAGATCTTTGGAGCATAAATGTTTATAGATTTATGAGCAGTTTTTATTTAAATTTTATTTATAAAAGCTTTGCTTTTTCATCAAAGAGGCTGGTATAGGGTTGATCATGGAATGTAAACAACATATTTATTAAGCCACTTGCCCACATGACCAGCTGTGTGGCTGAAAGAACTACAATTTCCCCACACAGCATTTGTGTTGCTTTTTGTCAACTGAGTACAGTTGTTGGTTTCTGAAGTATATAACGTCAGCATGTTTGTTAATATTGATCATACAAAAAAGGGACATTCAACAGCAGTTATTTATCTTCAGCTGTCTAGTACTATTAAGTTTCATTCAGATAAGCAGAGAGAAAATAAAAATTGGAATTCGTTACATTAGGCTCTGTGTCTGTGGATCGGATGCCCCCCTCACACTCCCATTTGGTGCACTGACGTTGGTTTGTTATTTGGAAGCATGGGCAGTGGTAACTTTGCCTCCTAGGTGTGGTGTGATGCCTGTACCCTAAAAGCTACCTAAACAGCCTTTTTCTGGCATGCACCATTCTCAAAACCCTCCAATGGAAGTAAAGCCCACAGACCCACAGGGAGTACTTTTAAATAAAATAAGCAGGCAACTTAAAATCAATTATGTATCTTTTTTGGCAAGTTTATTGCAATGCTGGTGATCAGGAAATGTTTTAACCTGACCACACCGATCGGACCCAGTAACTGCTCTGTACATGCAATGGGATGATGTAATTCTGGCAAGTCATATAGTGCACTGTAATGAAACCTTATGAAGCCTAATGTTTAATGTATAAACTTAGCACTTTATGTTTACCTGGTCATCTATGTCGATATTTAACTTGTACATTAGTCCATTATGTGCAAGTTAAATATCGATATAGATAACCAGGTAAACATAAAGTGCTAAGTCTGTACATTAAACAGACTTCATAGGGTTTCATTACAACGCACTACATGACATACTGGAATTACATCACTCCATTGCACGTACAGTGTCGTCATGGGGTCCAATTAGCGTGGTCAGCTTAAAACATTTCCTGATTGCCGGCATTGTAATAAACTTGCCAAAAAGATACATAATCATCGATTTTAATGTACCTGTTTATTTTATTTAAAAGTACTCCCTGTGGGCTTCACTTCCATGGGAGTGTATGGGGAATGGTGCACGTCAGAAAAAAGCTGTTTAGTAGCCTTTTTAGGTAGCCCGGACCATGCCCCCGGTGCAATGCAAACTGTAATCAGTGTACACCTCAGTCATTCAGCACTACTATGCACCAGTTAGAAGTTTTGTGGTGCCGTGTAATGCCAAACACTGTAGGGTTGGGCTTGTGATTCACAAAGAGAGAGAGAGAGAGAGAGAGAGACTGTGAGCCAATTAGTAAAACCTGAAGCCGCAGTATTTGTTACTAACCATATAGTTTTTTCAGCAGTAATGTTCATCTGGCAAAAATATCTAGACACACATTTTTCATTTTCTTTCATTCCTCAGGCAAGACAAGGGATACAAAAGGTTTTAAAAGCTTGCTCTTGGGCCATACCCGCCGTGAAAAAAATAAATATCTTGGTACAACGTTGTGCTGTTTACCATCAAAAACATGTGGTAGCACTACCCTAATACATCCACAGTACAAATCTAGCTTGTACGTTCAACAGGTAACTTCAGCAGAAGAGATTAAAAGACTACGAGTGGTTGCCATCTTGAATGATGTAAATCATTAATTACAAAATTAGCTGTTCTGAGGAAACTAAAAAACTCACCGAGCATGAATCTTAGATGTCAGAAATACATTTAAAAACTGTATGATTAAATGTTTTACTGACTAACAAATGTGGCTGCTTTAAAAATATGAAAACATTAATATGCTATATGACATGAAGGCATCTATTCTGTACAGAAAAGGGGTCTCCTCCAATTTGGTGCACTTGTGTTACATTTTGCTGGGCTTACAATTGGGGTCTGTACTAGGCAATTTTGGAGTTGTTGTCCACCAGTAGGAATGCTGCCATTTTATTACTCATTTTATAAAACACTTATCTTATTGCAGGTTTTCTGCCTTTCTACCAGGGGTGTTTGAACAGCCATACCAGAATATACCCAGCCATGAAGAATACAGGACACTGAACATGAGATTCCAAAGCGGGAGGAGTGTTTTTTAAGTTTTCTCTTCATACAGGCAGTACAGTGGACCGGGTGCTTACCACAAGAAGTCATGATTTTACATAAGGTTCTGGATTCCAATGAACAAGGGAGGACAATGGGTTGAAATAAAAATGAGATTCGCACTGTGATTCACAGATAGTGAACTGTGCCCAGCAGAAGCAATGATATTCATCGAAATGAAACCTCTCTTTGCACTCAGCATTGCTTGTTGAAAGCATGCTAACAACTAGTAGTAAGGGTTTCAGCCCCGTCAGGCAGGCAACAACTGGCTGACTCTTTATGTATGCAAGTACTGCATGCTTTTTAGGAAGTAGAAACCTGTTTGTGAGTTATTTGATCTCAGACTCTCCCTATTTTAAGGTCTCTAATGGCCCGTTGTCTATATTTAGTTCTCCAAGCTGATTTATGGGACCTTTATATTGATCTTCTCTGAGATGTCTAACTGCACCTCCTCATCTGATACCAAATGAAGTGAGCAGTCAACTGTCCAGATTATCAACAAGGCATTATCTCTGGAGTTTTTTTTTTTTTTAAAATGCTAAGTATAACACCATTAAACTCATGCAATTCTACTGCACTTCTAGCTTTCACAACCGCATCACCTGGCTACTGTTTCATGCTGGTTAAGCATGCAATATATCTTGACAAGATAAGTTTCACTCTAGGCAGTGTCATTGTTTCTTGCAGTATCTCAGACAAATCCTTCAATTCTTTCGGTGCATCCATCACGATAGCAAGATCCGGAAAAAAACAGAGGACAGAGTTCCAACCAGGCCACTAAATTTAGCTTCCTCCCTAGACTGAGGATTGTTATCCTAAGCTGCATTTGTGAAGTGCCCAAACAGAGAAAAACTGGTTCACACAGCATGCATAGTACAGAAACTAGATGCCACCCAACTTACATCACAAACCACTGCTGATATTCTTAATCTCTACATGAACAGAGGATGCAGCCTCTGCAAGTTCCCTCTGGTTTTTGGGAGAGAGACTGCTCAATGCATACAAAGAATTAATAAAACAATGAAACTGGTTAAAACCAGAACAGGCATTTACAACATCCCTACAGCGAGCCCGGCCATCGTCCAAAGTGACTTCTACCATTTTAGGAACACTGCCTGGATCCGAACCCTGTTACTGGCTGAAGATCTTGCCACATTAGTGCATACCTTCATCACGTCTAGACTGGACTGCTGCAATGCTCTCTACCTAGGGCTATCTGGAGGCAATGTCTGCTGTCTGCAGCTGGTGCAGAATGCAGCTGACAGGCTGTTAACTGATGCAGTAAGATCGGATCATATTACACCTGTTCTCCGTGGACTGCACTGGCTGTCGATAAGCTGGAGGATTGTCTTCAAGGTCAGGTTACTGACCTATAAATCCCTACGTGGCCAGGGACCAGACTACCTGCAAGACTTCTTGGTTCTTCATTACCTGACTCACTCTCCGTTCCTCCAAGGGTAGCCTCCTAATGTTGCCAAGGGCTAGGCTGTGGCATTCAGGTGATCGGGCTTTCTCAGTTGCCACGCCAGCCCTGTGAAACTCACTGCCAAGCCATCTGAGGGAGGCACTCTTGGTGGAAACCTTTAAAAAGGCCCATACAACATTGTTATTTGGTCAAGCCTTTGAGCTGTTTAATGGAATATATCTATATATTTTCTGACAGTTCTGACATATAGATAGGTCATATGTAACCTGTTTAGAGTTATTTCATAGTATCATAGTAAAAGCCAGCAGAATAGGCCCCCTGGTCTATTGTGTCTGCTCAGAAGCTAGCCCCCTACTGGGAGCTCGCTCCTCCACCCCCCCAGCCCCAGAGGTGGTCTTTCCCGGCTTCAGTATCCCCCTGTACCTGTCCCAACCCTTCTTGAATCCTTCCACTGTGTTGTCTTCCACCAGACTCCTGAGCAATGCATTCCATTACTTTATTTGTTTATTTTGATTTTATTTTAATGTCTGTTTCCCTGCAGGTTGACTGCTGTTGTTTTTCTATGTCATTATGAATCGCACAGTGCTTTCAGTCTTCAGGAAGGAGCACTACAGAAAATGAGCCTTGGCTCAGCATGCCTTTCCCGGTCACTAACGGTTGCAAAAAAACAAATAAATAAATAAAATAAAGTATCTATCTATCTCTCTTTAAGGCAGTGCCACACTACTAGGTATGGACAATCAAAGAGACAAACGAGAAACAACAGACTTGGCACCCATCATGACACTAGCCCCATCTGAAGAGAAACCGAAGAATTACAAAAAAAAAAAAAATACCTCTGTAAAAAACATGATTTCAAAGTATCAATAATAGCCCTGTTATAGTCAAAGCATTTGTACTAGGTAGTTCAACCAAATCCAGAAAAATAGTTGCAAGTTGCACAGAGTCAGTCAGCCCTGATTTAATATGGATAATAAGAGAATTTAGTAGTGGACTCATCAACAAAGACTGATATTCTGGACTCCTGCAACAGAATCTGGTGTACTGCATAACCCGCTTATGCATTTCTGATGCAATACAAGATATAATATCGCATTTCTGATGTAATACAAGATATAATATCAACACAACTCTCCCAAAACTGTAATACTCTCCCAATATCAAGACTGTTAGCAAACAGAAGATCACTTGAACCAGAATGAGTTAGAATAAGGCCTATCAGACTTTGCAATGTAGTATGCTGTAATGAAGATCTGGGTGGTTGTTTCAAGTGCAGATTTGTGTTGCTTACCTATAATATTTTATATTAATAACAGTTTGCCCATTGTAAGATACTGTTCGCAATTGTTATGCGCATGAGAATTCTGATATTCCCACATTTTTTTCTTTAAATGCTTCATTTTTATTTATTTAGCTTTTGTTTACCAGGTAAGTGCACTAGACAGTCAAGTACCTATTTTCAGGTGCGACCCAGGAGAATTACAAGGTAGAGGCAATAACAATTCAGAGACAAGGTACAGCAATCAACAAGGTACAGTCAAGTACAGGCAGTAACAAACACAATGGCAAGTACAGAGTCAAGGCGTGGCAACAACAGGAGGCAGTCAAGGAAGCAAACATTTATCAGCAAGATAGATTCAAGGGATACACTATACACATGTGGCAAATGCACATAGTCATTGGGACACAGGTCCACCATACAGGGTGGGGGCAGCTAAGAGCAAGGGCAGGAGGATGCTTGTTTTAAGTAGCACCAGAGGGAGGACCTGAAGCAAATGTGGGAGGGGGCAGCCCTTACATGAGCAGGGAGTAGGTTCGAGGCTCTGGGAACGAGGGCCATGAAGGCACGATTCCCTGCAAGAGAATGAGTTTTGGGAACCTTAAGAGCCTGGGAGTCACTGAATCTCAGACGGTAGAAGGGGGGGGCAGGCTTGAGCAGTTCAGCAAGTGCCGGTGGGGTGGATGTTCTGATGATGTTGTCTATAACAAAGGATTGGTGGTTACTGGGGGAGAGCCGCCCTAGCCTGGAGTAGAGTTGATAGTTGATGGGTGAGGCAGGGGACTGACAGGACGAAGCGACATATGTTATTGTATGCTGTGTCCCATTTTGTGAGCCAGGTTTTTGGAGTGTTCACGAAGGAGGTGAGCCCATAGCTGAACATGGGGAGAAGAACCCCTTTTGCAAGTGTAACCCCCCTGCAAATGGGGGTTCCCAAAAGACTTCCAGGAGCTTGCTTGAATGCTCCAAGCCTGAATGGTGTTTGGCATTTAAGCCATTTATCAGTGAGTGTTTTTAGAGCCTCTGGTACTGTCTCTTTAAGAGCTGTCTGCTTGCAGACATAATTAGTTGTATGGGGGACTGTGTGCTTCTCTGAGTACCACTTGAGCTGCTGCAATTCACTTTATTTTGCAGTCACTAGGAGTGCAAAGGGAACCTATCTGAAAGATGTAACTGTTTGCCAGAAATTATTTAGAGTAATAATGAAATTACAGTTTGTCTAACCTGCTTTCTTTGCAGTCAGAACTGTGTCTGCTAGTTCCCCATTCTAGTTTTGAACTGCTGAACTGGACCAATCAGTGTGGGTAGTAGCTAGCTCTAAAATGGTGCCTTGGACGAATCAGAACTTGGACTCATAATCTGAGCCAGCCACAAGAGGATTGTATGGGCAGTGACTCTGGGAGATGTAGTTTAGACTTCAGTGCCTTTTGGACCAACAGCAGCAGTCTATTGTGGTGACAGCCAATCCAGTCAAGAACTGGGAGGAACTCAAAGGAAGTGCCCAGTTTTGTCGGTTGGAGCTTCAGTTGAGCTTTGGCAGTGAAGAAGGAAGGAGCCCTGTGCTTTTTCAGTGTGCAGTTTTAGTCAAAAAACGTGTGTAAGGCCCAGAGTTCAGGTCTGCAGCTTGTGTAACAGCTTGTTAGGACTGAATCCGTCCTGTGAAAAGAATCAAAGGATCTCTGAAGAGTAGAAACCAGGCTCACCCTGTAGAAGACTGGAAGAATTGCTGAAAATTGCACTCGGTCTGTCAGGAACTGAATCTGCTGTGTGTTCTCCCGGGTATTGTGCAGTAATTGCGATCGGGATACAGATGCGGCCTGCCTGGTATAGTACTTTCTTTTATATGGATGTGTGAAGAGGGTTGTGTACCTCAAGTGAGCCCTGCTGACATTGAAGGACCCTATCTTATTTGGAGGTCGTGAGTACTAATTCAGGGTTGCTCCCTGTTGAATTGCCACATTAAATCCAAATGGAATTACTGTACTGCTGACTGTTTAATTCTCCTTTCTCTGTGTGAAAGGGCCCCTACCAGCTACCACAGGTTTGGACTAGCCACTAGGGCTTGGGTACCCAGGGACAGTAACTGATAGGGATAGGCCTGTGCACAGAGCCATAGGTAGATTATTAGAGTGATAAGCTAATTAACCTGATTTCCCCTGTCCTTGTTATATCCCCTAAATAAATCAGAGCTGCTTGTTTCAGCAAAGTTATACTGCCTGAGGTATTTGTCTATGTTAAAGTACTGTACTGTGATTGTTGCACTGTATCTCATTTCTACAGGAGGTCCCAGTGCGGAACCAGACCTGGGGTAAGTGTATACTGTGAAGGTAATTCTGATATATTGTGTGGGCCACTAGTGGGAAGAAAGGGGTTGCAGTGTCCCAGAGGGCTGTGACCAAGTTAGTTTAACTATTGCAAACCCTGACCTCTGGGTGGAGGCACCCGCCATTGGATCCAGGCCCTCAACCTGTTAGTGGCAAATCAGGCAGGGTAGTAGCCCTGGGATAGCGCCATCTGGGGTTACATCTTGGAGGCTCACCGCTGGGATTGTGTGTCCTCTAGTGGCCATATTTACGTAACCACTGTTAAGAAAAAATGGGTACCCGACAGAAGTGGCTGTGCACCGGCTGGTGGAGTGGTGTACTGGGAGGAGATCGACCCCAAAATGCTATGCTTATCCTGGACATCCCCTGGGTATCAATACGGACACTGTGCAGGAGTACTTTCCAAGGTGGAAGGTTTACAAAACCCTGTGGTGGTGGGTCGGCATGCTAATCTGCTCACCCACACTTTCCTGGCCCTAGTAGAGTTTAAGGATCCCATAGATAGCTCCAAAGTGCCACAGACCATTACCCCAGAGGAGCCCTCACTGCTTGAGAGTGATAACTAAGGACAGTAAAGACCGGGGAATCAGCCCCACCACTATCTGAAACTTTTGAGGAGAAATTTGCTGAATGGTTGCTGGGAGAGGGGAAAACTGTGGAGGACTTGAAGAAACTATTCTTGCCACCTGGGGCTGTTCCTCCCCCAACACCCTCTCCTGCTCCAGTGCCCGTAATGGTGGCTGAACCAATGCAGACTCCTATTTCTGCACCTGCTATTAGTCACGACTCTTACCGAAGGTTGAGGATCTTCTCTGGCACCCTCCCCACCCCCCAAGGGGAGGATGACTGGGAGACCTGGATAGACTATGTTGCCCCCCAAGTGCTAGAATGGCAATGCTCGGAAGGTAGGCTTGAAGAGGGTTAGTGAGAGCCTCCGAGGTCCTGCCCTGGCTACCATCCGCTAAACGGGCCAGTAACCCTGAAGCGACTGCACAGGCCTATCTTGAGGCCTTGGAGAATGTGTATGGGAGCCCAGATTCTGATGAGGACCTATGGTGGAGAGTAAGAGATGCACAACAGTACCAAGGGAGTTGTTGTCTGTGTATGTATCTCGGCTGGAAAAATTGTTGCAAGAATGCCTCAGAAAAGGTAGTTTGCCAGCGATTGAACTGGACGAACCAGGCTGGACAGGATCCTTAAGTCTGCCCCTTCTCAGAACTGCTGTTGCTTCAGTTACACCTGGCAGATCGACTGGAATCCCCACCCTCCTATGATGAGTTAATGAGAGAAATTCGAGGAGTTGAGAAAAGACGACCTCGGGAGGGACCTGCACCAATAGCTGCGGCTACGACCCGAGTGACTGAGGGTGACCCATCAAGTGAAGTTCGAGGCAGAGGTTGGCAGTCAATGAGTGCTCTGACAAGGAAAAGATATGTCACAATGGGGCGAACTGTTGAGAGAGATCGCGAATTCAAAAACAGTCCTTTATGAAGGCCACGCCTGCAAATGCGGGCCCTGACCTATATCCGACTGCATCTGCTATGGGGTGGGGTACCACCCATGTATCTCCTGCTGATAACAGCTCGAACTCGATTCCTTGACCATGGAAGTGGAGAAACTGACGAGATGTCTCCAAATGCTTATCACGCCGCAGACAGAGATGGCACCAAGGTTTCCAGTTAGTAATACCCCGCCCTGGCTCCCAGTGTGGCGCCTCGGCCAGCTCAAACCCAGAAAGTATGTTTTTGCTATAATTGTGGGAAAGATGGGCACATGAAAGGGAATGCCAGTCCCAAAAGACACTGACAAAGTTGCATATAGGCTACAAGGAGAGCTTCGGAGAAGAAATCAGTGGTTAAGAGGTGCACGACATGATCCCAGTGAGGGCACCAAAATGCTAATTCACGCCCTTTTGTGGCAAGGTCAGTTGCCCAGGCCCCACTACCGCCTCTCCAGACTGGTCCAGAATAGTGGGTCCTCCATGGAGACCACTGTAAAGGTGAACAGGTGTCTACAAGAGCTATATTAGACAGTGGCTCCCAAGTGACAATTATGTTCCAAGATTGGTATCAGAAGCATTTGTCAGACGTACCCTTACAACCATTAGAAGGACTGCATGTATGGGGTTAAGTGAGAAGGCCTACCCCTATTCGGGTATATCCGAATTGGCTGTCTTTCCCACCTCCGTGGCTGGAGTGGCCGAACAAGTAGAGACCCTAGCCTTAGTGTGTCCCCCACTGGACTGTATGATGGTGTCCCTTTGTTGATTGGAACAAATGCTCATATGTTCGGAAGGCTGGCACAGTTGTGTTATAAAAACAGGGGTCAAAGACTAGTAGAGCTTTAAGAGTTCCGGCTTTAATTAAGAAGGCCTATGAGGCACAGAGAGATGCTGAAAAACAGAACCAGAGGAACCGGTCGGAATTGTATGGAAGAAGGATCCTGAGTCTCTATCCTGGCGCCAAATGCCCAGTGTACCTTCAGGGAGAGGTCCATTATCAGAAAGGATGTTAAGAATAAAATATTAATGTTGGATGCACCAGGCGATGGAAAATTGCCAGAGGGACTGCTGGTCAAGCCTAGTATTTTGCCCGCTAGAGCCCATGCTTATGCCAGAAGGGTAATGGTCCAAGTTCATAATGTGTCTGAAAGAGACATTCGAGTAAACAGAGGTTGCATCCTGGCTAATGTGCATTGTGCAGACACTGCAGTGCTACCCAGCAGCAAGAGTTCAAGGAAGAATGACAGAGTCGCCTGACTTGTTTGATTTCGCTGACTCCGCTGCCAGCTGAATGGAAAGTGAAGATCAGTGAGAAGCTTGCCCAGAGAGACCAGGTGTTTTCTTTAAAGGAATGGGATGTAGGATGCGTGCAAGGAGCTGAGCACAATATCCGGCTGCATGACGAAAGACCATTTCGTGAGAGGTCTCGACGCCTGGCACCTGCTGACATAGATGATGTGGGACGGCATCTGCAAGAGATGTTAGCTGCTGGTGTAATACAAGAATCCAGAAGCCCTTATGCTTCCCCCATTGTGGTAGTGAGGAAAAAGAATGGAACAGTAAGGATGTGTGTGGATTATCGCACCTTAAACCAGCGGACTATCCCTGATCAGTACACAATGCCCCGCATTCAGGATGCTTTGGACTGCCTAAACGGGAGCAAGTGGTTCTCTGTGCTGGATCTCCGCAGTGGGTACTATCAGATCCCGATGGCCCCAGAGGACCGTGAAAAGACAGCCTTTATCTGTCCGCTATTTCTATGAATTCATGAGGATGCCTCAAGGATTTCAGGTGCCCAGCCACTTTTCAACGATTGATGGAGCGTGCAGTGGGGACATGAACTTACTAGAGTGCCTGGTATACTAGATGATGTTATTGTGTTTGGCAGCTCACTGGAGGAACATGAGAGCAGATTATTTAAGGTATTGGACCGACTGGAGGACTTTGGCCTTAAACTGTCCATTGATAAGTGTCAATTTTTTCAAACATCAGTAAAGTATGTGGGACACATAGTATCCACCGAGGAATAGAGACCGACCCAAGTAAAGTTGAGGCCTTGACCACCTGGCCACAGCCCAAAAATCTAAAAAGAACTGCAAAGATTCCTGGGATTCTGTGGTTATTATCGGCGCTCATCAAGGACTATTCAAGAGTGATCCGCCTTTACTTAACCTTACTCAAGGGTATCCCCAACCCACAAAAATACCAAAAGTCAGCGTCCCTCAAGACTGAAAGAGTGTATTTTCATCCGGTGAAGTATTTGGGGCCGCTGGACTCCTGATTGTGAGACTGCTTTTCATGAGATCATATATCAACTACCCATGCTCCAGTGCTGGCCTATGCCGATCCAAGAAAACCTTACGCCCTGCACACTGATGCTAGCTTGCAAGGGTTGGGGGCTGTGTTGTACCAAGAGCACGAGAATGGCCTGAGACCAGTGGCCTTTGCCAGTAGAAGCCTGACCCCATCCGAAAAGAACTATCCTGTACATAAGTTAGAGTTCCTAGCTTTGAAGTGGCTATTGTTGACCAATTCCATGAGTACTTGTATGGGGCTAAAATACTAGTAAAACTGACAATAATCTTTGACCTATGTGCAGACCTCAGCTAAGTTGGATGCCACTGGCCATAGGTGGCTTTCTGCATTATCTACATATGACTATGCTCTCGAATACGAGCAGGTCTGAACCACATAGATGCTGATGCTCTCTCCGGAGGCCTGTTCCCCAGAATGATTGGGTCCGATTGGCAGAACCTGACATTCGGCACTCTGCCGAAGTTTGACAGGAGGAACAAATGTCCACGGACGCAGTGGACTGCATGGTGGATTGCTGGGAGCCTCTGAGAATTGCATACCTGCTGCTTTTGCCACTTTTCTGCAATAGACATTGGTGCACTGCCTCAGCTGGACAATGACAGTATTCGGCGGGCTCAATCCCGCGATCCCATGATCAAAGCAGCTTTAGAAGCCCTCTATGCAGGAAAAGATGTGTCCAAATTACGCTCCACTGATTTGAGAACTGCACTGTTATACAAAGAAGGTCCTAAGTTGAAACTGATCAATAAACTGTTATACAGAGAAACAGTAGACAGAGGGGGACAAGTAGACAAACAACAACTAGTGCTGCCCACTGCCTTTCGAGACTCAGTACTGAGGTCCTTGCACAACCACATGGGCACCTTGGTATAGACAGAACACTTGACTTGGTGAGATCCAGATTCTATTGGCCTAAGATGGGGGCTGATGTGGAGCAACACATTGAACTTGTAGTTGCTGCTTACAGAGGAAAGCTTTGCCCCAGAGGGCTGCCCCTTGTTAACATCACCACCAGTGCACCCATGGAGCTGGTCTGTATTGATTTTCTAAGTTTGGAGTCAGATCAAAGAAATATCAGTAATGTGCTGGTGGTCACTGACCATTTCACGAGATATGCCCAAGCTTTCCCCACCAAAGACCAGAAAGCATCCACTGTGGCCAAAGTACTTGTAGAAAACTTTTTGTTCACTATGGGGCTCCACAAAGAATCCATTCTGATCAAGGGAGAGACTTTGAGAGTCGTCTGATCAAAGAGATGCTTTCTCTGTGGGAGTCGCGAAAGTCCAGAACCCTCCTTACCACCCCCAGGGGACCCACAGCCTGGACGTTTCAACGCACTTTGCTAGATATGCTAGGCACCTGCACCCAAAGGACAAGCCTAGATGGAGCCAACAAATTAGCACCCTGGTACATGCTTATAACTGCACCAAAAGTGATGCCACTGGATTCTCCCCTACCGCCTGATGTTTGGAAGAGAAGCTCGACTACCAGTAGATGTGTGTTTTGGGGTCTCTCCTGATGGGGTTCAGGCTGACAACTATTTACAGTATGTGCAAAGTTAAAGGCCCAGCTAACTCATGCGTACCAACTGGCTCAAACCATGGCTGCCAAAAGAAATCTGGCCAACAAAGAAAGGTATGATAAAAGGTGAAAGCACAGGAACTCCGGGAGGAGATCGGGTATTGCTAAGAAATCTGGGATTGCATGGCAAGCACAAGATTGCTGACAGATGGCACCATCTCCTCACATTGTAGTGGGCAAACTAGATGATCTGCCAGTGTACAAAGTAAGGCCTGAGAATAATTCAAAAGATGTAAAAACAATGCATAGAAATCATTTACTGCCCATTGGACAAATCTTAATTGAGTCTGAGCCCCTAGAAGATGCCCCCTCTGGACCAGTGACTAGAGCTGCTGCTAAGAAAAGATCAAGAAAGTCTGCACCTACAGAAGCAAAGTTAAAGTGTTCCCCTCCACAAGTCCCAGTTGAGCATGACTGTCAGTCCATATCGGAA
The DNA here is from genome assembly GCA_016271365.2 of Neoceratodus forsteri. Taxonomy (NCBI): domain Eukaryota; kingdom Metazoa; phylum Chordata; order Ceratodontiformes; family Ceratodontidae; genus Neoceratodus; species Neoceratodus forsteri. Next base: position 813,723,904 of record CM028131.1, read on the forward strand.
GAAAGTGAGAGTGACTTTGAATACTATCCTTCTTACGAACTGAGTCAATTGTTTCGGGGCAATCCCCTAGTCAATACTGGAGACAAAGCTGGGCCTTCTGGACTGTCTAAGCCCCAGCTTCATCCCTGGAGCCAATGCTCCCAGAAAGTGAAGTGCAAAGCATCAGATCAGATGAAATGGAATCATTGTGCATGGTTGAACTGTTTGAGCTTTCAGGGAGGAAATGATAGATTAGGGCAGACTGGTGATACACCCGAACAAGAAGAGTATTTTGAGTGCCCTGACAGTCCACTGCCAGTGTCCGAAAGCTTCCATGCGAGCCAAATGTTGTGGACTCAGAAACTGTAACTCCTGGAGCTGAAAGTGCCCCAAGTTCTAGCCTCTCTACCCCCATGGAGACTCCTGACAAGTGTGGACAATGCTGAAATGAGGCTCAGAGTGCAGAGACTGTAACAGTTCCCCCTAGAAAGACTGGTCGAGCTGTAAAGCCTGTGGTGCACCTCAGTTATGATTCCTTGGGAGGCCTGTGGATTTGCCTCTCAATGTTGTCCATAAAAGAGTGTATGTGTCCCCGAGCTCATTGCCCAAACTGAGCGTCAGTGCTAACTCAAGTTACTTGTGTTGCCCTCTAAGTATGGTGCCCTTGCCCGTCCCAGCCCCAAGGTAACTGATAGGAAGGCCCCTCTCTTCAGGTTTCATGTACAAGAGGTAATAACTTGAGTTATGGTACAATGTGTATGTAATACTGTGTAAAGTGACGTACTGCAATGTTTCAGAAATGTGTTCTTGGTAAAATGATATATTGACTGATGATTACATATGCGAGCCTAATGCAAATGTATATGGTTGCAGTTGAAACTTATGAGTACTTGCTTGACGGACGTCAAGCTTTCCCAGGCCAGGAAGGTGTAACCCCTGCAAATGGGGGTTCCCAAAAGACTTCAGGAGCTTGCTTGAATGCTCCAAGCCTGAATGGTGTTTGGCATTTAAGCCATTTATCAGTGAGTGTTTTAGAGCCTCTGGTACTGTCTCTTTAAGAGCTGTCTGCTTGCAGACATAATTAGTTTGTATGGGGGACTGTGTGCTTCTCTGAGTACCACTTGAGCTGCTGCCAATTCACTTTATTTTGCAGTCACTAGGAGTGCAAAGGAACCTATCTGAAAGATGTAACTGTTTGCCAGAAATTATTTAGAGTAATAATGAAATTACAGTTTGTCTAACCTGCTTTCTTTGCAGTCAGAACTGTGTCTGCTAGTTCCCCATTCTAGTTTTGAACTGCTGAACTGGACCAATCAGTGTGGGGTAAGCTAGCTCTAAAATGGTGCCTTGGACGAATCAGAACTTGACTCATAATCTGAGCCAGCCACAAGAGGATTGTATGGGCAGTGACTCTGGGAGATGTAGTTTAGACTTCAGTGCCTTTTGGACCAACAGCAGCAGTCTATTGTGAGTGACAGCCAATCCAGTCAAGAACTGGGAGGAACTCAAAGGAAGTGCCCAGTTTTGTCGGTTGGAGCTTCAGTTGAGCTTTGGCAGTGAAGAAGGAAGGAGCCCTGTGCTTTTCAGTGTGCAGTTTTAGTCAAAAACGTGTGTAAGGCCCAGAGTTCCGGTCTGCAGCTTGTGTAACAGCTTGTTAGGGACTGAATCAGTCCTGTGAAAGAATCAAAGGATCTCTGAAGAGTAGAAACCAGGCTCACCCTGTAGAAGACTGGAAGAATTGCTGAAAATTGCACTCGGTCTGTCAGGAACTGAATCTGCTGTGTGTTCTCCGGTATTGTGCAGTAATTGCGATCGGATACAGATGCGCCTGCCTGGTATAGTACTTTCTTTTATATGGATGTGTGAAGAGGTTTGTGTACCTCAAGTGAGCCCTGCTGACATTGAAGGACCCTATCTTATTTGGAGGTCGTGAGTACTAATTCAGGGTTGCTCCTGTTGAATTGCCACATTAAATCCAAATGGAATTACTGTACTGCTGACTGTTTAATTCTCCTTTCTCTGTGTGAAAGGGCCCCTACCAGCTGCCACGGTTTGGACTAGCCACTAGGGCTTGGGTACCCAGGGACAGTAACTGATAGGGATAGGCCTGTGCACAGAGCCATAGGTAGATTATTAGAGTGATAAGCTAATTAACCTGATTTCCTCGTCCTTGTTATATCCCCTAAATAAATCAGAGCTGCTTGTTTCAGCAAAGTTATACTGCCTGAGGTATTTGTCTATGTTAAAGTACTGTACTGTGATTGTTGCACTGTATCTCATTTCACAGGAGGTCCCAGTGCGGAACCAGACCTGGGGGTAAGTGTATACTGTGAAGGTAATTCTGATATATTGTGTGGGCCACTAGTGGGAAGAAAGGGGGGTTGCAGTGTCCCAGAGGGCTGTGACCAAGTTAGTTTAACTATTGCAAACCCTGACCTCTGGGTGGAGGCACCCGCCATTGGATCCAGGCCCCTCAACCTGTTAGTGGCAAATCAGGCAGGGGTAGTAGCCCCTGGGATAGCGCCATCTAGGGGTTACACAAGGGCAGCTGGGGTGAGGCAACTTTTGGCCCTGTACGCCACACCCAATTTACAGTTTGTGGCCTTGCAGGAATTGAGTATGTGCAGGGGGGATCCAGCTGAGGATCAAGAGTTACCCCCAGGTACTTGAAAGAGTCAACCACCCATACAGGGGTGCCATCAAGGACAATCCATGTATTTACTCATGCTTCTGACAATATCATTCCTTGTGGAACATTAGGACTTAGACCATCAACCTTATGGCAAGTACCACACCCAAGCGAGCCTTTTGTTACAGCCAAGGGTTACTGTCTTTGAAGTGCTCATATAGTTCTTTTGACCAGCAGACAGGAATGGAGCTTGGGATTTTACACTATGCAGAGCTGGTCACGGAGCGGGTTGATGGGGTGTCATATAATTCATCAGTGATATTTTCTATAATTTTATAGTCAGTGATGCTAGTGTTACCCATTTGTTGGGCATCACAACTGGAGAGTTGTATGCACCTGAAAGTTTGAGTTCATTTTGTTTTCTTTATTCTTTAAACATTTCAGGCAAAGTTGCTTGCTTCATATAATTGATGACCTGTTGTTCCCTTTGGTGTAATGTATATGTGTTATTACCTGTTGCTCTTCTGTAAATATTGTGCAACTTAATCAAGCTGCAATTTGACAATCTATTGTTCCTTGGCATACCATATTTGTAGCATTACCTGCTGTAAATGTTGTGCAATTTAATCATCTAATGTATTTAACTAATACCTTTGTACCTGTATGTATATTATTTGATATGCATCTGTAAATGATGTATATTTTTCACTTAAGGCTTGTAACTAATTTGGGGTTGCCCCTGTCTCGTCTCAGTGGGCCTACCCAGTCATCAAAATTTAAATAAATAAATAAAATAAATACATATTCAAACCTGCTGGTGTTGTCCTGAATATTTACAGATTCATTTCAATGGTACTGTTTTGAACATGTGCACAAATTAAGACCCAAGGGCACAGTTTGGCTGACTGCAAGAAATTATACATTTTTAAGCTTTGGTAAAGCACTGTCAGCAGGGCAGGCAGCACACACCGAGGAAGGCTTCCACATAAAGAAAAGCAAGCACAGTTTGGCTGGCTATAAGAAATACATTTGTTAAGCTTTGTTAACTCATTTTCACTTGGGCAGCCATCCTGTATCAGTTTAAGCAAAATGGATGGTTCAGATTTCATACAGAGTTACTGTAAGTAATGAACATTATATGATAGCAAAAAGGGTTTACTGCATTCCGATTGGTCAGTGGCTTCTTTTTTTTTTTGTACTTATATTTTATTGTTTTCTGTATAAAAACAATGCAATACATACACCTCATGTAAGACATCACATAGTTTCAAGATAATACATCCAATGTATGCAGGTTAAATTCATCTTTACATTCTTGCTTTAGAATGTGGGGGTATTCATTTAGATTTAATGTCCCAAACAGAATTATTAACCAGGATGAGCTGCACCCTACAAGACTTGGGTGACCCTTCTTGAAATAACATACCTCAAACAAATGAACTCAACCTCCTGTGTTGATGTGGTCTCCTCTCTGAACATTTCCTCCTACAAAAAACAGTGTTATCAGATAAAGCGCCCCAAAACGAACCTCCACTCATAGATTTGGAAGGGTGTGGTACTCTCAAGCAATGGGTAAATAAAGATAACTGCTTTACTTTAAATGTTAAGATCTTCCTCAGATTTATAAATGGGACATCAAGTTTTCCCCTTAGTACAAGCCATATACTGCAAACAATAAACTAAACTTTATGGCTATTACTTAAAAGCCCCCTATTATATGGAGGAAAATAAATATTTAAACCATCAGTTACCCCAGCATAATCAACAAAATGAACAGTGCTTTAAACAAAGTATAAAACTTTTAACCCAACATCTATGCGAGCCCAATGGCATTAAATTCTATCAGGAGAAATCTGAATTTCAGTCCTGATGCAGAAAATGAGTGTCTTAAGGCATAAACACTCAGGGTTCCTCCACCTCTGATTCCGTATCCTGAGGCATGGCCAGACGAAATTCACTCACTATGGCCTCTGTCTTCTTTCCCGCCTTGATTGGATCCATGTATTGATACGTCTGTCCACCATAAAACAAGTGGAGTCGAGCTGACATGAGCAAGGAATGGGACACCCCAGGCTCCGAAGCCTTGTCCTGATGCTGTAAATTTTTTTGCGCCTGATCCTAGTGGTGTAAGACATGTCTGGAAAAAGATGAACAGTTGCCCCCTGAAAGTTCAAATGGTCAGAGTCTCTGGTGGCCTGCAGAAGTTAATCTTGGACCCCCGCGCTGGCTGTAATCAATAGGGCCGTCTGAGGCATGGTGTCTCGCTGCTGCCAATCGTGGGGTACAATGCGATATGCCTGAATCAAGCTTTCTTCCCGGAGCTCCGATCCCATCTTCAGTGCCTTCGGCAACCACTCCCAAAGGAAGTAAAGGAGATTATCCCCCTCACAGTTCTCCGGTAGTCCGATGATCCTCACATTGGAAGCCCTCTGCGAATTCTCTAAGGCCTCCCATCTGTATTTTAATTGTGCATTTTCCTGAATGATTTTATTTGTTGCCGCCAAGGCTTTTGTGATGGATGATTCAGCAAGTGAGGCCGTTTTTACGACCTTCAGGATCTAACTACCTTGCTCTGCAAAACGAGTCAAAATTGACTCCACTTTATTATCAATTGCTTGCATTGAGCATTGAAGTGCTTCCCATGGGGGCTCAGTCTCCATCGTAGATTGATTTGCCACCTCATGCTAATCCGGCTCCACCAGCCTGGATTTTGAAGCACCCACAGGACCTTCATTTGTTCGACCCATTGATACAAGTAAGGTATCGGCAGATGCCGCAAGACCCATAGAGTACAATGCAGTTCAAAACAGAAAATGTTCTCCAGCTGAAAGTATAATTTATATATTTTGAATGTCCGTTTTGTGTACAGCCGATATGACACACGTCTGGTCAGTAGGTGTGCTCCACAGTGCCTATCAGTGGCCTCCTTGAACAGTGATGTTATCCCAGTACAATATTACTGTAACAAGGTCATGCACACCCGACCACAGCAAATTCAAAATGTATCACTCTGTCCTGTCCCCTCACTCTGTTGGCCCACCCGCCCACCCAGTGTAATCCTCATTAATTGAGAAAAAGCCACACAATGTCCAAAATCTGGCATAAAACCCAAACCATAACACGTAAAACAAACAAACAAAAAAACAACACCGGCAGCTGCCAATGCCTACTCTGTGTCTCAGTGTGAAGCACACTTCACAGTCATGTGCTGGGCTTCTAGCAGAATGTTACCTGGTCACCTTTATAGTCTCTCTCCTGTCATCACAAAGCAGCAAAATTCAAAAAGAAGAAACATTTATTTAAAAAAAAAACCTGTACAGTTAAAAACACCTCCTCCACTTGCATGCATGCTACAATCCCTTTCCACTGAAGACGGACTGACAGCTTCAAAAGTCAGTTCCTGAAATAGAAAATTCTCCCGGTACACCATGTATCTCATTTCCCCAAACAGGGCTGGTAGAAAAGTGAAAAGCCAAAAGGGGAGGTTGGGGGGGCAGAAAGACTGCAATGCAAGTGGGACATTATATATATAATGCTATGAGAGGGGAACCGAGAGAGACCACATTATCAGCACACAACTCATTCACCACAAGAGTGCCACCTGGTGGACAAACAGTATAAGGAACTCTTATCAGCAAACATGCCTCCACAGTAACAAAATTACAAAAAAAAAACAAAAAAAACTATGTATTCAATGTTTTTATTCCCAATGTAAATGAGCTATTGTATAAGAGCAACAATACACTCCAGGGTTTGTGTCATGCTGGGATAATTTCACTTCTCAGGTGTTGGGCACACTCAGCCTTTGGCCTTGTGTCCAACCACCCGGGGCGTGATGTTATCCCAGCCCGACACACACCCTGTCATGCATTATTGCATAAGTAAAATCACTGTTGGTTTATATAAAGTGACCAGAAAGCTAGGATGGGTGGCACACGCTCAGGTAGACCCCCACACTCCATGTAGAGCAAGCACAGTTCAAATGACTGCAAGAAATCATTTTTTGTAAACTTCAGTAAATCACTCTAGGACAGGCAGCCCACACCCAGGTAGACTCCCACACACATATTAAAGCAAGTGCAGTTTGGTTGACTGCAATAAATTTTTAATTTTTTTTTTAACTTAGTTAAATCACCGTAGGTTTACACAGAGATCAGAAGGGCAGGATAGAAACATAGACTTTGGCGGCAGATAAGGACCATTTGTCCCACCTAGTCTACCCATTTCCCTATCTACAGGATAAGCTGCAGATCCTAGTTAACCAACAACCTATTTCTTCCTACCCCCCACAAGAATTGCCTCATGTCTGTCCCATGCATTCTTGAATTATCCCACCGTTTTAGACCCCACAACCTCCTCAGGAAGGCTGTTCCATGTGTCCACCAGCCTCTCTGTGAAAAAATACTTCCTCACATTGCCTCTGAGCCATCCCACCATTATCTTCAAATTGTGTACCCTTGTCCTTGCACATCTCTTTTTCTGAAAGACACTACCCTCTTGGACTTTGTTGATTCCACTGAGGTACTTAAAAGTTTCTATCATGTCCCTGCTCTCCCTCCTTTCCTCAAGGGTATACATATTAAGCTCCTTTAGTCTCTTCTCATATGGCTTCTCTTGCAGACCCTGCACCATTTTAGTTGCACTCCTCTGGACTGCCTCCATCCTGTCTATGTCCTTGCGCGATGGGGTCTCCAGAACTGGGCCTTGTACTCCAGATGGGGTCTCACCAACTGTCTGTACAGAGGGATAACAACTTCCTGTTTTCTGCTGGTGATGCCTCTCCCTGTGCATCCCTGTATCCCCCCAGCCCTCCCTACTGCCTTCTCACATAGCTTGCTAACCTTAAGGTCATCTGATATGATTACTCCCAGGTCCCTTTCCATTTTTGTTGTTGTTACTACCTCCCCCTCCTTTGTGTAATCTTCCCCTGGGTTTTTGTTTCCCAGGTGCATTATTTTGTACTTCATTGCATTGAATCCAAGCTGCCATACTTCTGATCATTCCTCCAACCTTGCCAAGTCCCTTCTCATCCTTTCCATGCCTCCTTGTGTATCAACCCTGTTGCAGATCTTTGTGTCACCTGCAACGAGGCATACTTTTCCTTCCAGTCCCTCTGCAATGTCACTTATTAAGACATTAAAAAGGACTGGACCCAGTACTGAACCCTGCGGTACCCTACTAGTAACCCCTCTTTCTTCAGAGCTGACTCCATTTACAATTACCTTCTGTGTCCTGTTGTCTAGCCAATGTTTTACCCAGGCTACCACCCTGGGACCCACTCCCAGGCTGGTTAATTTAATTATTAATCTTTTGTGTGGGACTGTGTCATAGAAACATAGAAACATAGAAGTTCACGGCAGATAAGGACCGCAAGGCCCATCCAGTCTGCCCATTTCTTTTTCTACCTTATAAATGTGCCATCGGCCTTTGCTATGTCAGTGACCTATCTATTCATAGTCATTTGTATTGCTCCCTTATGCCTATCCCATGCCTGTTTGAAGCCCTGCACTGTATTCATAGCCACTACTTCTTGTGGTAAGCCATTCCATGCATCTACCACCCTTTCTGTGAAAAGAATTTCCTCACATTCCCCTTAATCGGCCTCCTCTAATCTCATGCTGTGTCCTCTTGTCCTTATTTTCTTATATTTAAACATGTTAGACTCTTTCACCTTGTTTATGCCCTTAAGGTGTTTAAATGTCTCGATCATATCACCTCTCTCCCTCCTTTGCTCAAGGGTATACATATTGAGCTCCGTTAATCTGTCCTCATATGTCTTCTGATGCAGTCCCTGCACCATTTTGGTTGCCCTTCTCTGGACTGCCTCAATTTAGTTTAATGTCCTTGTGAAGGTGTGGCCTCCAATACTGCCACGAGTACTCCAGATGGGGCCTAACCAATGTCTTGTAAGGAGGGATTATTACCTCCCTCTTACGACTTGTGATACCCCTACTAATACACCCTAACACCCCCCTAGCCTTACCTACTGCTTTAGAGGTCTGCTTGATTGATTTCAGGTCATCAGTTATGATGATGCCCAAGTCTCTTTCTTCCTTTGTGACTGCTAGCAACTCCCCTCCCAGCCTATAAGTGGCTTCAGGGTTTCTCTTCCCTATGTGCATGATTTTGCACTTCTTTGCATTAAATCCCAGTTGCCACTCTTCTGACCATTCTGCTAGTTTATCCAGATCTCTTCTCATTCTGCCCACCCCATCTGGATCATCTACTCTGTTGCAGATCTTGGTGTCATCTGCAAACAGACAAGCCTTACCCTCTAGTCCATCTGCTAGGTCACTAATGAAGATGTTGAATAGGACTGGCCCCAGGACTGATCCCTAGAGGTACCCACTTGTGACTTGCATCTCTTCTGACTGTATACCATTTACCACCACTCTCTGTTTTCTGCCAGTCAACCAGTTTGCCACCCAGTTGACCAACTTCACCACCCAGCCTACCTAGCTTATTTATCAATCTTCTATGTGGAACAGTGTCAAAAGCTTTGCTGAAGTCAAGGTAGGTGACATCAACTGCTCCCCTTGGTCCACCACTCTGGTTGCCAGTCAAAGAAATCTATGAGATTAGTTTGACAGGACCTTCCTTTGTAAACCCATGCTGTCTTGGATCCTGTGCCCTATGGATTCCAGGTGTTGCACTATCCTTTCCTTAAGGAGTGCTTCCATAATCTTGCCCACTACTGAGGTAAGACTGACCGGTCTATAGTTCCCCGCCTCCTCCCTGCTACCACTCTTGTGGAGTGGGATCACATGAACCCTTCTCCAGTCTTCTGGGACCTCTCCTGTGCTTAGAGACTCACTAAACAATTCTGCTAATGGCTCTGCTAGTTCCTCCTTTAGCTCCTTAAGTACCCTGGGATGTATGCCATCAGGTCCCATTGCCTTATCCACCCTGAGCTTAGCAAGCTCTTGTAGGACCCTTTCTTTTGTGAAGGGAGTAGTGCTCACCTCCCTCCCCCCTGTGTCCATGATGCTGAGCTGTGGGCCCTGCCCTACCTTCTCTTCAGTGAATACTGAGCAAAAGTATCTATTTAGGATAGATGCCTTTACAGGGTCCTCCTCCTCACATGCTCCTTTTCTCCATTAAGCTTAGCAATACCCTCTGGACTTTCTCCTTTCACTAATGTATCTATGAAAGTCTTGTCACCTTCTTTTACTGTTTGTGCTAGTGTTTCCTCAGTTTGGGACTTTGCCTGCCTTACTGCCTTACCTGCTTCCCTTAGGGCAGTTTGGTATGCCCCCCTATCTTCATCCCGCTGTGTTCCCTTATATTTTCTGAAGGCCAGCCTTTTGGCTCTGACCTTTTCTGCTACTGTATTTGAGAACCAAAGTGGTTTCCTTCTTTTTTTTGCACTTCCTTTTCTGTCTAACACAATGGGATGTTGCTTCAAGTATTGTATCCTTAATGCTTGCCCACTTTGCCTGTACCTCCTCACCTGTGTTTCTTTTTGCCAGGGCTAGCTTAACTCTGTTGGCCATCTTATCAAAGTCAGCTCCTCTGAAGTCCCATATTTTTGCCTTGGAATGGGATGATTTAGATGTAGTAGCCAAATTGAACCATACCACGTGATGGTCACTGGCCCCAGGTGACCTTCTACCTGGAGATCTGTGATCCCTTCTTTGTTAGTCAGTACTAGATCTAGGATAGCCCTGTCTCTTGTGGGTTGCTGTACCAGTTGTTTGAGGCCCTCCCTGCAGGAATCCACTATGAGTCTAGTTCTGGCAGATGTTCCTGCTGGTATTGACCAATCTGTATCTGGCATGTTGAAGTCTCCCATTATCAGAACCTCCCTTTAGCTGTCATGTTTTGTATATCTTCTAACAGTAATGTGTCTATGTCCTCCCTCTGGTCTGGGGCCTGTAGACAACCCCAGTTCTTATGGCTGTCCCATTTCCTGTTTCCAGGGTGACCCACAGTTCTTCTGGCTCCTTATGTGTATTCTGAATTTCTGTAGCTTTGATATTTTCATTAACATACAGGGCCACTCCTCCCCCCCTTTTTGCACCTCGGTCTCTTCTGAACAATACATAGCCAGGTACTGAAGTCTCCCAAGTGTGGTTACTGGTAAACCACGTCTCACTAATTGCTACTATGTCCAGTTTAGCCTCTGACATTATTGCCTGCAGGTCTGGGATCTTATTTCCCAGGCTGTGAGCATTTGTGTACATGATTTTCCATTGGCCAGATTTTGGTGTGTTAGTTGTTGGGTGAGTTTGGCATTACCCTGTGCATCGTATGGGGAGACAAACCTTTTTTCTTACCTGGTGATGCAAATGAACGGCAAACACACTGAATTCCAGTTTGACCCCTAGCTGAGGGGGGAGGGGTGTTCTTCCCATTCAACGTATGGGGTGCTGCACCCCTCTCCCCATTTGCTAGTTTAAATATTCTGCAAAGACGTCATGCTAATGTTTAGGTAGGCCATGTCCACAGCCCCTCCCTGGTCTACTACTTTGGTCACCCAGTTAAAGAAATCAATTAGATTTGTCTGACATGACCTTCCCGCTGTGAACCCATGCTGCTTTGGGTCCTGTGCCCCACTGACCTCTAGGTACTCAACAATTCTTTCTTACAGAAGTGATTCCACCACTTTCCCTACCACAGAGGTCAAACTGACAGGTCTGTAGTTTCCTGTCTCTGTCTTAGTCCCACTTTTGTGAAGGGGAATCACATCGGCCTTCCTCCAGTTCTCAGGTACCACACCATCCTCCCATGATTTATTAAAAAGGGTAGTCAGTGGTGTCACTAGTTCTCCCCTTAATTCTTTTAGAATGCTGGGGTGAATTCCGTCAGGCCCCATTGCTTTGTCCACCTTCAGTTTTAGGAGTTCTTTCAGGACCCTTTCTTCTGTGAAATGACTGGGATCGACCCCCCTATCCAGAGTGTTTCTGTTAATTGGATTAAGCACCTCCCCCGCCTCCTCTTTTGTGACTACTGAGCAGAAGTATTCGTTCAGTATCCCTGCTTTTTCACTGTCCCTCTCTGCCCTCCCACCGTCCATTCTATTCAGCCTCACTATCCTTCCCTTTGTCTTTCTACGCTCCCTGATGTACCTATAAAAGGTTTTATCCCCTGTCTTAACCGAGTTGGCTATCTTTTCCTCAGTTTGGGCCTTTGTTATTCTGACTTCCCTCCTTGCTTCCTTCCGCCTTAACTGGTACAGTTCTCTGTCCTGCCCCTTCTGTGTTTCCTTATACTTCCGGAATGCTATCTTTTTCTCCCTAACCTTCCCCGCCACCTCTTTTGAGAATAATAGTGTTTTTTTCTTTCGTTTTGATTTGTTTATTTGCTTCACACAAAGGCTTGTTGCCTCTGTGATGGCAGTTTGATGTTTCCCCATTGTTGCTCCACCCCTCCTTCTAGCCTGTTTGCTATTGCTTTTCTAAGGCACTCTCCCATCTTGCCAAAGTCAGCCCTCCTGAAGTCCAGTACCCTCACTTTTTGTATGGCTTGACTCTGTAGCTGCGTTTATCATGAACCACACTGTTTGGTGGTTACTTGTTCCCAGATGGCTACCCTCTTCTAGATCTGAGATCCTCTCACTGTCCCCATTTGACAGTACGAGGTCGAAGGATGGGTGGCACACACCCAAGTAGACACCTACACACAATTTAAAGAGCTACTGACACCTCAAAGAAAACTTTAAAAAGCATAATAATTCAGTACAATTCTGCATGCATTCCATTTATATTTTATATATTTCTCCTTCCCATTATTTATTACTGAGGAAATTTGCATGAATATGTGATCTTTATCCCTTGGAGTTCCTTTAGAGTCCATCTGCCTCTATAGCTTACTCCCTACTTCAAGTCATAATCCTTTGTTGTGACATCGCAATCGGTTGCCATGGGAGTAACTGTGATGTCAAAAGCTGCGCTCCGTGACTTCAGATAGGGAGAAAGCAGCAGCAGGAATAGGCAAACTCTTCAGGAGCAAAGATCCTGTTCTCATACACATGACCTCAGTAACAAATAATGGGGAGGACGAATACAGCACTGATGGAAATATAAGCTAGACTGTGTCTAAATATTAGGTTTTGTACATAGAATCTTTTTTTCAGAAATAAAATCCTTCTCTATTTGACAAAACCAGAAGTGCTTAATGCACTTTGTACTCAGTAAGTGCTCAAGTATATTGTTTCCTTCTCGCTTGGACAGTGGGACTCAACCTCTTCGAATGAGGGACAAAGCCACAACAGCTTCTCTATGCCTGAGTGACAATTCCAACTGCATGATGTTTCAGTTACTCAGGCAGAGAAAATCAGTTTCAACCACTCTCCGATTGGCTGCACTGTGTTACATGTACTGTAGTTTATCAAAAAGTAGCCTCATCTGACACAGCAGCACCAACAGTTAGACTTCTTTATTTTTCACTTTAGTAGTCTCGTCTCCTCGAGTCCCCCACTCCACTCCTGCCCCCCCACTTACTTCAAACTGTTGCTCTGCTGATCAGATCATCATCCAGAGGGCCAGTGACTCCATCTTGTCTCCAGGTTTCTCCACCAGTCCAGCACACACATAGATCTCAGTCTCATAGATGTGTCCTCCCCCCACCACCACATGTGCTGCATAAAAGAACAGTTACAAAACTTACCATAACAGTAGATCTTCAAGGGGATCTCAGTCATCAGGTTACACCACGGGAACCTTCACTGTTGGTGAAGGAGAATCCACACAGAAGATTTTCAGCGGTACAACTGGGGCCGCCCACACCATCGATGTCCGCTGATGTCACCAACCCTATATAGGCGTGGGCGGCCCCACTCCCTCTTCAGTTCTTTCCCTCTGGAGATGAAGGGAACAAGGCTTATGCCCTGGGGAACCGAGGAGAGACAGAGGGTCCCAGCTCTAGACAGAATGATAGAAACAGCAAATAGCCAAGTCCTGAACAGGGGCCTGAAGAAGGGGGATGGTGGGAGGGAAATCAAACCTGATGACTGAGATCCCCTCGAAGATCTACTGTTATGGTAAGTTCTTGCGTAACTGTTCTATCTTCTTTGGGGGTATCTTAGTCATCAATTTACACCGTAGGAACGAGTACCAAGCAGTGACAAGAGAAACAGACAGTCTGGGAGGCTGGATCTCCATAAACTTCAGATGGGAGTCCTTGTAGCACAGCCCTGCCAAATTCTGCTCGGGTTCTTGAAGCCATGTCCAGACTGTAATGCTTGGTGAAAGTGTGGACTGTACTCCAGGTGGCAGCAGCACAAATGTCAGTCATTGAGACCCTTTGAAATAAGCCACCGAGGTAGCCATGCCTCTAGTACAATGAACTTTCACAGCACCAGGCAATTCTTTGCCGTACTGCTGGCAGCAGAACACAATGCACTTTGCCAACCATTTGGATAAACGTTGCTTAGAAATTGAAGCACCCTCTCTACCTGGGGCGAAAGAAATAAACAAATGCTTAGACTTTCTGGACTCTTTCGTCTGAAGCATAATACTTCAAAGTTATGTGTACATCTAGCGTATGGAGCAGTGCTTCTCCTGGATTGGCATACTCAGGAAAACAAACAGGAAGGTGGATAGACTGATTAAGCATGAACTCAGAGACCACCTTAGGAAGAAACTTAGGATTTGTGCACAAAGATACCCTGTCTTTGTGAAAACCAAATAAGGCTCCTTGCACCAGGGGGCCTGAAGCTCTAAAATGCTTCAAGCAGAAGTAATTGCAACTAAAAAGAGAGCTTTCCAAGAGATAAAGCGCAAATCGCAAGTCATGATTGGCTCAAAAGGAGGCAGAGTCAACTTTTCCAAAATAAAATCTAAGTCCCAATCTGGGACCAGAGAGCAGATTAGGGGTTTCAGATGCAGGATGCCACTAAGGAAAGTATGGGAAACATCCAGTTGAGCAATCGTGCGGTCACCCACGGGTTCATGAAAGACAGAAATAGCTGAATGGTGGACCTTAAAGGAGGAATAATGGAGGCCTGATTCAGATGACTAAATCAGGTAGTCTAGGACATGATTCACAGGACAGGTGAAAGGGTCTAGGGAATGTTTGACAACCCAGATGGCAAACCGCTTCCACTTCATGGCATAAGTGGCACAGGTGGAAGGCATGCGGGCGGCCACCAGGACGTTGGTCATCCTGTTAGAGACCCTGAACCTGGCAATGGTTACGTCCTCAGGAGCCATGCATGCAGATGGAGGGACCTGAGGTTGAGACAGACCAGGATCCCTGATCCTGGGTCAGTAGATTCCTGCAAAGAAGCAGAGGGACCGGATGTATTGCTGCCAGCTGCTGGAGCAGAGGGAACCATATCTGGCAAGGCCAGAATGGGCTACCAGAATCATGCTGGCCCCCTCCATTTGTAGCTTGATAAGTACCCTCTGTATTAGTGGAAACAGAGGGAATGCATAGAGAAATCTCCCGCTCCAAGAGAGGGACAATGCTTCTTGTCAGAAAATTCCAGGCCCTGAATCTAGCGAGCAGAAATTGGACAGTTTTGCATTGAGTGGGTATGCAAAAAGGTCCAACTCTGGGTGACCCCATCTGTCAAACATATCTTCTGCTATGGATGAGAGAAGCTCCCATTCATTCATGCTGGACTGAGTCCTGCTGAGACTGTTCACCAGGGTGTTTAGGATGCCTGGCATGTGGACCGCAGAGTGTGTCAGACTGTGTTCCAGTGCTCAATACTACACTCTCATGGCCTCCCTGCAAAGGGGGTATAAGCAAGTCCCGCCCTGCTTGCTGATGTAGTGGACTACACACAGATTGTCCGACTGCACCAGCAGTTGGCCTGGAGCAAGGTGCTCTTAAAAAGCCTACATGGCATAGAGCACCGCTCTCCTCTCCAGACACTGATATGCAGGACAGCTTCCCACTGGGACCAGGAGCCCTGGGTTTGAGAGGGACCCAGGTGCGCTCCCCAGCCTAGGCCCAAAGCATCTGTGGTCAGGATCGGATGCAGGGAAGAAATCTGGAAAGGGACCCCTTGCCGAAAGTTCAAGGGGTCCATCCACCACTGCAGTACTTTGCAGACTGGGGAGGAGACCAGGACAGGTTGATTCAACTCATCCGTACGCTGATCCCACTGCATTCTGAGGGTCCACTGAATGGTGCGCATGTGAAGCCTGGTCAGTAGAATGGTGGGAATGGCTGCCGCCATCAGACACAGTAGCCACAGATACAGTCTGGCAGGAATGTGCTGACTCTGAGCGACTTCTTGAGCCTGGGCCATAAGGCAGTCCACCCTGTTTTGGGGTAGGAAGGCCTTTCCCTGTTCGGAGTCCAGAACAGCCCCAATGTACTGCAGTCTTTGGAATGGTACTAGAACAGACTTCGGCAGGTTGACAGTTATGCCCAGAGAATGAGAGAGATGGACTGTATGCTCCAGAGTCAGAAGAACCTGTTCCGTGGTCTGGGCCTTCAGAAGCCAGTCATCCAGGTAAGGGGAGACATACCGTCCCTCTCTTCCGAGAGCTGCTGCGACTGCTGCTAAGTACTTGGTAAAGACATGCAGCACAGAAGATAACCCAAAGGAGAGCATCTTGAACTGGTAATGCTTGCCCTGGAAGGCAAAATGAAGAAACCTCTTGTGAGGAGGAGAGATCAAAATGTGCAGGTAAGCGCCCTGCATGTCCAGTGAACAGTCAGTCCCTGGTTTTGAGGAGGGGCATGAGACCTGGAAAAGTTACCATCCAGAACTTTCTGTACTGGACAAAGACACTGAGGTCCTGGAGGTCTAAAATGGTTCTCAGATCTCCGGTCTTCTTGGTGACCGGGAATAACCTGGAATAGAACCCCTGGTTTCTCTGTCACTGTGGCACCAGCTCAATTGCTTGCTTGCGCAGAAGAGACTGTACTTTCTCCAAGACAACAGGCAAATGAGCCAGGGGATAGTTTGAGGGTGGAGGGGGAGTGTCTGGAGGTTGACGGATAAGCTCCAGGGTGTGACCACTTTCTATGATCTGCAGGATCCAAGTATCTGAGGTTATGGTTCTCCATTGATTCAGATGGAGGGAAAAATGACCTCTGACCACCATCTCCTGGATCTGGGCCAGAGAAGGGGAATCTGGCAAGGAGTGAGGCAGAGGCAGAACCAACTGCAGAGGTTGAGTCATCATTCCTGGGATGCTTGGCTGCCTGCCCAGCATTGGAGGGAATAGGCAAGGAACCCTGGGCTCAGCATTTATCCTTTATACGGGGAGCTGAACCTGGCCTATTGGTCTGTCTATGAAAGGTAGAAGGCCCTCTATCTTGTGGCTGAGTGTGGTAGAGGGAATGGACCGATTTGAGGGCTGTGCCAGAGGCCTGCATATCATTTAAAAGGTCCTGGACATCAGGGCCGAAAAGTTTGGCACCATTAAAAGGAGCATTAAGTGCCTTGTTTTGTATATCAGCTGCAAATGCAGAGACCTTGAGCCATTAGTGCCTATGAAGACATATGCCAGTGGCAGCAGCTCTGACGACAGTATTAGCCATATCAGAGTGGGACCTGAGGAGGCATTTGCCGACATCCTCAGCTGTTTTGAAACACTGAAGCAATTCCTACTTCCGGGTACCATCTGGAAGGGCCGGTGTGGCAGCGCTGCCCTTCCTCCAGTTGGCATTCTGGTATTTAACCATATGTGTCAGGCAGTTGGCAATCCTCAAGCCCTCCTCAACTACACCTGTGCCTGATACCATCTCCCTTCTTCCTCACCATGCCTCCCTTTCCCTAACTCCCTTCCCCTCCCCCACTCATCTCCTTTTCCCTTCCCACCTCAGTCCTCTGTGCCCCCCTACCAACCCCACCCCTCAAAGGCTGACCTGCAGCCTTAACTGTTGCTGTTAATGCTGGCTTATATTTCAACAGCTGCTACTATCGCCTTCCTACTGCACTTAACTGCCTATGTATTGCCTATGTTCACGTTGCCAATGTCTTGTCTCTATTGTGTATTATGACTGCAAACTCAGTCCTGTTTTAACCCCAGTCTATGCTGTACCACCATGTAAAATGTAACCAAAATGTATGTAACCTAATTGTTATCATATATGTTGTATTTATGACTTGTACTATATAAGCAATAATTCCATACCACACTGACTGTATGTGTCCTCCATCTGCAACCCTCCCCCCAGGTCGCACCGTGAGATGAGCATCTTGTTGCTCAGTGTGCCTTTCCTGGTGAAACATTTTAATAAATAAATAAATAAATAAATCGAAGCCCAAGGTAGAGGAAGCATATACCCTCTTCCCCAAGAGGTCAATCTTGCAGGACTCCTTGTTTGGGGGAGGGAGCTGAGGTGCTTAGGTGCCTTAGACCTGTCGTGGGCTGCTTTGATGACCACAGAATCAGTTTCAGCCTGGGCAACAAACTAAGCAAGGCCCTGCAGGGCATTATAGAGTCTGTCCGCCCTGGTGGGCATAGCTGGCACCATGTCTGGCCAGTGCCAGGCTGCCATAGTAGCATTCTTCAGGGCAGGAAGAACAGGAGGGATCATTTTGGGGGAGATTCAGGAATCTCCAAATAGTCAGCCAGATCCTTTCAGGTCTTCTCCTGTGTCTAAAATCCCAAGGTGGCAGACAGCTGCTTCATGATGTTGAAGAAGGTGGCACCCTCAGGAGGCGACCTTGGGGTGTGCTTGACTGCATCCTCACTGACTGAATAGGTAGTGGACTTATAAGAGGCGAAGAACTGTTCCGCTTCCTTTTCATCCTCCACATCATCTGGAAGGATGAGGTCAGGGTGGTACTCCTCCTTGATATTGACCTCTTCTTAAGGATCTGCTGTCATATGTGCTGACTGCCCAAGGGGAGGCTCCCTGGGTCAAATAGGTGTCGATGATGAAACACAGAAACATAGAAATTGTTGGCAGATAAGGACAGCTAGGCCAATCCAGTCTGCCTGTAGGCCCTATACATTGTATGTGGCCACTGACCCTATGTGATCAAGGGCTTGTCATCACTTCCTCCCCTCTCGGGTTTCCCTTGTGCCTGTCCCAAACATGCTTAAACCCGCTCCACTGTGCTTGCCCCCACTACCTCCTGTGGCAGACTTCGAGAGAAGCCGTCATCAATGGTGCCAGCAATGAAGGCCTACTGAAGGTGCCCAACTGCTGAACCAGCACATTGGTAAAGCAGACAAGAACTTTGTTCACGTCCATGGTCATTGAAAGCAGGGGATTTAATGGTATAGAAGCCAATGACCCATCCTGTAGATCAGACAAGCCCATAGCCCTCGGTGAGGAAGGAACAGGTCTCGATGGGGTAGTTGTTGATGATTTATGAGCCTGTCATCAACCCAGAGGTCAATGGCTGAGTGCCCTGTGAGTTGGGCAGCGAAGCTGTTGGTATGGGCCTTGTAGAAACAGTGACCTGCACAGCTGGTCTCTTCATCTTGGCAGCTGTCAACGTCAAAGAGCCACCCGAAGGAGAGGCTGACGGGGAAGGGGATGGCCGCTGGGGCATGCAGATGCAATCCTGGTCTTTTGCGACTCTCCCCGAGGACTGGTCTCGGACCTTGGAGGCCTGGAAGCTCATGGAGCCAGAGGACGACTGGGTGGCCAGGGCCCCAGAGGACCATGCTTGGAGCTGGCTACCTGTTGTTCCATAAAAAGTTTAAGAGCCTTCTTGTGTTGCCTGAGGGTAGTTTGGTTAAACTTCTGGCAGAACTCACAGTCAGTGGCATTGTGGTCAGGCCCAAGGCAGCAGACACAAACTGAAGCTTCGTCGGTAGAGGCAATCTTCTTTCCGCAGTAGCAGTGAAAGAAAAGAGAAGGATTAACTCTTGAAATAAACAAAAAGAAATATATATAAAAAAAAAAAAGTGGAAAAAGCATCCGTAGGCTGAAAAAATGTGCAAACACTGTGACAGAGCTTCCACAGAGACTGTGCTTGCAAGTCAACGCCGGGAAAGAACTGAGGAGGGAGCGGGGCCGCCCATGCCTATATAGGGTTGGTGACACTGGTGGATGTGGATGGCATGGGCAGCCCCAGTTGTACTGCTGAAAATCTTTCATGTGGATTCCCCTTCACTGATAGCGAAGGTTCCTACAGTGTAACCTGATGACTGAGATACCCCCGAAGAAGATCTTAAAATTTAATTGTGCCCACCCCACCTCCTTCAGTCATTGGCTCTATCAACTATGCAGTGGTGCTGCTGCTGTTGTGCTTGAAACATAGAAATATAGAAACATAGAAGTTGATGGCAGATAAGGACTGAAAGGCCCATCCAGTCTGCCCATTTTTTCTTCTTTATGAATGTGCCATAGGCCTGTACTCTTTCAATCACCTATCTATTTATACTCATCTGTATTGCTCCCTTATGCATATCTCACACCTGTTTGAAGCCCTGCACTGTATTCATATCCACCACTTCCTGAGGCAGGCCATTCCATGCATCCACCACCCTTTCTGTAAAAAAGAACTTCCTCACATTATCCCTTAATTGGCCTCCCTCTAATCTCATGCTGTGTCCTCTTGTCCTTCTAGTTTTCTTATATTGAAACATGTTAGACTCTCACCTTGTTAATGCCATTAAGATGTTTGAATGTTTTGATCACATCCACCTCTCTCCCTTCTTTGCTCTAGGGTATACATATTGAGCTCCGTAAATCTGTCCTTATATGTTTTCTGATGCAGTCTCTGCACCATTTTGGTTGCCGTTCTCTGGACTACCTCCATTTTGTTAATGTCTCTTGTACGTATGGCTCTATAATTTGCATTTAGGTACTCCAGATGGGGCCTAACCAGTGTCTTGTAAAGAGGGATTATTACCTCCCTCTTACGACTTGTAATACCCTACTAATACACCCCAACATCCCTCTAGCCTTATCTACTGCTTTAGTGGTCTACTTGGACAATTTCAGGTTATCTGTGATGATGATGCCCAAGTCTCTTTCTTCCACTGTGACTGCCAGCAACTCCCCTCCTAACCTATAGGTGGCTTCAGGGTTTCTCATTCCCATGTGCATGAGCTTGCACTTCTTTGCGTTAAACCCCAGTTGCCACTCTTCCGACCATTTTGTCAGTTTATCCAGATCTCTTCTCATTCTGCCCACACCATCTGGATCATCTACTCTGTTGCAGATCTTGGTGTCATCTGCAAACAGACAAATCTTACACTCCAGTCCATCTGCAATGTCACTGATGAAAATATTGAAGAGGACTGGCCCCAGGACTGATTTCTGAGGTACCCCACTTGTGACTTGTTTCTCTTCTGACTGTATACCGTTTACCACCACTCTCTGTTTTCTGCTCATCAACCAGCTTGCCATCCAGTTGACCAACTTCTGACTCACCCCAAGCCTACGCAGCTTATTAATCAATCTTCTATGTTGAACAGTATCAAAAGTTTTGCTGAAGTCAAGGTAGATGACATCAACTGCTCCCCCTTGGTCCACCACTGTGATTACCCAGTCAAAGAAATCTATGAGATTCGTTTGACAGGACCTTCCCGTTGTAAACTCATGCTGTCCTTGATCATGTACTCCTATGGATTCCAGGTGTTGCACTATCCTTTCCTTAAGGAGTGCCTCCATAATCTTGCTCACTACTGAGGTAAGACTAACTGGTCTGTAGTTCCCTGCCTCCTCCCTCCTACCACTCTTGTGGAGCGGGATCACATGAGCCCTTCTCCAGTCTTCTAGGATCTCTCCTGTGCTCACAGAGTCATTAAACAGTTCTGATAATGGCTCTGCTAGTTCCACCCTTAGTTCCTTTAGTACCTCTCCTCCAAGCAGCAATCATCTGGTTGGCTCGTCCCCTCCACCAATCACCTGGACCCTCCCAGCCATGCTCCTGCCTCTGTCTCCTGCCCACAAATACCACAGACAACTGGCTTTCTGCAGCCGGGTGGATGCACAGAAGAGGCTGGCAGAGAAGTGTTCATCAACCGCCACGCAGCCCAACATTGTGCATGTGCATATGGCCTAAATCTGGCATAAGGATATAAGCATGTGAGGGTGGCATTTTAAATGAATTAATGTACCAGAAAGGCGGTCCGGTTTTAGAAAAGGTAACAGAATGCTGTTTCTGACTATTTCAGCACAGCTACATGACTGTAGGAACAAGGAACATTTTTTTTTTTGTAAATTTGTTGAAGGGCTGCAGTGCTTAAACAAGTCTGAAAAGCTGTGTGGATGTGAACCACATACCACACCTAGAACTATAGCTACAGGGAACTTATTTTTCTAGGGGGCAAAGACATGATTCACTATCCACACTCTGGCAGACTTCTATCCCTGTGTGGCGAACAGAGACTGGAGAACCAAGGTTCTAAAACTAGGATCCCGGCATGACTCACAGTCGATGTGGTAGTGGGAAATGAAGGTGTTGGCTGACTTCCAGGTAGCAGCCTTGCAGATCTCCTGGACAGGGACGTACCTGGAAACTGCCAACAGTCCCCTCCTCTGATCACCTGGTCCTTCCCCAGCTATGCTCCTGCCCATAACTACCATGAACAACAACAGTGGCTGCCTGCAGCCCAGCTCATGGGCAGGAGACAGAAGGGCTTGGCAGTGAAGAGTTTATCAAAAGCCATGCAGTCCAACATTGTGCATGTGTATACTGCTCAAGTCTGGCATATAGTCACATGCTCGAGCAGCTTAAATGAATTAATGTACCGGAAAGGTGTTCCAGTTTCAGAAAAGGTAGAGGAACACTGTTCCTGACCATGTCAGCACACCTGCATCTCAGTAGAAATGTGTAGAGGTTTTTTTTATTTGTCAAAGGGCTGAACTGCTGGAAAGAAGCCTGAAAATTTCAGACCGGCTATATTTTAAAAATTGCCAGATTTAGCATGTTCACTAAACTAACCTTCAACATTGGATGATCCTTGCAGCCTTTTCTGGCACATCCACAAACAAAAGATCTGCACTATTGCAGAAAGGGAAAAGAAATAAGGAAACTTTGCTCCTTGCCCTGGACAAACAGTTAATACACTGGGCAAAGCTTCAATCCATGGGGAACGTCCACATAGAAACAGAAAACTGGTGCTCAGGAAGGACTGTGCATCACTTTCATAAACAAATAATCTAGCTGTCATCAGAACCTTGATTCCTCAGCTAGCTGCATTAACATGTAAAATAGGTTACTCACCTGTAACTGTAGTTCTAGGAGTGGTATATGGTTCATATCCACACTCTGGCAGTCCCACTGGAATATGATAATATGCTGGATCTCTTTAAGCTGAGCTCCTCCCACCACCCAGGTGGTATATATCCTGACTGTGCCCTGTGACAACAGATCTTTGCACACTGAAAGCAGGGATCCATGTGACATACGCCAGGGCAGGCTGGGTGGGTTGTGTGGATGTGAACCACATACCACTCCTAGAACTACAGGTTAGTAACTTGTTTTTCTAGGTGCATTGATATGGTTCACTATCCAGTCTAGCAGACTCCTAGCAGTTCTTCGGGAGGAGGGGGGCAAGGGGCGCACCCCTACTTGGTCAACAGACTTGAGAACTGAGGTCCCAAAACTAGCATCCTGGTGTTACTCAAGGTTGGTGTGGTAGTGGAAAAGTAATGTGTCTACTGATGGTAGCAGCCCAGCAGATTTCCTGGATAAGTATGTCCATGGAAGTGCTCACCGAGGCAGCAGTATGTCTGAAGGAATTGGTTCTAAGCTCTACAAGAGGCTCCCTACCAGCCACGCTATTCAGAGGTCGATGCAGGATGTCATCCACCTGCAAATCGTGGCTTAAGCATAAGTGAAAACAGCTGGCAAGCCTCTTCCTGAACTCCAGCTGTGCATGTTACATAATAAGAGAGCACCCTCTGCAGGTCCAGAGCATGGAGATTGCAGTCGGCCTTGGAAAATAGGTTAGTAAAGTATACCAGTAAGTTAATCACTTGGTTAAGATGAAACTCCAGTACTACCTTTGGGAGGAACTTTGGGATGGGGCAAAGGATGACTGTGTACCTGTGGTAGACCAGGTAGGCAGATTGCACAAAGAGCACCTGGAGCTCCTCAATCCTTCTGGCTGACATGGTGACCACCAGGAAGGCTGTCTTCCATGACAGGTGTGACATCTCACAACTGTGCAGAGGCTTGAGATGTTTGCCTATGAGCATAGTAAACACCAGCAGTAAGTCCCACGGTGGAGGTGGTTCATGCACCAGAGGGGACAGGTGGTCCAGGCACTTGGAAAAATGCCTTGCCACCTTCTCCTGGGCCACCGGTGGCTTACCAGCCCCCACCCAGTAAGCAGAGATGGCTGCCAACTGCACCTTAAGGATCGTCACTCGCAGCCCCAACTGACAGATGAACCAGATGTAATCCAAGATGCTTGCCACAAAGCAGGCAAGGTGATCAAGCCCCTTACCCTGCCACTAAATGGAGAACCTCTTCATTCATTCATAACACTGGTGAGTCAACTCTTTCTGGGAGGCCTTCACAAAGTGGAGCACTTCATCCAAAAGACCCAAGGCCTGGAACTCTAGAACCTCAGGAACCATGCTGTGAGGTGCAGGGACTGCAGGGCAGGGTGCAGGACCTGCTCTTGTTGTCTGGTCAGCAGACTCAAGCATAGAGGCAGCCACCAGAGGTCTGCTGTGGAGGCGGAGGAGATCTGGGTACTAGAACTGCTGAGGCCAGTATGGTCCTATCAGAATCATCCACACCTTGTCTTCTGGGCTTTGCCACTTCCTTGTGGATCAAGGGGGATGGATGGGAAGGTGTACACAAGACATTGGGTCGAGAACCTCACAAAGGCAGCCCCCAACAGTGTCTCAGACTCTTGGGGGTGGGCACATAACAGCCTGGGATTGGCATTCTCCCAAGAGGTAAACGGATCCACCAGAGACATGCCCCACTGGGAGAACAGATGGTTTACCGCCTGATTCAGGGACCACTCATGCAATGTCTCTTCTACCCCACTGAGAGCATCCACCAGCTGACTGTTCTCTCCTGTGACATGGATCACCAGGAGATCTGCACCCAGATTGCGGCCAAGAGTCCTGGTGTGGAGGGCATCCCAACACAAGAGAAGGGAGTGAGTGCCTCACTGCTTGTTCAGGCAGAACATGATCGTGGTGTTGTTAGTCTGGACCTGCACGACCTGACCCCTGACTACAGGAGCAAATTCTGTCAGTGCAATTCATACTGCATGGAGCTCCAGCAGCTTGATATGGTGATGGGACTCTAAGGGTTACCAGAACCTGTGCGTTCTCTGGTCTCCCAGGTGTGCTCTCATGTCACCAGAGACAGGTATGTCATGAGCATGATGGTCGGATCTTGGCAGATAAATGATTCCTTCCTCCAGGTGCCCAGGGATGAGCCAGCACTGGATGGCATCCCACATCAGCTGGGTTACAATGACCAGCTGGTCCAAGTGGCCTAAGCACTGGGACTACAGATGGCCCAGCTCCCACCGGAGTTGGCACATTCACCAGTGTGCCCAATGGACCATGCTGGTGCAGGATGCCATGTACCCCAACAGCCTCACGAACTCCTGGGCAGGCCACGAGGGCCCAATCTGAAATGATATGGCAAAGGAAGTAAGATCCAGTGTCTGATCTGCAGGGAGATGGGCCTTGGTCCACAGGGAATCTAGTTCCGCCCTGATGAATTTGATCACCTGCGTGGGTACCAGTTCAGACTTGTCCAGATTGACTGACAGGCCCAAGTGTTAGCAGGTCTGGAGAGCCAGATCTCTGGACCTCTCCACAGCCTCTTTGGACAGAGTGGCTAGAAGCCAGTCATCCATGTAGGAATACACCTTGACACCTAGGTACCACAGGTATGCTGCCACCACAGCATGCACTTGGTGAAGACCGTGGATGCTGAGAAGAGGCCGAAGGGCATGACCTGGAACTGGTAAAGGACCCCTTTCGCTTGGAGCCAGAGGTACTGGTGGCAGGATGGAAGGACCGGGATGTGGAAGAAAGCAAAACTTTATTTATATAGCACCTTTCAAAATCAAGGCGCTGTACACAGTATAAACCACAGACATAATAAAAATAAACAAAAATATAAATTATTTAACAACAGTCTGGGAATGCCAATGAAAATAAATATTTTTTTTAACATGGCTTTAAAACTACTGATGGTCAGGCATTCTCTTTACCGACGAGGTAGAGAATTCCACAGGGTTGGTGCTGCAAATGAAAAGGCATGAGCTCCAGGGGTTTTTAAGCAAACCCTGAGAATCTCAAGCAATCCATCATCGGCAGATTGGAGAGGACAACTGGGGGAGTAGGGAGTCACATCTTTCAGGTAGTCAGGTCCCTGTTCGGGCAGGGCTTTAAAGGTAAGCAAGCCTACCTTAGAGGTGATCTGCCACTGAACCAGCAGCCAGTGCAGTCCGCGCAGCACAGGCATAATGTGACTGGTCCTAGAAGTACCAGTCAGCAGCCTGGCTGCAGCATTCTGTGCTAGCTGCAAGCAGCGCACATCAACCCCAGACAGCCCTAGGTAGAGGGCATTGCAATAAAGACAGGTGGTGATGAATGCATGGACCAATCTTGGAAGGTCCCCCTGAGGAACCAGATGCTTCACCCAGGCGATATTCCTCAGATGGTAAAATGAGGATTTAACTACGGCTGACACCTGGGATTTCAGGGTCAAACTGTCATCAAAAATAAAGCCCAGGTTACACACCCGATCTGAGGTAGTGAGCTGAACACCATCAAGCCATAGTCCTGACACGCGCCCAGCTCTCAAACCAACCCCCGGACAACCCGGGTTCACAACCAACACCTCAGTCTTATCCGGATTCAGTCTTAGCCAACTAGAGCTCGTCCAGTCTTTAATCTCGGAGAGGCAGCTGTTTAGCACTGAAATCGCATCAACCTGGCTGGGTACAAAAAACATATACAGCTGAGCATCATCTCTGTAGCAGTGAAAACTCAAGCCATATCACCTAATGACATCTCCCAATGGCAGCATGTACACTGCGAACAGCAAGGGTGCTAATATGGGCCCTGCGGCACCCCACAGGACAGGGGGAGGGCATCAGAGGAATAAATTCCAGTGACCACCCTCTGAGACCTGCCTACCAGGAATGATCGAAACCATTCAAGTACTATACCTAATAGTCCACAAAGAAACTGCAGGGACTCCAAAAGCAGGGGTGGTGGTGCCCCTCCAGCTGCATCCATATGTGCCCCAGCAACAGCTGCCCAACAAATCCTGGAGCTCCAGGGAGCAAAACCACATGTTCTGCTCCAGAGATGGAATGATCTGATTTAGAGTGACCATCCTAATATTGCGCTTCCATGTGAACTGGTTCAGATCATGCAGATCAATTATGACGCAGCAGCCCCTCATGCAATGCATAATGACTGCTGCTATTTTTAATCGAGTTTTTTATGATTCGATTAATTTATTACTGTCTTAATAGTACGTTTTTATTTTTAATGAATAGCTTGTGTTAATATGTATGGTGCCCAAAGCCTCTGGGATTGGGTGCCTTAAAAATAAAACTTGCCTTGCATTTCAGAAACAGGAAGTACCTGGACACATAAGCCAAACTGGCCAAGGTGTCCAGGACATGAGCTATTGCACCTTTTGCAAGCAGCTGAGTGATGTCCTCCTAAAGGGCGGACAGCGTGTCCTGTGAAACCCTGGACTCCCAAGGCACGTGGAGATAAGGCAGGAGAGCCTTGAAATCCAGAGGCAACCCTCTGCCCATTACTTCCAACACCCACTTGTCCATTGTGATAGCAAACCAGAGTGGCAAAAAGTGATGTAGCCAACCTTCTATGGGGAGTGCAGACAGGGACAGGATGGGTGGAGGGATGACACCCCACAGCCTGTCAATGGGCAGCTGTTGCTGAGGCACAGATGGCTGCAGCTGGAGGGCCACCATCACCCCTGCCCCTTCTTAGGACCCTGGCCCCAAGACTTAGGCTTGGGGTGCCAGGCTGGGTACTACCCCTATTGGCATTGCTGACAAGGAGGCTGTGGCTGAAAGGGTTGATACTGGAAAGCCTGCTTCTTAGGCTTCTTTTTCGTGTCCTTCTGGGATGATGCCACAGAACCCAGAGTGTCACTGGACTTCTCCATATGGGTGCGATGTCTTTCCACCCCAGGGTCAAATAGGTCAGTGCTCAAGAAAGGGGCACCTGCCAGTTTGTGATGGGTGACTGTTGTAAAGGTGAACAGATGCAGTCAGGCCCTGCGAGGTATGCTGACGGCTGCTACCACGGCATGTGTACATGAACTGTCTACGTCCAAGGCTGTTTGGAGCCGGTGTTTAGCCACCGATCGATCTTGGTCTATGATGACCATCACCACTGACTGCTGATCAGCTGAGAGGTGAGGGAGGAAGGAATCAAAAGTGCCCATCACTCCTCTTTACCGATGTAACCAGTCTGGCTGCCACATTCTGCACTAGCTGGAGATGGTGGATCTGACTTGCTGGAAGGCACCAGTAGAGCGCACTGTAGTAGTTGAGGTGTGAGATGAAGAAAACGTGAACTGGCATTAGCAGATTGTCCCAGGCATGGTAAGGACACAATCCTGCTATATTCTTTAAATGACAATAGCCACTCCAGACCACAGCTGACACCTGAGGTATGAGAGTCCGCTCTTGGTC
The DNA here is from genome assembly GCA_016271365.2 of Neoceratodus forsteri. Lineage (NCBI taxonomy): Eukaryota > Metazoa > Chordata > Ceratodontiformes > Ceratodontidae > Neoceratodus > Neoceratodus forsteri. The sequence goes on from CM028131.1 coordinate 813,751,999, forward strand.
AAGAGTGGCCCTTAGATTGCAAACAACCTACCTGGCCTTGAGTTCATCTCCCCCAAAACTGGGATGATCCAGGCTGTCCAAAATGGAAGACCTCAGATAATCTGATCCCATCAGTAACAACTCAGTCTTTCTGGGATTAAGCTTCAGCCTGCTATGAGGCATCCACCCGCTGATCTCCAATAGAGCATTCTTGAGTACAGTCATTGGGGAGCCTGTCTGTGTTTAAATGAAAGATATACAGTAGCTGAGTACTACAAGCATAGCAGTGAAAACCCAAGCTATGCTTCCAGATTACATTTCCCAGCAGAAGCATAAACATTGCAAACAAAAGAGGAGACAAGATGGCACCCTGTGGAACACCACAGTCAGCAACAGAAGACAAAATCAAAATTTCTCCACAATCACTGACTTATGGCACCCACCATGGAAGAACTGGAATCAGTTAAAGACTGTCCCAACTGCCACAATGACCCTCTTTATGCTCTCCAACAGCTCCTCATGCTCAGTGTCAAATGCAGACAACATTTCCAAAAGGACCAGGAAAGAAACCCCTCCACGATCCCTCGCATGAAGCAGATCATTTAAAACCCATACAAGGGCAGCCTCAGTGCTATGCCAAGAACAGAAACCAGACTGGAATGGCTCATAGATGGAGAATTCCCCAGATGCTCTCAAAGCCATGCCACCATCACTTTCTCAATAACTTTACCCAAAAAGGGCAATTTACAGATGGGTCTAAGTCTCACAAAGTTATCAGGATTTACAGTAGCCTTCTTTAGGAGTGGTCAAGCCACCACTTCTTTCAAGACTGCAGGAAACGCACCCTCCCTCAGAGAAACACTGACAACTTCAATGAAGGTTGGACCAATTACCACCTCTCAAATCTTCATAAAAGAGATGGGAACAGGATCCAGCAAACAGTGGCTTGGGTGCAGCTCTGACAGCACCTAGTGAATCTCCATCAAATCAATATGACGAAACTCATCTCAGATGACCCAAGTTTCTGCAGGCTCCCACACTCGACCACTGCAAGTATGAGGACTCACCATGGAGGAAATCTCAGCCCATACATCCACAGTCTTGGCTGAGAAGAAATCTGCAAACCCATCACATCACTCCTGAGAAATCTTCCCCAAATCTTGAAAGAGACATTCAGGGTGAAGAATACAGTCAGCAACTTTAAAGTGGGCAGTAGGTTTGCTTCCCTCTGGTGCAATGATGCCCGACAGGAAGGTTCTTGTAGTGGCAATCATCACCTCCTGGTATTATCTATAATAAGCAGTCCAGAAAAGACTATCAGACTCCAGGACAGACTTCCTCCATATGCACCCTAACCTCTGAATTCGCTCTAAGAGAACGGAGTGCATCATCAAATCATGGTGCACTCTTCCTCCTAGGCAAAGGGCAACAACTGACTGGCACCAGGGCATCAACAGAAGACAAAATGTGCTTATAAAAACCTCCACTGCTCAGTGACACTTCTAGTGGAAGCAGCAATAACACCAGAGATATATGCAGTTTCCCCAAATACGTCAGGATTGAGTCTTCCCCCAGCTCTGCTGTAGATCATCTCCGAAGGGGTGGAAAGACCTCCAGGGAGCATCAACCAGAAAGATATGGCAAACTGATCAGACCAGACCACAAGATTAACCTGGAGGCTGTCGGCCATTATCCCAGTGGTAAACACAATGCCCAATGTGTGGCCCCCTACATGTGTGGCATCCTGAATATGCCAAGAAAAAAACAGCAATTCCGTCAATTGGAGGCGCTCAACAGCCATGCCGCAAGAACTTTCCAGTATCTTTCAGTTAGTGTTCTTGATAAATATTTTAACTCCCTTCACAAATTAATGTCTCCAACTACTGCTATGCTTTTTCAGTACTGTAAGGCCAAGCACCATGAGACGCTTACCACAGCCTAGTTAATTCACTGACATTCAACAAAAGTGAACATTCTCAGTGATTCCCAAGGACATGCTGAGCAATATTACTATTAGAATTATTTACTGCTCTCACACATACACTTAAGATCCTTAAGGAAACAGAACACACAAATGCCTTCTAGACTGTATTACCCCAACAGTTACTGTAAGTGTTTTGGCTTATTTCTAGTTATATTCCCCAGACATACTGTCTCACTCTAGGTGGGTCATGGCATATGTTAAACTCACTTTGTATGAGGTACAATCCTTAAGCAGCTTCTGATCTTTGAAGGCTGCATCTTTCTGGTTCCACTACTGGCACATTTACTTCCCTGTTATGGGTTTCCAAAAGAAATTCACTGCTAGCTCAGTCTTCTCTCTGCCTGAATAAATTCTACAATTATGGGACCCCAATTTTGTTTTCTAAAAACTTGCCCCTGAAACTTCATGAAGGTATCATGTAGTATTCCTGGGAACCAATAAATGTTTGCATTTATTTATTAAACTACTGCTAGAAAGGGAGCAGTGATGTGGCAAAAATTATCAGCATGATTACCATATGGCCATAGGTGTCTATACGCTGTAAATAGCCTTCTTCACTTTGCTGGGAGGAACATCTGCTAAAAGACATTTGGTGCGAAAATGTTGGGTCAAATATACCATCAGTGTTCACGCATCCCCTCAGCTGCCAGGCCTTCTCAGTTTAGGAGGAAGTCACAAATCAGTGTGAGATTGTCATGAATTACTGCAGCAGCTGATGCATTACACTGCTTTCTTATCTGGGATGAACATTTGTCACGTAGCCACCACCCCAAGTGCAAGTTCAAAAGTGGGAAAGTGCTTACTGTTTAAACTTTTGCATCAAATAACACAAAGCGATAGCAAGGTACAAGGTGCAATGTCACTAACAATTCATGTTTTTCCAGTGGTGGAAAGAAACCCCTTCTGTAAGACACGCAGATGGTGCAGTTGAAGTGATCTAACCTAGGGGTGGGCAAGGTGACTGTGACAGTCTGTATTCCAGTGATTACAGTCTGGATCTCTAGGAATTTGATCCAGAAGTTCCATGCCAATCTTAGTTAGCCCTCTTTGGAGAGGTCCAAATCTAAATTCAAGTAAGGACCACATGTTAGGTAACCCAGTGGGATGGAGTAGAGGGTAATGCTCTGAATTTAAAACTACATTTATTTATTTATTCATGTAGTTAGTTATTTGAAAATTGGTAGCCGGGGAAAGGCACACTAAGCCAAGGAGCATTTCCAGGTGTGACCTGGAGGAAAGGAACAGCAGAAAACAGAAATACAATATACAATAAAATGTCATTGGTACAAAAAACAAAGTGTGGTAACAGTACAATATGGAACACCTATACAAGTGCAAATACTGTAAAACAGCAGCAAGGTCCAATGTGCAAAAACAAAAAATGTTAGGGTATCGGCAACCTGGTGGACAGAGACAGGTCTCCCCCATCTAAATTTGAGCCAGGACCATATCTCTGGGCATCGGCAACCCAAGACAGTGGACCCAAATGTGTTTCTAACCTCTGGACTTAGCTGGCAAAACTATGGCGATCAGGGTTTGCATCTGATCCTATGACTTCCCATTGAGACTGCCAAAGACCAAGTAGTGTCATAGAGGCACTACACTGGGTCCCCTTGAAGGGGATGCAGGTTTACCCAGTGCATGACCAAACACTGCAGGTTCTCCAGAGCACTGACATTAATTCAATAATGCCACTGTAAGAGCACAACTTTGCAAAGAGGGCTTCTAGCCCTAATGGTTATATCCTGTGTAAAAAACAAAGTTTTTTTTTTTACTAATATTTGTACTAGTATTACTACTATAGAGCATATACAATGGTCAGAAGGGAGCTATAGGCTACAATAAGGGGGCAAATGGTGGCCAACATGGAGGATTAAGGGAAAGCTCTCCCCTCAAAGCCTATGCTCGAAACTTCTAAGTCACAGCAATATTTTATACAATCATTTAGAAACATTTTGACTAGGAAAGCATGCAGAGCTTGAACTCATTTTCAGCTTCCACCTGTAGGAAGGAGAGAAAAGGGATTCAAATGCACTAAATGTCCAACAGACCATACACAGCAACATTACAATGATGAACATTACAGAATAAACACCAGTGTAGAGAGTAGAACAATAGGTAATCAACCGTGCAATGACCAATCAAAATGGTACTGTATGGACCAATAGTAACAGAAAGCCTGATAACTGGAGTTGGGGGAGGCAGAGTCCACTGTGGTTGGGTGGAGGCAGAGTGCCAGGGGATATACAAGTTAAGGGGGTGCACAGATGGGGAATGTGGAGAATAAAACAAGTAGATACAAGAGCAGGAGTCGATTGTGAGCTCAGAGCACTGCATTCAGTGAGAAGATAGATAGGTAGACGAGCAAATGGGGGGGGGAGCTATTTTAGAGATTGGGAGTCTATAGAAAAAGGAGGCCAGTCCTGCAATGGTTTTGAAAAGGGGGATTTTAAATGATTAGGAGTCAGAATTCAGTGCAGAGTGGGAAAGGGAGGGAGAGGGAGCAAGGATTGTGGTGAGGTAGCAATGGAGGATTGTGACCAAATTTACATATGAAGGAGGAAGAATGGAAGAAGAGTCTACCTTCAGTGGAAGAGAGATAGAGAGAGATCAGAATATTGGAAGCGGTGGTAGGTACTATGGGAAATGGCAGTTTAGCACAATTTAAGTAGTAGAAGGTGTGAATGAGCAATGGAGGGACCCTGTTAGGCAAGGGCAGATTGAGACAGCACTGTACACAATGTTACCATAGTCAAATGCAGGCAGAATCATTCTGAACACAACCTGATGATGGGAAGCGGGAGGGATAAAAGACGCTGATGTGCATGCCCAGAGTCACGGCTTTCAATTTCGATCACTCACTGTGCCAACTTATACAGAGAACAATTCAATGTTGGAATTCACCACTGGATGAAGTAATAAATTGTAACAGCACTGATTCCTCTAAATGAAAGTTGGATAAATTTATGGATAAGGGTAACTTAAAAGACTATTATCAGGGTAGCTAAGATATGGAAATTTTATGTCTACGGCTGCCTTGACTGCTCCAAGTCGTATTCCCAGTATTATAGTGCTCGGTTTCAAAAGGGACTTACTTTGTATCAGCTCGTTACTTTGTTTCACACTGAGTACTTGGCTAATAAAGCAAATAATTGTCTCAACTTGTCCATGCTCAAGTTTGACGGTGCTCCTGCACCATGTTATGTAAACGTGCTAGAGACACCGATGGACAGGAAGAAGGGTGGGGCAAAAACAACTGAAATTGTTATACAAACATGATTAAATTAATAATGTATTGTGACCGATGACCAGAGAGTGCCAAGACAAGTCATACAGGCAGCTTTTTGTGATATGCAAAAAAAAAAAAAAAAAAAAAAATGCAGCAAAAAAGCTGACAGTGTCCCTTTAAATGGCAAGACAATGTTTTATTTTGATAAAATACAGTTGCTCCTCTTTTTGTATTAAGCCAGCAGGTGGTGCTGTTCTGTTAATGGTTGCTTTAGCTTGTTCAGGCAAAGGTTGCTGTATGATTTTTTTTATTGCAGGTGTACAGTATATGGACTTGTTTGGCTTAAAGGAAAATTAGTCAGAATTTACAAAAAATATGTTGTGCAGAGGGTTCTGATTTGTAGGTGTACTCCTAGTAAGTCCTTCCCTTTGTTTCTAGAAAGGAGGTTTTTTTCTAAATTTGCTTGTTGACCATATGGCCGCTGGGGATCTCCTTGACAGCATTTTTTATGGCTCTTTCAGTGCCTCCTGTTCCACGTGACAATGATGTGTCCAGAACCGTTAATTCAACAGGAGCCGTTTTTCATTATCAAGCTTATAGTAGTACAGTTGTTATTTTAAGTAACTCTCATTGCTCAGGGAGCTCTAATGAAGGCTACATTTATTGATGGCAAATGCCTGAGGGATAATTGAGTGGGCTACTCTGTAATAAAACAGCTAAAGTCTTCATTAATTGTAGCATTTGTGACCCTGGGTGATGTGCACTTTTTTTTAATGGTTGTGCGTAGTTTAATGAAACAAAAAGCTTTAAAAACAAAAGATTCACTTCTGCTAGCTAGACCTAGACACGTAACTAGAAAACAGAAAGTTTGGATTAGGCAGTTATTTATTTGAAGCCAGACTATCAGGCTCCTAACAGTAGACTGCTGCTGTAGTTATCAGTCTCTGAATCAATGGTCCTGGATGCATCACTGCCACGTGGGACAAGAGGCATTGTGGGAACAAGAGGAGCCATAAAAAATGCTAAAATGCAGATCCCCAGAGACCATAAAATCAGCAACTAAAGGGCTAGTTAAAAAAAAAATTCTTACTGGCCTAATATAATAACCAACTAGAATTTGGCCACTTTGACCATGCCAGTTTAAGCCCCTCTTGAAGACATCCAAATAGAATGGAAAAATGAACAGACACAACTACAAAATTCCAAGCTGAAAAAAGCTGGCCAGGAAAAGCAGCGTGGTCTTATGGTTACAGTACTGAACTATGAAACAAGTGATCACAGACCTGAACTCCACCACAAGAAAATGATGACTCGCTGCATGACCATGAGCAAGTCACCTGCCCTCACTGTGCTTCACCCTCCCACACTCATAACCGAAGAGAAGCAGGACCCCACAGAAAATGAGATGATTCATCTCACTTTTGCTACCCTGGGCAGATATATAAATAATATATATATATATAGCTGAAATTTGGTGAGAATAAAAAAGGGCTCTTCAATGTTTTAACTTTGTGCTTGCAGCCTTGGCAATAGTCAGATCACATTCCATACCTCTTTAGAGATTTGTTTACCAAGAATAGATTTGTAAGTCAAATGGAATGTAAGCACTAATCCAGGTTAGTCACCTAAGAAGTTGCTAAATGTCTAGGAATAACTAGTGAGATGTACAACACAATCCACACATTTCAGTGTCCTCTATCAGTCTTTCAAGTTGTTTATCAAGAAGGTAGACCTCATGCATAACGACAGAATGACTGCCAAAGAACAGAGATAAAACTGCTGCATTTTATGGACAAAAACATCAATACATTTTTATCAGCAAAGGATTAGAATAGCAATAATGCTCGCTCTCTCTGAATGGCATTTCTAGCCTGTTTAACTAGGAGGTGGGTTTCTGTCCTGAGGCTCTGTCGCCAACCCACAGCTCTTAAATCTGGCCATTAAGTGACTTGGAAATGTCCCTCACATTGAGACTTACTAGTTAAGCATTAAGCCACGATGAAGGTGGCATCTAATGGGGAATTAATGCATGGTTGGGGGGGGGGGCACGAGGCAGAAGGCGGAGTGCCTACAACCATCCAACATGCATTAATTCCCCATTAGATGGCACCTTCAAAGTGGCTTAATGCTCTTGTAACATGGGCATTTTTTGTTTTTGGTGATGCTTCCATTTTATCTACTACGCTAAAAAAATTAGAGACAGTGATTGTCTTATTTGAAAATGCTGACTGCATTTTTCTCACTGACGTGATTACACAAATTATATTTATTAATATTGTGATGCTCACAGCAGAACAGCAGATGTCTGTTATAATGACCAATCATTTAGACATTTTTTGCACTTTTTTTCAGCATTCTAGATGGCTATTATCTTTAGAAACACACTAGGAGGACCACACATTTTCAATCTCCAGCTACCGCGATGTTCACTGATGCAGTGCTGCTTTGGATTTTAGTTATTTGCACACGTGTTGTCTTATCCATTGCTGAGTGGTCCAGTGTGATTTTAACTATGTCTATGCTGGTTCTCCACACTTTTCCTGACTGTGACGCACCATCTACCAACAGATTGCTCAGACTATTTTTCGTTGTCACTGTTTGCTTGTGGGATACTTGATACGGCTCTCTGAAAGCGTTCCAGGAGGTACTCTTGTCTGTATTTCACACTGTTGCTTTCTACCGTGTTTCACAGTTGGTCATTATGCCACTCGTGACAGTTTGCAATGAGACTTACGGGCATTTAGTGGGTTGGAAGGACAATTTGCATTTTCTTGGATTGGAATTCATTTGATAGTATGCTGCTGCTCATTTCACTGTTGTGGACTGCTGTGGTATTTCAGTTTGGGGATGGCATTATTGTAAAATTAATGCCATCTTCAAACTATCACATGTGATGCGTTCCATCCAATCACTGCTACTTTTTTACATCTCTATTATTTTGCCATGTTACAAGTAATGTTATACCAACTGCTCTGTACCCAAAATGGGATATGACACTTTAGCAAAATGGTGCTTTTTTTATTCTTCTAAGGAAACCAAAAACAAAATAACAACGGTGATGAATGGTTTTACCCCACAGCAAAAGATCAAATGTCTTATTCACAAAACAGAGATGAAAAAACCCTGCCAACGCTTTACAAGATTTTGTTTTATTTTTATATTTCGTGGAATTTAAATCATTGTTAAATATGTTTTAAAGGAACACAAAGTGATCTACACTTACTGAAAAAAGTGCAGTGAAAACCTACACACATATTGTAGATGTTAGCTGATGTGAAATGTGCAAACCAGTGCAGGTAACCATACCTCGTTGCCTGCACTTGCCTGAACAGTCAAATCTACTATGTTCTAAACAGTACACCATTTTCTCGATTTCATTTTAGCTAAATAACTATAAAATGCTTTTTTCTGTTATGCTGAAATTCTACCTAAGGAATCTTCTTATTGGCACAAACACATCTGTAGCAATTCTGTGCTTCATGTGATCCAAGTTTAATCTTTATGACTGTACTGAACATAACTTTATTTCTGGTGCGACTGTATTGTACATAACCTTATTTTTGGTGTGATCAAGAGGCCTGGGCTCTGGGTTGGAGTTAAGGCATTTAATGGTCTTATAGATTCCATAAACACCAGCTTCGTTTTCCTTCTACCCAGTCACCTCTGAGACCACCCTCCCTGCCTTACTCTGTCCAATTGCTCAAAGGGGCAGAGTCCTAATGGTTTGGATACTAATCTTCATCTCTCTACACCTCTTGCTTCCCTTTTCAATTTTTCTTTCCAAACTAGGTCCACCCTAGTCCTGGAAGCAGGCTAAAGCTCCCCTTTAAAGGGGTGACTCTTCCTTCTGTGGCAATTACTGGCCTGTTTCCCTCCTCTCTGCCCTGGTTACGGTGCAGGAAAAACGTGTGCTCTCCCAGCAATCTGTCTATCTTGACTCCACCATTTTTCCTTCTGCTTTCCAGTTTGGCTTTTGCCAATGTGATTCCACTATTTCCCCTCCTCCTCCAGATCATTGACTCCACGCTGAAAGGCATGAACCTGGTCCTGTTTACCCCCGCTATCTTCATAGACATAGCAAAGGCCTTAGATACTTGGTCCACCCACCCGCCTTATGTGCTGAGGATCTATTGGACTTGGTGGTTAGGTAGTTCTGTTCCTACCTCCCAGGCTAGTTCCTGTCAGTCCAGGCTAGTGATACCCATTCATCCCCTGACCATGAAGTCTGATCCCCCAACCCCCATGTTCCATTCTTGGCCCAACCTCTTCTCCATCTTCTTAAAGTACCACCCTCCAGCTGTGTCTCCTCACACATCCACATTCATGTAGATGACATATTTCTATTTGCTTCTAGTGCTTTGATCCCTGAGCTGAAATCGTCATTCCAGCACTGATTTTGACAATATCAGCTCTGGTTCCACTTAAGCCAGCTCCAATTAAATGCCAAAAAGACCGTCTCCCTGACTTTTGCACAAGATAGAGACTAGCAAGACTCCAATATATCCCTGTCTTCAGGACTCTGGATGGCAACAAGTTTAAAGAGGTACCCTACTTCAAGTACGTAGGGATGTGGCTAGACCGGAACCTCAGCTTTTTCAAGCACAATGACAGGATGCATAAGAAACTTCATCCTAAACTTGGTGTGCGGTACCACAACAAGTCTGCCAAGCGATAATCTTCAAGATGATCTTGCTGGTGTTCAACTACATGGATGTAGTGCACAGTGCTGCCACAAAATGTACACCTGCCAGGCTTGACCCCCCCTTTTCATCCTTTCTGCTGATTGTTGTTAGTGCTTCATCTCTCACTCATCATTGGTCTCTCTACACAGATCTCTTTCCCCTCCCTAGAGGTATGGCATCAATCACACTGTGACACTGTTCCCACTTACCTTTCCTCTTTCTTTAACCCTATCATTCTGTCCTCCTACTCCTGATCATCCAATGTTCGTTCCTTTCACATACCTACCTGTAAATCTGTGGCAGGCCAATACGTTTTCTGTATCTGCTTTTCAACACTGTGGAGAAACCTCTCTCTCCCCCCATCTGTCTCTCATCCTTCCCGCACTCTCTCCCTAACTACTCTTATGGTTGCACTTCAAAAGCATGCATCTGCAACAAGCCCTCTTCCTCTTCTCTCCACACTGTAAACCATGTCCTGTTCACCCTCTTCCCTATGTACCCATTTTGCATCTTACCCTATTGTATAAAAAGAGAGCCTTTGCTGTGGTAACTACCCAGCTGTGGAATTCTCTTCCATCTTACTTGCATCACATCTCTTCTGTGGATGTCTTTAAGAAGGCACTGAAAACCTATATATTCTCCCTGGCACTCCTGTTCTCCCTAGTGCTCCTGGACACTGTCTGATAGCTCTCCTCTTTTCATGGTTCATACTATGCCATCTCAGAGTTAAGGGGGTGTTGGCCCATAAATAGCTCCATACACTAGTTGCAGTATTTTAGCTTATTTCCAGTAAGTATGTAATTGTCCAAATCAGCTTTAGATTATTTTTTAGATTTCATTTAATCTTTATTTTATACTGGAAAGGCATGTGGGCATGCCTTTCCAGTATAAAGGATAGAATTTACTTATAACTATATCTAGTGGGAGTTTGTTCCAGGCGTTGACCACTCTTCGGGTGAAATAAAATATTTGTGTAATAAAATATTCGTTGACTTGTTTTGAACTGATTACCTGTGTGCATAAGTGGATGTCCTCTTGTATCTTTTGCATCTGACTTGAAATTTTAACCAATTCGTTTAGCAAATCTGAGTCATTAATTATGCCATAAAGCAAAAGTAAATCTTCTCTTTTCTTTCTTGTTTCCAAACTCACAATTTTGACTTCCTCCATCCTCTGGTTATAAGCACAGTTTTTTTTTTAATGAATGCATTTAGTGGGTCTCCTTTGGACCCTTTCAATTTCATCAATATCTTAATATCTGCAGGGGTTCTAGTATTGACTTGCATAGTTGAGATGTGGCCTGACATATGCCATATATAAAGGAAATATTATGTCTTCCTTTCTGGATCTTATATTTCTTTTTATAGACAACATTATTCTGTTTGTTCTATTAATAACTGTATTGCAGTGTTTGTGGTGCTTGAAGTCATTAGTGATATTATATATATCTCCAGGTCTTTCTGTAGATCCGTTTTGTGCAGGGGGATTCAATTAAGGCAATATTTAGTCTTTACATTGTTTTTGCCCTGATGCATTACTTTACATTTGTTGATTTTAAATACCATTCCCCATTCTTTTGCCCAGATTGAGATGTTGTTTAGCTCTGTCTGTATTGTTATCGGATCTGAACTTTCGCATGGGCTTTAATTTGGAGTCATCTGCGTATTTTGTCATAAGGTTGCATGTGTTGTCAATTTGATCTGATATGACTGTGTTAAATATGACAGGACCCAGGACTGGATCCCCATGGTAAACCATTAGTAACCATGCCTAATGTTGAAGAATGACCTTTAATCTTAACCTTTGGGATTCTTTGATTTCACCAATTTAGTGTCCAATTTATAAGGTGCCCATTTAGTTTCATTTCATTTTGTCTGTCAGGAATTGCCCAGTGTGGGACCAAACTGAAAGCTTTTTTAAAATCTAGGAAGATAACATCACATGGAATTCTTTTGTTTAAATTCCAACTGATATTATTGTAGAAACAAATAATATTTGTAACATGTGAGTGGCTAGCATTGGAACCATGTTGATTATTGTCTAGAGTTTGTACTGTACTATAAAGATTATCTTTTATTAAACTTTCCAGTGTTTTACTTGGTATTGATGTGAGACTAATAGGTCTATAATTTGTAACATCCTGTTTAGTTACATTTTTATTATAAATAAGCATAATGTTTGCTGTTTTTCAGTTGTTAGGTATCTGTGGTGTATTAATTGACATCCGATATATGTTTTTTAATGGCTTAAGAATATAGTCAGACAAATGTTTTAGTGTATACAATGAAAACTCCATCTGGCCATGAAGATGAACAATGTCTTTGGTTTTGTAGGCTGTCCTAAATGCTGCTTTCAGTTACGGTAATACATTCTGAGTCAGTTACAATGTAGTTCTATATTGTCCAGTTTCCTTTAGAACATACTGAACAGATGTAATCAGCAAAGGCTTCTGCCGTTTCATTAGGATCATTTATTTAATTTGTTATTATTAGATAGTACTGGCCCTATGATATTTTCCTCCTTCTGCAGAGTTTATATAACTATAAAAGAGTTTACTGTCCCCCTTTTTTGTATATTTATTTTTTTTTGCCAAGGAGAGTTCCATATTACTTTTTTGATTTATGGCATTTTTACTTTTTTGGGGCATGTCAATTAAATTATGCCAATATTCTGGGAAAGTTTTGTATGCTTTAGTGTTTCCTTTTAAGCAATGTTCTGATTTTAATTTTTAGCCACTTTGGTTTAGCTCCTTTTTTATCATATTTTCTGATTTTTGGTATAAATTTGTTTTTAAGTACTGATAAAGCATGTCACTGAAACTGGCCCAAATTTCATTTACAGTTTTGTTGTGGAATTGCACATCCCAGTTAATATTCCTAATCACATTTATTATGTTGTTGGTATCTACTTCTGAGTACTGCTAAATTTCTGTTACTCGATTATCTATTTTATGATATGTATTAATGCCGAGTTCAATGGTATTATGATCGCTAGCGCCGAAAAGGGTGCTAGTGCTGCATGAATATAGTAACGCTTGCTTGTTTGTTAATAGCTAGTCCAACATTCTGCTGCCCCTAGCTGTTTCTTTCACATACTGTACAAGTCCTAGTTGTTTGATCCTACTGGCAAATAGCTCACCCTGTATAGTAGTTGTATCTTTGAGCCCCAGTTTATTTCACGGAGACTGAAATCACCCATTATGATCACTTTGCCATGTTCACAGGCATTTTCAATTTCAGTTAATAGATTCTCTGTATACTCATGTTTGGCATCTGGTAGTCTATAGCATGTGCCAATGACCATACATTTAGTGTTGTTGCTTACTACTGTCACCCAGATAGGTTCTATTTTGTTATTGCTGCATGTTTTAATGTTGTTTCCTATATCAAAGGTATTAATGCCATTCTTACAATACAGTCTAACCCTGCCTCCCCTTCTACCACTTCTGATCTTGTGGCAGAGCGTGTAAATCCCTCAATTTGTTCTCCCCAGATATCATCCAGGCTCCACCAGGTCTTTATGTATCTTTTATTTTTGTATTGCATTTAATGCTTATGCATTTTTAAGTGCTTCTCGGTTTAATGTACAGTGCCGAGAGCCCTTGGGATAAGGCAGTTTAAAAGTAAAAATGGATTAATACCTTAAAACTTTGAGTACTCATTGATTTTTTTTATTTTACACCACCATGATACAGTTACAAATATCTTGACATATACATATTTCACACTCTCTTACCTCTTGTCCTTGCTACCCCCATAACCAATGTATTTTGAACATTTTCTATATAGTTTTATTCTTTTTCTGGACTGTATTACTCATACTGTACCTTCATTTTCTGATTCATGTACATGCACCCATTGTTGTCCCTGTATTTGTTATTACTGTATTACTCCCTGTACTACAGCTTCCAACAGTTTGTGCCTGGCAGCAAGCTCCAGCTCAGTAAACCTATCCCAGTCACCAAACTGTACAAAAACAAGTAAACAAACCTGCCCATTAAAGCAGCAGGTCGTGTGATTTATAGATGGCGAGATAGATAGATAGACAAGACTGCTCATTTTCAGTCCTTTTTGCCCTTCATTGATGTTGATCCCTACTGTTCATTGTTGAAGCAGCACCTTCTAAATAAATCATTAAAATACATTTTTATTCTTGACTGCAAGTTCATTGTTGTTTACAAGTTCATTTTTACAGTGCCATATTTCTATTTACGTTCACCACGTTAGAGCTTGGTTTGTGGCACTGGGTTAGCCCCGATATCCCCAGTGCAACATAGGGTGAGTGTGCAGTGTCTGTTGCAAGCTAGTTTACTTTATTCTCAAGAAAAGGGATGTTAAATAAGTAAACAAGAACACAGGGCAGAGTATGCACTGAGCTCAATTGAGGTATGCCTGGGCTCTTGGTGAGTTTAACTACCTGAGAAGTGTGTTCACTTATTTGATCCATGCCCTAGAGTGTGTTATTGTGCTTCTTTTTTTTTCCTTTTTGATAGAATGTATATAACTGGCAATCCATTTTTTCAATGGTGGTAGTAGGTTATCATTTGACATAACTGACCAGTTATTACAGTTAACATGTGCCAACAGTCACACAGTACCTGTGATCGAGACTCAATGAGCGTCTCTGTCTGGAATATATAGTGCCTAAAAAACAGTGCCTTTTTCTTTCACTGACAGAAATACTGAATCAGCGGTGACTGTAATAAACAAACAAACCCAAAACAAGTTCCACAGCCTCCCTGCCACATTTCTAAAGTGACCTGATCACTGAAGGTTTTTGGGGGTTTAAAAATGAAAGCTGGCAAGGATGATTTCACAGCTAATAATGACAATGGTGCTCCAGAGCCACAAGAAAACAAACAACGCAGTTATAGAAGTGAAAAGTAATGGAAGCATACGCTTTTACCTGGGGGCACTGTCAGAATGCCAGTGCTTCAAAGATGAACTGGAGAACAGAAAAATAGAAACAATGTATTTTTTGGGGGGGGGACTGATGTACATTGACTATATAAAATAAAGCAAGAGGTGGTGTCATATTTTATACACTTCCTTGTGTGTGATGCTTGAATAAACCCCTCAAGCTTTGCTCTCGGGGTTTATGTAGCATCACATACCTCAGATGTGTATTAAATTATCGTAATATATACCATCCCATGCATTATTCTATATGAAACAACTAAAACAAAGATGTTCTCATATTAAAAAACAGCAGTCTTTACTGAATTTTGTTAAATTAGTTCTTCCAGCCATGGCCCCTCCTCCCTTATTATTGACTGGATCATCATGATCTTCTACAGTATTGCTTCCACTACATTGCTCCACTTTGCTTTCTGTAGTTGTACTTCACCGTTGTAGCTGTAGTTTGCTGTCTGGCTACTCTGCTACATTTTCTGTTTCAGTTGTGCTACAAAGTTCACCGACTGTGGCTCCTGCATGTTTTACTGTTGGTTATACTGAGGAGGGGCACCTGCCGGTTGGCACTAATAGTAGGTTTCATGTCAGAGTTGTGCTATGGAAGTTAGCTGAAGGGTGAGCTCCATATTGGCTGCAGTTATACAGCAGTAGGAGGACATGCAGTATACTGTGCAGGGAGAAGTGACCGACAACAGAGAGAAACAAACACCTGTATGAGCTGGGTACCATTTCTTTTTCACATAATACACAGGGAAACAGAGGTGCACTGAGGAGCAATCTGGAAGTGGAAATGAATGAGTACTATAGGTCATACCTGCTGAATGCTGGTAACGGGGAAAAATGGCTGCCAGTTGTTTTCTTTTTGAAGTCTGTACTGTTGCACTGATATGTAATGAGGATGATGACCAGAGTAACTATGCACTGAGCTAGAAGAATGCATGGTCATGGGAGCAATTTTGACCAACTGTGGGTCACATCTTTCATTACCAATTTTTAAATGGGTTTTCAAATACAGCTATGAACGCTGATGAAAACCTGGGCAGCTATATTTAAGGGCACAGTACAATACAATATTTCATAACTTAAAAAATGCTACAGCAGACTCAGAAATGGGATAGAAAGAGCATCTTATAAGTCATAGAAAAGGGTACTCTAAAATGGAAAAAAGGTATAGATATGATTTTTCCACTAACATGAACTGCTTCTTTAAGAGTGATAAAAACAGTGGATGCAGCAATCATGGTTACTGTCTACTTAAAGCAAGCTTGTGTTTTTTTTTTTGTTTGTGCTTTTGCTGGGAGTCAGATTTCACTTTTACTAGATCCCTATCTTTCTGATAGCACCTAGTGCACACCATAACACATGACCTCCACTGTGGTGGACACAGACGGCTGCCTTCCCGATGCTGTCAAGCCCCACCTTTTAACTCTGCCACAAAGGATACCACAAAACAAAGAAATGTAGCTGCCCCCTCCCAGGACAGCAGATGGACTGCCTGCATAATGTGCCCACCTTTCACTGGTCAATGAGGGAACGAAGGTTGCTCTGAGCCATTGGTCTGACCGAATGCTTGAAAAACAAAATGCAAATATTTTTCTTGTGACTGAGCAGCTATTATAATTTTAAGTGATTTAGTATACTTACGGACCTAAGGTACCATTTTCAGGATATGGTACCTTAGGTCCACAATAGTCGTTTTGTGCAAATTTAAAAGTTTAACTGTGAGCCATTATTTAGTGGTAAGGGACTGTAGTTTGGCCCCAAGAAGGTGGCCAGCTGATTCCTTCCACTTCCCTATTCATTCCCCCCGCACTCAGGCATGGTATGGTTGGAAAGTACAAGCTCCTGTTTACATTTAAATATCCCATCCATCCTATGGAGATCAACTTTTTGGATCTGAAAATCTATAGAGGAGATGAAGGTAATGCATGTACTACTCTTTTCCACAAACCCACAGACTGTAATAGTATGTTGAGGTGTGAGAGCTGTCATCCCTTCCATGTGAAATTGAATATTCCTAAGGGACAATTTATAAGAACTCACCAAAACTGTACAGAAGAAGAACAGTTTGTGGAAAAGAGTAATGTACAGATTAGAAGATTTAAAGAAAGGGGCTACAGTAACCATAGTATAGTCTTAGCTGTCAATATGGTACAGACTATGGACAGGAAGGAAACACTTATGTACAAGGACAAGAGGGATGGATCCCAGCAAATATGCCCCCTTGTCACCACTTACTCAAAAGGAGCAGAACAGGTCAGGAAGATCATTATGCAGAACTGGTCCTTATTAGAACTGGAGGCCAAATTACAACAAGTATGTGATAAGGGCCCAAAAGTAGTTTTTAGAAGGTGTAAAACAATCAAAGACTTAGTGGTGAGGAGTTCACTATAGTGCCCAGAACCACCCCTAGGTAGCATTTACTCCTTACTCCCCCGCCAGTTGGCAACTTTAGATGTGGTAAATGTATTTATTGTAAATACATGTTGACAGGTAAATTCATTGAACACCCTAGGAAACATAAGAACATTCAAATTAAGGAGTTAATTAACTGCAGCAGTGAGGCAGTAGTTTATCAGTAGGTTTGCAGTTGTGGGGTCTTTTACATAGGCAGAACTATACACCAATTTAAGATAAAGATAGCCGAATATGTTAGGGCCCTAGAGAAAGGGGATATGAATTATACTATTGTAAAACATGTACGGGGGACCCCAGGTGTGCCTCATGATATAAAGTTTACAGGTATTGAAAAGGTAAAAGTTGGACCGGGGGGGGGGGGGGACATAAAAAAGTTAGTAGGAATGAGTGAGAGTTTCTGGATTTATGAGTTTGGAGCACAACACCCAGGGGGCCTAAATTATAGCATAGACCTGGCCGCATTCTTAAAGAAATTCAGGTACTGAGATGTATCATTTTGTATTGTAAAGAACTGCGATATATTGGAGTGAACAGCTCTGTATGTAAAATGTTTCCGTATAACTGTTGAGGCATGGATAATGATAAAGTTGTTTGGACAAGATTGACTTATAGAAGTAAATGGGTGCCTGAGGTTATACACACCACCATGGGGAATAATATATAAAGAAGGAACGTTGTTTTTAATTAAAAGTTATATTCAAAATGAAGGATGAACCCATACAGGGAGAAAAAAAACAGAACAATGTGATAGTGTGTATTAAGTTCAAGATGGAATTGTTTTTAAACATAAAAAATATTTTTTAAGTATACTGTTTATATGTTGCATGAAGGTGTAAGATAATTACATATGCCACATGATGCTGAACTTGCACAAGTATGGTGGAAATGAGATGGAGTCCCTCCCTCTATGAGTTTAAAAGTGGCACTTTTCTGTGTGCGGTATAGATCACTCTGAAGAAGCCTGACAGGTAGTCAGGGGAAACGTTAGTGTATTTATTAGAGGCCAGTTGGCTACCGCGTGTTTGTTATTTTCACAAATTCTATTTTTAGACTCTGTATATCTCTCGGTCTAAGTGCACTTTTCTACTGTTGGTGCTTTTCATTTTTGCTGCTGATCATGTTATGACACGCAGCAAGGGAGAGCCTGTGGGCGCACCCCATTGAGATGAATGGGACTGAATTTCCCTTACAATTTTGTACATTATGATGGCAAGTTGTAGATTAATGAAGGCTACCCCTTCACTAAAAAAGCCCTTGTTAGTCAAACGGTGCTCTTCATTAATCTCCAACTTGCCAGCAAAATATATAAAATAGTAAGAACAATTCAGTCCCATTTATTTCAATGGGGTGCACCCTGTGCTTTTCCTTGATGCACGTCATAATGTGCCTGAACATGGGGGCATCAGATGGCAACAACTTGCAGCCAGCAATATTTGGACATGGAGCACAGATGCACTTGACTGTGTCCCCTCACGAATTAATAATTAGCTTTATAAATAAAAGCAGTAGTTCAAATGCCAATCCGTTCTGAAACATTCTTTCAAGATATTTACAACTATTGCAAAAGTATACTAACTCCTTTGATAAGTGCTCTGAATTAAGTTATCTGTGGAGAAAAAGTTTCTGTATGTCCATCAGTCTTAAATGCAACCTCAGGAGCTATTATCCTGCACTGTAATGAATCAGAGGCCCAGTAAAGACTGAATATGCCATTATAATTCACTCTGGGAAAGGTTTATTATCTATATATATGACAAACTACAAACGATAAAGCCATTTAGCATGACTAATTTCCCTCACTGTTTTATCCTATGCTGATGGGCAACAGATTGTTAAATGAAAGCTCTGTTTGTTACAGTTAAGAAAGAGCATCAATTCTGAGTATGGCTGCGTCTCTGAATGGAGGCATTCACAAAGTCATTATGTTTTCAAGTTTGGGTTAATAGTAGGGCTATTTTTCCACCCACTCTTTGGCAAAGCTGCAGTGTTCTTGTACTCAAGTGGGAGGCAACGTGGAGCAAGGATTAGGAAGATAAATGATAAATATAGCGTGCAGTGCCAGTTCACGTAAAATATTACCAGGCTGGAAATGACTGCTTACTGTCCAAATTGTTGGATGGCAACCTTTTTCCTAGATGGAACAAAATACAATTCATTTGAGCATGGTTTAGTGGTACAACTACCTGTGCACTGGTTGACTATGTCCTGCTTTCTTCCAGATTTAGGATTGCCAAGTACTGCACCTACATTATTATTCAGTTATTTTGCACGGTGAGAATATTACATAGGTCAGCTGTTAAGAGACACTGTGTTTAATGTGTGTGAACCTTTAGTTAGGCCCCTTTGTCAACAGTACTGGACGGGTGACCGCAGGTCCAAAGTTAGAGAACGTTATGGTGACACCACCCCTGCCACAGCCACCTGTGCATGTGTTTAGGAAAGCTGTGTGCCACGACTGCCAGATGCTCCGCAGAATGGGCTACATTTTCAAAAGGTCATGTGCAGGCCCTGTGTGGTAACAAAAATTCTGATGTCAGCAACAGTGCTGTGAGAGTATCTTCTCATGAATACACACAGAGTACTCATCTTCAGGGGGCCCAAAATATTCCAGATTTGTTTTTTGTGTTCAACATTTGGGTAAGAAAAAGTATTTCAAAAGCCTTTTCTCCCTCCCTCCCCTGCTGTCCAGCACTAGTCCTGTGGCCACCCTCCTCCCCTTCAGTCATCTCCCACCCCCTCCACACCCCCCATTCTCATTCCAGCTCCTCCACCCTGTCCGACACTACCTTTAATTCTAACTAAGCTCCCTAGCCCCACCCCCCACCAATCAAAGGGCCATGAAAGAAATCGGAGAGGTAAGGAAGGTGAGTCCATGGTGGTTAGGTTAGTGAGGTAGGTGGCAAATAAATTCTCAGCAACACCTGACAGGGTGTGGGTAGTGTAATGAATAGGACAATCTACTGTGTCAGGCTGCGATAACCACATGCCCAAGGGCATAGTGAGGCCCAATGCCACAAGAGGAGGGCCTCACAGTGACTGGAAGTGTGGTTATCGCAGCCTAGAGCACACCCTGGAATGTCTTACCGTGCTTATAAAATGGGGTTTATCTTAAAAATTAAATTCACACAGATTACAGAATAACATTGAATTCAATGTTATATTTAAGCATGATTTTACATTTTAAGGGGAGACATAAACCCAAATCTTGAAACTATAAAAGTAAAAATGCACAGGTGCACCCACTAATGTGAGTGGTAACTTGGATGGCTGACACTGGTACTTTTTCCCCTGTGAATTAGGCCAAGTTAAAAGTACAGGTGCCAGCGTGTTGTCAGCCAATAAGCAGCCAGCATTCTTTGCACCCATTTTATAAAAGACAAGTGTTAGGGGAAGGGGCTGGCATGATGACATCAACTTGGGGTGGCAGTATAGCCTAGGAGTTAGAGTAATGAGCTGTGAACGAGCTTGGTACATCCAGCAGACAACACCTGGGTTTGATTCTCACAACCTCCACTTGCATCCTGTGTGACTATGAGCAAGTCACTTTACCGCCCAGTGCTCCCAGGTCACCCCTGAAAACAGGCACTTGTGCCTAGCGGGCCTTACCCAGTTACCAAAGACTAAATAAATAAATAAACTTTACTGTAGAAGCGGGCAGAGGCGGTGTTAGGCTAACAGAAGGCGGAGGGCCCAAGCCACTAAAGGCTGGGGAGAGACCATGGATATTTTTATAAAAGAATTAACTTCCGCAGTTCTATTGAGAAGAGGTTTGGGGCCCATATGAAAGCATCTGGGGCTCAAGCTCCTGATGCCCATGTCTAGTAATACCCCTGGATCTGGGAGGATTGGGTGGCCATGGCACTAACACTAGCCACCTGGGGAGGGCTGAAGGTTTTTAAGTTTCCAAAACACAAATATCCATAGTAATGCTTCCTAGTCAAGGTGGGGTGGAAAAGATGAAAAGGGACTTGGCAAGGTTGGAGGAATGGTCAAACGTATGGCAGCTTAGATGCAATGCAAAGAAGTCCAAAGTAACGCACCTGGGAAACAAAAACCCAGGGGAAGAGTACACAAAGGGGAGTGAGATACTGACAACAACAAAAATGGAAAGGGACCTGGGGTAGTCATATCAGATGACCTAAAGGTGGGCCAGCAATGTGAGAAGGCAGTAAGGAGGGCTGGGGGGATACTGGGATGCACAGGGAGAGGCATCACCAGTAGAAAACAGGAAGTTGTTGGCCCTCTGTACAGACAGTTGGTAAGACCACATCTGGAGTACTGAGTACAGTTCTGGAGACCCCATCTCCGCAAAGACATAGACAAGGTGGAGACTGTCTAGAGAAGGGCAACTAAAATGATGCAGGGTCTGCATCAGAAGACATATGAAGAAAGACTAAAGGAACTAAAGATGTATAGCCTCGAGGAAAGGAGGGAGAGGGGGGACATGATAGAAACTTTCAAATATCTCAAGGGAATCAACAAAGTCCAAGAGGGTAGCATCTTTCAGAAAAAGAGATGTGCAAAAACAAGGGGGCACAATTTGAAGATAGAGGGGGGATGGCTCAGAGGTAATGTGAGGAAGTATTTCTTCACAGTGAGGGTTGTGGATACATGGAACAGCCTTCCTGAGGAGGTCATAGAGTCAAAAACAGTGGGGGAATTCAAGAATGCATGGGACAGACATAAGGCAATTCTAGTGGGGGGTAGGAGGAAGTAGGCTGTTGGTTAACTAGGATCTACAGCTTATCCGTTAGGTAGGGAAACAGGCAGACTAGGTGGGCCAAGCGGTCCTTATCTGCCATCAAATTCTATGTTTCTATGTAAGTCATTACTCAGTTACAATGAACAAATAGCCCATAAATTGTGGTATTTAGGGATGAACATTTGTTACGCGCACAAAAGTCAGTAAATGCTTTTTTCGCATACATCACAAACTAGGCTGCAAAAACACTGATCAGGGTGTGGCAATACTTAAATATACTAGCTCTGGGAGTTTACCTAAATGTGGTCAATGGGCTGGTAGTACATTCTGTCACTGCTTTTTAGACTGAGGGTGGTATTAGGTCATGGCGACAACTTTTGGCGTCAGTGGAGTTTGGGACACAGCACAGGCGGGGGTGGGGTTAACTTGATGTGGCTGCTGGGCTTGTACCACAGATTCTAGCAGGCGCTTGGAGTGCTTTCACTAGGTCATGAAAACTGGTTAACCAGTACTGTTGGGAGGTACGAGTATTTTTAGGCTGTGACTAGGGAGTGTGTTGGAACCAGCCTTTGTGATATTAAAATATTAACAAAAAAAAAAAAGGTTAAAAAGAAAAGAAAACTGCATCAAGCTTTGGAAAACTTTATGGTTCCCAAGATCACAGTGGCAGATGTAAGTAAATCATGCTGTTCTCATTGGGAATTACACACATTCCCTTTAACTGATCACATTTCCATGGAGGGTGGAGTTCCACCCTAGGGGTCTGGACCACATTTATGATTGCTGAATTTTTACCAGCTTTTAATTCTTCGAGATGTCAAACTCAGGATGCATCTGCAGTACCTTCTCCTTGTTTCTTTCAGTTATGAACATGCAAGATTAATAATCTTGGCAGCAGTCTGTAGAAAGAATCCTCAGAGTGCAGAAAATAATCGCCCCTCTCACTAAACATTGTGGAAGACATTTTTTCTGATAAATGATTTCTTTGACTGGGTTTCTCTGTACTTTGTTCAAGATGAATACAGTCCTTCAGCACAAAAGGTTTCTGGAGTCTATGAAGAATGTGAAGCTGGGGGAGGGACGACAACTATGTGAACATGAGGGCTGTCTAAAGGTTACAGAATTAGAGGTTAAAGGCAGACCGTTATTTTGGTGTGAAAGGTTCTACAAAAAAGAATCTATTAAGCTCAGAAATAAAGTGTAAACAACACTATTTACGACTGGATACAACGTTTTTACAGAAAGCACAGATACACAACTTGCTATTTCCCCCTGGTGTCTGGGCCGTTCAAAGTTATGGGACTATTTTTTAAACCTCCCTCAACTTTCTTGCACCGATATTCAAGCTGAGAGGACAGGCTCAAGGCATCATTTTTGTTATGGATCCAGCTGAGTTGCCAGCTGCCTGAGCTAATGGAGCTGTTCCTTTTGTTCACATAGTAAAGGTAGTGCTGTACAGATCAAGTGTCATCAAGACTTGGCACTAGTGTTTCATGATAATTGTTCTGGTTGCTGGTGGAAGGATATAAGCTAACCTGGTTGTAGTAGCAGGCGCTAAGATATTGTATTAATGTAGGTGCTATGGCAGTTGGTTCCACTTTTTTTTTTTTAAATTCAATAAACTTTATTGAAAAGCAGTTCAGTAACAACATGATCAGGCTAATAACAATTATAATAAAATCCTAAATCCCCTCCTCCCACCCTCACCACCCCGGCGGAGTGACTGAACAAATACCTGACCAAGATACAGTAGATTATCCAAGAATAATACCATGAGATAATTGTAAATCACCCTGTAAACCAAATTATAAAAAGGAAAGAAAACACTAGGCTCAGAACCCATAAAAGTTCCAATGGTATAGCATAGTTTTAAAGCCCAACACCAAAGAGGCAATCCTAAGACGTATATAAAGCATGCAACCTGCTCCATCTTTTATCAAATTTTATAGGTCTATTACAAATACTCACAATCATATGCTCAACCCTGAGGTTGTAAAGTAACTCTTGAAACCATTCTTGATAAGAAATTGAGGCCTGATCAAGCCAATGGTGCAAAACCAACCTCCTGACAGATAATGAAATTAAGGCCATATGATACCTCCTTTTCTTTGCAGGAACCGCACTATAATCACCAATTACACAGATCTCTGTTGTAAAAAGGCCAGTGATGTCTAACAGAGGGTCGGCTTTAGACAAAATAAGGTTCCACCTCAACGCAGTCACACAGGATGTGCATTAGAGTACCATTGGCCTGACCACACCTTGTGCATTGAGGAGATGTTAACCTACCCATCTTGGGAAGTTTCACCTGCATAAAATACAAATTATAAGTATATTAAACTGCATAAGACACAGCTTGTCCTGGAAGGTATACATATATAAATCTCCCCAAATTTTCTCCCACCAGAAAGAATTATTAGGCAGACGGTTATCCCAAATAGGAGATTTCCCATCCAAGTCAGGGAATAAATGAGGACATATAAATAGAACATATATTGGTGACAGCATGTGGATCCATCACCATGTCTCTAATAGATTGAAAAAGCTCTGACTGATTAATCTCCCAAGAATCTGATCCAAACCATTGAATAAGAACATGGCGCAACTGAAAAAGTTTGAAAATGACCGTGTTACTTATATGATAACATTCCATAATATCCTTAGAGGACCACAGGACACCCTGATGGAGCAAATCTCATACCCTGCTAGTAGCCAACTGAGGGAGCTAAGCCTCAGACAGGACCTGGCCCTCAATTTTAAAACTAGGGTTCTGTAAAATAGGTTGTGTAATGTCCTTACTGTGCTGATATCTCATAAAAGAACACAACTGGGAGTGAACCCAGATTGATGTACCTATAACAGAATCTCTAAGACCCCCAAGGAGAGTTTTAAAAGAAATAAAAAACAGAGAAGAAACAGACAACTCAGCCCTCTGAATTAGCTCCAATTCCAAGTCCAACCAAATAGGATAATAATTAAAGGTGTGGTCTTGGGAAGGTGGACTAAGCCATTTAAAGTACTTACTAGAATGGTTTCAAAAATAGTAAGCCGTGAAGTAAGGGAGCTTCAAACAGCCACATTGTTTAGTACCTGCCGGTTTCTTATAGGATTTCCTTTGAGTTTTACTGGAACACAGAAAAACTGACAAAAGACTATGAACCCATTGAAACCAAGTGAGAGGAATCCAGAGATCAAGCATGTTCATGGGATAAAATATTCCAGACAGAACATTCATCTTTATAATATTAATCCTCCCCCACAAGGTCAAAGATAGAATTTTCCATCTATTAAGGGCTTGCTGTACAGTTACTAACAAATCATATAAATTAAGTTTCCAAAGGAGGGTCATATCTCTCGTCAAATTAAGACCTAAATATTTGAGCTGTTTAGGAGCCCAGCTGAGACCCAGAGATGTGATATCCACTTTCAGAACCCCGGAGTTAAGGGGCATAACCTCGGTTTTTCCTAAATTAAGCTTGTAATTGGAAAGAAGACCAAATTCCTGAATATCCTCTAAGGCGGCTGGAATGGACATCTGAGGATAGGTAATATGTAACAGGATATCATCTGCATATACTGATATTTGAAGCTTCTTGGTTCCCACATTAACTCCAAAAAGGTCTGGATTACCTTTTAACTTCCTAAGCAGGGGATTCAGGTACAAATTAAATAATAGAGGGGATAAGGGACAACATTGCCAGAAGACAAAGCAAAGATAGCGGAGAACACTCCATTGCAATAAATTCTAGCAGTGGGACAGAAGTAAATGACCTTAATCCATTTTAAAAAGGCCAAGGGAAAGCCAAATTTTTCCATGGTATGAAATAAAAAATTCCAATTGACTCGATCAAAAGCTTTCTCCGCATCCACAGAAACCAATACAGCAGGAATTGCATGACCCCAGGACACGAGAATATATGGCTAATTTTCCACAGATAGTCCAATGAGGATCGAGAAGGCACAAACCTGACCTGCTCCTGGCTAATGAGCCCACCCCAGCAGCACTGATCCTGGTCGCCAAAATCTTAGTGAGAATTTTGATATCATAATTCAGCAGCGATATAGGGCGATAGTTGGTAACATTATAGGGGGCTTTACCCGGTTTAAGAAGTAATACTATGAGAGCCTCAAGTAAGGTATGGTCTGAGGTTCTGGACTGATATAAAAAAATAAATAAATAGCCGATGTAGCAGTGGGACCAATTCTTTGGCAAACACTTTATAAAAACTAGATGTGAAGCTGTCTGGACCAGGAGCTTTGTCAAGTGCAAGACATTCTATAGCTGATGAAATTTCTACAGTAGTTAAGGGATGACTCAAATAGGCCTTCTGATTTTCAGTTAGTGCTGGAAGAGGTATACCAGATAAATAATCTACTATTCTCGAGTCATTTGGGGGGGTCATCCGTAGGCCTGTAAAGAGTCATATAAAAAGACTTGAATTCCTTCACTATGTCTCTGGGTTGCGTTCTAATAGTGCCATCAACAGACTTAATGGACACATCGAGACAGGAAGCCTCTTGCTTCTGAACATGGTGTCTTGCATTCTCCCCCTGATCTATATATGTGACTTGGGTTTTGAGAACGGTGTATTTGGCCTTCTCCTGCTTAAGATCAGCATGCTTATCACAGAGAAGTAATAGCTCAGTGTGGATTTCCAGTGGTGTCTGCAGAGATAGGGAGAGTTCTATATCCGTCACATGCTTTAGGAAAGCAGCAGCCTCCTTGAGGCGCATGCGTTTTAGCTTCTCGGCCAAATGAATAAATTCTCCTCTAAGGAAGGCTTTGATGGCTCCCCATTCCAAGTCCTCTCGGCCTACTGATCCAATATTTTGGGAAATGAAAATATCAATTTGGTTTTTCATTTTGGTAAGAATAAATCTGTCCTTAAGGAGCTAATTATTCAGCTTCCATGAAGTGCCCTTCTGGATATTGGGGGCCAAGGAAAGATTCACCCATATCGAGGAATGCTCTGACAGGACCCTGGGAGCAATCCCACTGCCCAGCACTCCACTCAACTCAGACTGGCTGATCAAAATGAAGTTAATTTTGGAATATGAACCATGAACCGGGGAGTAGAATGTATACTCCCTGTCCTGAGGATGAAGCAACTGCCAGGGATCACACAAACCAAGAGACTCCATCACATCATGGAGGGAGCACTGGGCAGGGGACAGTCTGGTTATGGACCTGCCAGTTCTATCTAAATCTTGAGTGAAAGATGCATTCCAATCACTCCTCACAACCAGAGGGAGCAAAATAAATGGGGCAAGAAGAGAGGCCAATTCCACAAAGAAGGGAGGGCTCTCAGAATTAGGACCATACACACTACCTAACACTACCTCTACCCAATCTAACATACCTCTAACAAAAATACATCTCCCTTGGGGGTCCACGAGAGTCTGAGTACATTGAAAACTGATATTTCTACTAATTAAAATAGCCACACCCTTACTAGCCGTACTATCCCCAGCTGCAAAAACCTGACTGATCCACTGCCTGCAGAATAGATTAGATTCTGCAGAGAGTAGACGAGTCTCCTGTAAAAAAGCTATCTTGCATTGAAGCTGCTTCAGATGATTAAGAATTCGATAACGCTTGATCTGAAACCTAGCTCCTTTGACATTCCATGACATATAAACCATAGAACTAGCCACTGTTATAATTCATCCAGAATTTAAGCAGAAAGATAACATACAGGGTTTCAAAGACTGCCACATAAGTGTCAGCTCCGCCACCCTCCCTCCTACTCCCCTATAAACCATGCAACCCCCATAACTTGCCCCAAATACCCCCCCACAAAGCTGAAATCACTCTCAACATATCCTCCCATATTTAAAAATTCCCTTTGTACATAACCCCAAAATCTCCGAGATCTAGGCCTATCACCCCCCACATCCAAAACTTGACCATCATTAAGGTCCCAACCCACCCCTACAAAAGAAAACCCACTTAAGTCCCCTATCATACTATCCCAATTTAAGGCGAGTGACCGGGGGAAAACAGCACAAAAAAAAAAATCAGAAAGTACCCCCAAAACCAGAACAGTGCCAACCCATCCTACCCGGATAAATAGGGGACCACCCTCCCAAACACCAGCTCATGATGTCCCTCATTCCTAAGCAGCTAAACAATCCTTACTACCTGGCTCCCGCCCTCGCCTAATGTCCAATTACCCACAAAAACACAAGCACCCTAACAGAGACTGTGTCCCCCAAAAAACTAAAGCATAAAAAGCTACTTGTACAACTTGCCTAAACTATCCCCAGCAATCTACATAACAGTTAACTATAAGTCCAAAAGATAAGGTCCATATGACTGTGAAGATCCTCAAGTCAACTGGAGGCAACAGCAACGATTCAATCTTGTGAAGTCACTGATGCTATCCAACTTGCCGGCAACCTAGGTTCAGGAACGAGCCCGGTTGTCAGGGGTCATTAGGGGAAGACTAGGATTGAGAGTCCGATGACAGCTTTCCTAGTCTTGGGGAAAGGGATGGTTGCACGCCGCACTATGGCGGTCCCTGGAGCCGCCTGGAGGTACTACGGATGCATGGGTGCCAAGTGGGGGGGAGCACAGCAGATGTCAGCATGCTGTGTATGGACGTCATTGCATGTCTGTGCTCCCATCGGGGGGAAAAAAGGGGGAAAAATGGCAGCACAGTCTGTGGCAGCTTGATGGCCGCAGCTTCACCGGCTGACGATGCCTGAATAAGGCGTGTGCCGGTACTGGATCCTCACCGGGCACAGGGGCATAGGGGGGCCCTTTTCAATGGTTGTAGCTGTATATGCCAGCTGGGCACGTCAGCATCGGGGTCAGCGGTGGAGGAGTGGTGGCTGGATTAATAGCAGGACTGTGGCTGCAGGAGAGGGAAAAAGAGATGTGATAAAAAAAAAAAAAGAGAACGCACAGCACTTATACAACTGAAGTAAGACAGTCCGAAGCATCCCTCAGTGATCCTTAAGAGGACTGGGATAAGAGTTTGCAACTTCTTGGATTGCTGCCACTCTGACAAAACTGAAGAATCTTATTCCAAAACAAGAGGAAAATGAAGAGAAGATGGGGCAAACCATCCTTGCCTGAAACATATCTCTGATGCAGTCCAGGATCCTTCACCACATCTGATGAGATAGCCATCCCTGTTGTAGACACCAAATACATTTTAACTCTGTGGATGCTTGCTCAGCCCCTTCAAAAGAATGCCAGACTCCTTTGATCATGACCTGCAGTATGGCTGGGTAAGACACTCTAAACTTGATCCCAGTCGCTATAAGCTTGGTCACCATCAGGTGGAATGCAGCTCTTTTTTGTCACACTGAGGCAGTTAAGTCTTGAGCCTGCCATAACTTGGAGCCCTCCCAAAGTATCTCCTCGTGCTCCTGAGCCTTTTGAAGCACATACTGCTTGTCCAAAAAATTCAAAAGGTGCACAATGAGTGGCCAGGGAGGTGAACCTTTAGGTGGTCGGGAACGTAGCGAATGGTGCACCCGTTCGATAATATAAGCCGGGTTGTTAGGAGAGGGGCCGGTTAGCTTAGTGAGTAGCTTCTGGACAAACAAAATTGGAGCCAATCTATTTGCATCCTTGGGGAGGCCGAAGATGACAATATTATTTATTTGACTTCTCCCCTCAAGATCCTCCATCTTCGTTTCCATTTTAGATATCTTTTGCCATAAGGTAGTGATCTCTGGGTCCACTCATTCTCGCCATTTTTCCAATGAATATGCATAGGATTCAGTGTCACCAACCAGTCATTTCACATTCCCTAGGTCCACACAAAGGGATTTCATCTCCTGAGTGAGCCCCTGGAGATTATTTTTGAAAGGCTGAAATTCCAGTAAAAACCTCTCTTCTGAAAGGGGGGGGGGGGTTGATGCTGGATTTGCAGTATTAGAGCAGCCCTGGGCCGAGTTTTGGGCCTTGGAAAGTTCTGAACTTTTATCCGGCATTGTAGGTGGTGTATGCCTTGGGGGCTGTTGCTGCATTTCTGTATCCTTAACGAGAGTACCCTGGATTCCAATTCAACACAGACAGCTTGAACATTTCACTGGACACAGTCTCTAGCGATATTATAAAAAATGAAGGAGATTATACAACAAAAGGTAGCTTTTTATCCGGAGTAAACAGGAGCACAGTCAGGGAGCTGCTATCCAGTCCGAGACATCAGTTGACTCCCTGCAGTTGGTTCTGTTAATGGCGAACAGTCTACTTGAAGAGTGGGGCTGGTCCCAAGTTGCACTTTATGTGCAAAAACATTTCTTTTAACTTACGGATTACTGTAGTCAGAGCAGGACAGTGCATGTTAAGAGATGTTCTTTTCTTGATATGCAGTTTATGGTATTTTTCTGTTTTCTCCCTATAACCTGGCCCCCTACCTCAGACACGGCACACATGTGGAGGCATGTGCACGCCATCTGGAGGTACCCATCCACCTACGTGTCGCCCCGCCAGCTCCGCTGACCACTGGGCCTGCATCTAGAGGCAGCGGGACTACGGGTGAGGGGGTGACCACCCCCCAGAGAGGAGAACTGCTTTCCAGCTGCTCAATCCTGCTCCGACCCACCCCCCTCCATCCTGGCTCCCTGATGACCCGAGTCTGTTCCCGAACCCAGGTCGCCGGCGTGGCGCGAGGTAAGGCATCCAGTGCCGCAGCCCTCAGTGCGACCAGGCCAGCCATGTTAGAGGTTTTATAAGCTCTGATCAGATGTTCTACAGTCCCGCTGTTCTCCCGGAGCTAAGTACTGTCCTCTGTGACTCTACCTAGCCCAGGGAGGATGGCAGGACCAGCAAACAAAAGATCAGAGCATATATAAAATGTAACATGCACTGCAGGTTATTGAATTACCCACCGCTGCAGCCCTGCTCTGATGTTAGTTGGAAGGGATTCTAGAATTTGTAGCTAAAGAATATGTCAGCCTGAAAGTAAGCAAATTTAGTCTGATACAATCTACTATCCTAAAGTAAATGGTAAGAAAAAATAGATTTTTCACACAAAGTACAAATTGGTACTGGCCCAACACTTGGGTGTGGCACTCTTGGTGCTGACTGTTCCACTTCAAATCCAAGTGGTACCCTTCTGTTAAATTGCCCATGCTGTTAATGGATTTAGCTCAGGGATAGGACCGAACAAGGGGATATAGAAAATATTAGAAACATTAACTCTGGTCAAGACCAAAATGGCTGCTAATGCATTAACAAGATAGGGGGTATACACACAAACACATACATTACCTGGACCCCTACTACCACTGCCAGCTCCCCTGTGCCCACTTGTATAACCTCCTTGTTTGTTTGTTTATTATTTATTGAATTTTAGTAACTGCGTTGGACCACTGAGACAAAGTCACTTTTTTAGGGGTTGTCTGGAGTAAATTACAGAAACTAGAAAATTGGATTACTGGCATGTGTACATACACTGAAGGAACAAAGTGACCATGCAAGTGCAATATGCAATATAACAAAACCATACTTTACTTCATAAAGACACAGTGGCAATCCAGTGCTGAGTAAATAATCATTCAAACAGAAACACTGAAGATGCTAGAACCTCTGGGTCCTCTACACATCTTCTGCCCCCCTGTCCATTCTCTGTCCTTCCTCAGTACCCGTTCCCATGCTCCCACCTACGCATTCAACTCCTCATCACAACATCCCATGATCTGTTTTCCAAAAACATTCCCTGCCCTTCGCTCAGTTATCTACCATTTCCACAGTAGCATCGCTCATGTCAACTATTTCTTGGCAGCTCTCTGTCCCTCCTCTCTGCCTTGTAACAAGTCCCATACCACACCCATACAGATTTACCTGTTCCCCTCTCTCCATCACCAGCTTTACTGGCATCTCCTCTCTGCCCTGTAACATGTCCCATATCTCATGCATACAGATTTACCTGCTCCTCCCTCTCCATCACCAGCTTTACTGACACCCCTCCCACCACCACCCACACATGGTAGAACCCCACATTAACTGCTGTTCAGCCCTCTTTTCTGCCTCCCACTTCAGCTTCCTCCAAGTTTTAATCAGCCAGCTGCTGCACAGTTTGGATCTAGCACTATGTCACAGATTGGGGAAAGGGAGAGGAGCAGCTAGATTAGCCAGGTATCACTTGGAACAGAACTTCAATGACCTCTACATATGCTTGTGAGGACATCAGGACTGGGGTACACTTCTTGGAGCTTTTCTCATCGACTCTGTTTATTATCATTGTACATCTCTCCAGATGGTGCCATGCCTCACCTCCCATCCAGACACTCCTCCCAGTTGCTGAGGTACATCCCTCGGCCACAACTCCTTGCCCAGTGGCTTACTCATTTCCAGCTGCTTCTCTTCCAGCATACTCTGGGATGCAGTAGGACTGCTGAGCCATAGACGCCTGGGTGTTCTCTCTCTCTCTCTCTCTCTGGAGTGCTCAGAAGGCAAGAGTGGAGGCATGCCCTTCTGTCATTCTGCCTCCAGTGGTGATTTTGTTTCCCCTGATTTTGGCTCCACCTACAACCCTCTGTTCAAAACGCAGAAATATAGGAACAATCCTCCAGAAGAAGGTCTTGAGGTCTATCTAGTCTGCTTGATGTGGGAGTGCTTGTCCATTACAGATCCAAGCCCACCTTTCTTCCCTCCACCATTGATTAACCCTCTTTATCTGCCCCACGCCCTCTTGAAGCTCCCCATAGATTTTGCATTCACTACCTCCTTGGTAGAAGTGGCTTAGCAGGAACATAGTGTGAGCCAGATGTTGATGGTTTGGCTCAGGGCTTTTTTTTTCTCGAAAAAAATTATTTTAACCTCCCCCAACTCGCTTGCCTATATCTTTTGAAGCAAAAACCCTTACAGTATCTTTGCCCACCCCCCCAGTCACCAATAGTTGACTGGGGGGGGGACTGAGGAGCAGCAACTCCATAGTAATTTACCTTTTCCAGGCTTGCCCAGTTGTCCTGCCCCGGCCATGCAGTGGGCCACAATGTCAGTAGTTGAATGGAGCTCTGAGGGGTTAATGTACATGTGCATTATTGTAAACCGTAATAAGCAAAAGGAGCTCAAACAGTACTTCATCAATGAACTACTATTGCTTATGACAGCCTACAAGAATGCGTGTGTATAATGCTGAACATCTCAGCGCGTTGCTCAACTACTGACATGATGGTGTCGTACAAGGAAAGGGGGTTACTAAGCTAGCCCAGACAAACACTACTGAGCTTGCTGGCCATTAGGCCCTCCCAAATCAACCACAGGTGCTTCAGGAGGTGTGGGGGGGATGCTTCAGAGGCTCTTGCCCCAAAAAGCCAGACAGGCAGGATGGCCGGGGCAAAGTGTGTTGGAAGGGAGAAGAAACTGGCAGAAGCCCCACTAAACATCTTAGTTGCGGAGGAGGGAAAGAACAGAGATTCACAACTAGAGCCTACTGCTTGAAAACTCTGAGCAAAGGTAATAGCCACAAAATAATGTTCTCCATGAAAGGAAATTCATATCACAAGTGGCAGTAGGTTCAACAGAAGATCCGGTGTAAAAGACTCCAGAACTAAATAAGATCCCACACTGGAACTGGCCTAAAGACCGGGAGAAAAAGATGCAAAAACCCTCTGAGGAACCTGTGGCACTCCTCCAAGTTGACCATCATACTGATCCCTACGAGGGCATGAAAGGCCAAAATGTCTGAAAGATGCACCTTCACAAAAGGGTACTGGATGCCTGAGTCCGAGAGGGACAGGAGGTAGTCCAATATATGCTGCACTTGTCACAAAAAGGGTCCACAGAGTAAGAGCCACACCAAATACTGAAACATTTCCATTTCAGGGAGCAAATATGCCAGGTAGTAAGCTTATGAGCCAGCAGGATAACATACAAAACTGCACAGTAGAGCATAAAGTGGGAGAGCTCTACATCCTCAGGAGCAAGGCATGAAGCTGCAGGGACAGAAGGTCCGGAAACACCAGACTGCCCTGGTCTTATGACAGTAGTGCTGCTCATAGAGGGAGCAGGTCAGCAGGTTACACAAACATCTGATAGCACAAAGAGAAACAAATTTGTCTGGGCCAGAATAGGGCCACTAGTATCAGTGTCACCCCTTCAACCCAAAGCTCGACCAATACCAACTTAATCAGAGGGACTGGGTGCAAAATGTACTGAAATCACCCTTCCCTGAGAGGAACAACATGTTTCACCAAAAACCTCCAGACCCTTGACTGAGTGAGCAAAAATACAGCTGTTTTGCAATGCTTGGGAATTAAAAAAACATCCAAGTTAGGATGACTACAATGGGTGAAAAGGTTGGTGGCCACACTGCCGTGAAGCAGATGGGAGCAGACTTGCCACAAGCTAAGGGCCCTGTGTAAGAGATCTGTAGTCCTGTAACTACAGCAGGCTGGTCCAAGGCCTGAAAAGCCTGAGTCCACATAGCACAAAGCATCCACTGAGGGATGTGCATGTGGAGGTGGGCCATGGGCACAGTAACAATGGCAATCACCATCAGGCCTAGGAGTTATAGCATGCATCTGCCACAGCCCAAGAGCTAGTAGCCATCAGTGTCATCTGGGCAATCACAGTATCAGCATGGGGATCCGGAAGGAAAGCATCTGCCTGGGTTCTGTCCAAAGAAACAAGAATAAACTGAAGGTGATGAGAGAGGGTCAAGACAGATTTGGATTCACTGACCAGGATCACCAGCTGGTTGAACAACTGGCCACTCCTTTACAGAGTCTTTAAGACCACACCCCTTCATGGTGCCTTCAGGAGGTAATCGATCAGGTACATAAATACATATAGGGCTTCCCTGCAGAGGGCCACGGCCATCACAGCTAAGCAACTGGTAAAGGACAGCGGTGCTGAGTATAAGTCAAATGGCAAAACATGAAGCTGGTAGTGCCCTTCGTCCAGGAGGAAGTGCAGGTTTGGGTCAATGACTGCACTAAATCTGGATATGCAGATATGCATCTCACATGTCCAGGGCACAGAGACAATCTCCTTGCAAAAGCAGGGAGAGGAGAGGCTAAAGAGACCAAGCAAAATGTTTCATATACAATATAATCATTCAGATCCTGGAGGTCAAAGATGGGACACAGATCTCCCATCTTCTTGTGACACAAAGTATCTAGAATAGAAAACCAGGTTCTGTTCAGCTGGAGGGAGAGGCTGAATGGTCTGCTTTTCTGACACATTCTGGATTTTGGTTAATAGGACCGACAAGTGGTATAGACTGTAATGATAGGGGCTGGCAGGATTCACTGGAGGGGTTGTAATAAATTCCAGCACAGGACCCTCCCAAATTATATCGAGGACTCACCCATCTGATGTGATCTCCTGCCATTTTTCTTCAAAAAGTGAGAGATCATGTCCCTACCCGAATAGCTGTGAATGGGGCAGGGGGTAGAAGGGACTCAGAAAATGGAGGGGGTTGCGGGGTAAAGCCAGCACCCAGATG
Source organism: Neoceratodus forsteri (assembly GCA_016271365.2). Lineage (NCBI taxonomy): Eukaryota > Metazoa > Chordata > Ceratodontiformes > Ceratodontidae > Neoceratodus > Neoceratodus forsteri. Next base: position 813,787,318 of record CM028131.1, read on the forward strand.
CTTAAGAGGCTTAAAGTAGGCACCTGAGGGTTGAGAATTGATGGTGAAAGCCCCAGCAGCAGAATGAACCAAGTAACCTGCACACGGGAGGAGTGGGAGCACTTATGAAAGGAGCCATCACACCCCCATGAGGGCTGGGCAGCGTGGGATTTAAGGAGTGAAGAATCATTTTTGAGGACTGCATGTCCTGAAGCATGAGCTCCACATTATAGCTAAATAATTTCTGTCCACAAAAAGGTCAGTTAAGAATGGACTGTTGCACATTGTTAGCGAAACCAGTGACACAGAGACATGAATATCTGCTTATTGGCACCTTGGCATCTAAACTGAGGTAACGCATTACTGAATCTCTGTTCTGACAGCGCCGTCGGGCAGTTTATCACTCAAAGTAGACAGGGAATTCCATAGGCTATTCTGATAGTTATTCATATAGGTCTGGTAATCGGCAGTACAGAGGCCAAGAGTGGCAGAAGCTTAAGTCCATTTGCCCATAACATCCAATTTTCTGGACTCTTTGTCAGTGGGCTAAGAGCTCATGTGTCGGTGAGCACAGGGCTTATCATGAATGGCGATAATAACTAATAAGTCTTTTTTCAGGCTGGGTGGAATAAAAAGCCTTAGTACCAGAGGCAGGATAGTGTTTATTCACCTTATGAGGGATAGTCGGTAAAGTACTGGGCCTGTTTCAAGCAGCCACTACAGCATCCTCCAAGGCAGGGTAAAGGGGAGGCATGGTCATGAAAGGGGAGGCATGGTCGTGGATGGGGAGGCATGATCATGAAAGGGGAAGCATGATCATGAAAGGGGAGACATAATCATGGATGAGGAGGCATGATCATGGATGGGGAGGTATGATCATGAAAGGGGAGGTGGGGACTATCTGGGCAATTCATATAGATTCTGCTTAGTGGAATCCTCCTCCACAGCAGCAAAACCCAGCTTGCCCTACATAAACCATAGCGTCTTCACTATAGAAGGAGATGATGGAAGTAGAGCCAAACCAAACATAGGCTGCTCATCTTCCCCACATCATTCCTCCATATCCAGAAGGAAAGGATTACATTCATTCTCCTCTTCTTCAGGCTGAGGAAGAGGGACCACAGGCTACATGGGTAGTCACAGCATCAATAAAAGGGACAGCCCCTGAGGAATCAACAGCTGATATAGACAGAACTGACATGAGAAGGCTGAGCCACTGAGCTATCAATGGCAAGGATAGAAGCCGGCGTTAATTGAGATACAGTCACCAGAATTAAGTTTTAGATATGTCTATATATAATATATGGATGGGAACCTTGCCCCACTGAAAAGGACATGATTTCTTTTCCTGTATACCTATGACTAATCAATTACAGCTACATACCTGCACTAAACAATTACAGCTATATACCTACACTAATTAAAGCTGTATACCTACACTAATCAAACAAAAGTATATACACCTGTACCAATAAAAAATACACACCTGCACTCCATTAAAACCTATGAGACACCACTGATTAAGCAATGATGCAGAGCGGGGTGTGGGTTGTGCTGGGATAACCTCAACCTGGGGTGGTTGGGCACAAAACCAGAGGCCGAGTGCATCCAACACCCCAGAAGTGAGGTTATCCCAGCATAACTAACACACTAGAGTGCATTATTACTATTATACCATGGCACTTATTTATTAATATTGTGGGGACACAAATGAGCACATGTAGATGGCTATTGGGCAGAGAACAAGTGTTGGAACATCCCTTTTAGGTATAGCGCATCTCTTTTATAGTATCAGTTGTACAGTTTTATTTTTTAATAGTTATTTTGAGGAAACACTACCCATGTGAAAGCACTGCATTATGGGTATGCAAATAATTGTCTGGTATCACTGTAGTGTGTTATGCAATACCAGGCAATTAGGTATTTGCATACCCATGATGCAGTGCATTCATATGTGGTGTGTTTCTTCATAAAAAAATAAAACTGATACTATAAAAGAGATGCTTCCACACTATAAAGGGATTTTCTGACACTTGTTCTCTGCCTAACTATGAAATGTTTTAGTCATGACAAAAATTTTTGTCCCCTACTATACCAGTAAATACGTTTTTTATATGAAACTAAACTTGTGTGTCTGTTCTTCATTGCAAGGCATCAAACTCTCTTGGTAAGAGAGACTGTAGTTGGTTAATCAACAAAAAATAAACAAAACAAATCAGTCTGCTATGCAGTCATCTGTATGCAAGGACTTGATGCTGTGAGAGTGTGCTCAGATAACCTCACTGCAACAAGCACACACTGACCAATCAGAGTCCAGGAAATTTTCTTGCCATTGTATAACATAATTGTACAGCATTAGAAAGCTAGCCAAACCAATTAACAAGCTGCAAAAGAACCTGGAAAAAGATCTACAAAATGCTCCCAAACCCAGAAATCCCCTAAACTCCTAGCAGCACTCACTACACACCATTCTCTCCTTGCTGCAAGAGACCTTACAATAACTATCCTTTTTTATTTTCATTTTTTTTGTTCTGGTTCCCCCCCTTTTAAGTTCGGACCCTCCCTGCCCACAGCCCCCATGCTCTGGCTTACCCCCCCTACCGGGCGGGGCCACCAGGAGGTTCCCTCTGTACACCTGTGACTAATCTACAAATTAAAAGTATACCTGTAACTGATTTATCAATTCAAAGTATATACCTACACT